>CM077089.1:94814011-95284011 GCA_039513925.1 Platanthera zijinensis
GGTCGAGCCGACTGTGTACTCGAAACTAGATTTGAAATCCGAGTACTATCAGTTGAGAATAAGGGAAAGTTACATTCCCAAGATGGCTTTCAGCACACGTTATGGGCATTACGAGTTCACTGTCATGACGTTTGTGCTGACGAATATGTCATCCGTGTTTATGGATTTGATGAACAGGACGTTTAGATTGTACTTGGACCAATTTGTGATAGTCTTAATAGATGATATACCGGTTTACTCACAATGCGATGATGATCATTTCAAGCATCTACATATGGTATTGGAGACACAAAGGAGGAACCAAATGCATGCCAAGTTCTCTAAATGTGATTTTTGGCTATCCTCGGTAGCATTCTTTGATCACGTAGTTAATGGATTGGAAATCGCGATAGATCCGGCAAAGATAGTTGCGATACGGGAGTGGCCTGTGTTGTCTACTGTGGCGAAAGTAAGCAGTTTCATGGGGCTTGCCAGCTATTACAAGCTTTTCGTGGAGAAATTCTCGCAGATAGCATTTCCCCTCACTACTATGGCAAGGAAGGATCAGAAGTTTGTTTGGCTGTCAGTGTGTGCATAAGCTTTCGAAGAACTAAAGTGTCGTCTGACAACGGCGTCTGTCTTATGTTCGCCAAGTGGATCGGAGGGCTATGAGATTACGGTGACACTTTTGCAAATGAATTAGGCTATGTTCTTCTTTAGCACGGGAAGGTGATAGCCTATGGATCGCGCTAGTTGAAGGTGCATGGGAGGAATTACACGGTCCATGATTTGGAGTTGAAACCCATGGTATTCGCTCTCAAGCTTTTGAGGCATTATCATTATTCGGTAAAGGTCAATATTTATTTAGATCATAAGATCTTGAAGTATTAGATAGATCAGAAGTACCTGAACATGCGTCAGCAAAGGTGGATGGAGTTCCTTAGGGACTACACCTACAAGATTCATTATACTCTCGGGAAGGTGAACGTCGTGGCATATGCTTTGAGTTGTAGGACTCCTGCAAGAGCTATTTAGTTATGGATGCATGACGATCGGCTTATTAGGGATTTGGAGGCCTTAGAATTCTCATGTGTTGACAAGGGATCTAGTGCAAACGCATGTTTGAGTTAGACAGAGGTTCAATACGACCTCGCGGACAGGATTCGGCAGGCCTTGGGGTTGGACGTGAGCTTGAAACGTCACTCGACGGAAGCCGTTGATGGGTCTAATGACAAGTTTTCTATCGATGATGGCCTTTTGTGGAAAGGCAGTCGATTGTGCGTCCCCAATGTCGGGAAGTTACGATAAGAATTGGCGTACAAGGCACATTTCTCAAAGTATTCGATTCACCCTAAGAGTATGAAGATGTTCAAGGATATGAAGAAACCTTTCTGGTGTCCAGGTCTGAAGAAAGACCTAGCGTTATATGTGGCGAAATGTCAGACGTGTGCCTTGTTAATGGCCGATTGCTAGAAGCATGACAAATTCCTAAAGTCCTTACCTATACCAGAGTGGAAATTTGATGACAACCCCATGGATTTTGTGCACGACTTACCGAGATTACAAAAGGGGAATGATTCAATTTTGGGTGGTCGTTGATCGTTTAACGAAGGTGTAAAATTTCATACCCAATAAGAAAGAAGATTTAGGGGAGAAGCTGACGAAGATTTATGTGGACAACATAGTATATTTGCATGTCGTATCTCGGAGCATCGTTAGTGACCGAGATGGTGGGTTCACATCCAATGATTGGAGGCTCATTCATCAGTTGTTGGGTACCAAGTTGAACTTCAACATGGCTTTTCACCCACAGACAGATGGTCAAACTGAAAGGGTAAATAGGACAATGGAAGATATGCTTCGTATGTTTGCCTTGGATTTTAGGAAAAGGTGGGAGGACCATATTTTTAAGATTTAGTTCGTGTACAATAATAGCTACCAAGCCAGCATTCAGATGGCATATTTTTAGGATCTGTATGGTAGGAGCTGTCATACTACGTTGTATTGGGTATAAACGGGAGAATCGAAACTTTACAAGCAAAGGGACGTTGAAGATGGTACTTTAACGATACGGTTGATTAAAGAACGGCTACTTATTGCTCCAGATAGGCAGGCCAAGTACTACAATGCCAAGGATCGGAACGTGGAGTTTGTGGTAGGCGATTGGGTATACCTCAAGATAAAACTTTTTAAAGGCATATCAGGGATTTGATGCTTAAATAAGCTTAGTCTGAGGTATGTTGGGCCTTTTGAGATCTTGGAGCGTATTGGTGAAGCCGCCAATCGTTTGGCTTTTTCGGTGGAGTTGAGCGATTTGCATGATGTATTTCACATCTCAGTGCTGCAGAAGGCTATTCAAGATCCTACTCAAGTGATTTCCATTAATCAAGTGTCGGTCGATAGTGGGTTGATGGTGAAGGTCAAGCCCATTCGTATCGAGTATGTAGAGGTCAAGCAGTTGCGGAACAAATTTATTAAAATGCTCACGATCCTTTGGGACAACTGTGCCCGTGAAGAGCTGTCTTGGGAGCGTGAGCAAACTATGAGGGAGGAGTTCCCTGAGTTTTTTCGCTAAGGTAATCAGTTGTACTATTTTCTTTTTGTATTTTCCTGTAATGTCAAATTTAGGGATGAAATTTCTTTGAGTGGGGGAGATTTGTAACGCCCCGATTTCCTTAAGGCATGAAATAGTTCTCTGAAGGTTATCTCCTGGCGGTAGTTAGTTACCGCGCGGCGGTAGCTCCAAGGTTAGCATCCAAGGTGGAGTTCTGAGATGCCCTATATACCTAGGCGATTTCCTAGCCTTTACAGATCTAAAGTTGTTGGATCTAGCAGACTTTGACGTAAATTTGGGCATGGACTGGTTGTCCAAGTACGATGCGGTCATCCTATTCAAGGGAAAGTGACTGGACTTCAGGATGGACAATGGCCAACCTATAAGCGTCTATGGATTTCAAGACAGGCTTTCCCGTATTATTTCTACGGTACGTTCTTGTCGTGCTATAGAGTCTGGTTGCGAGGCATTTTTGGTTTCTATTTTTTCTTTAGAAACTCCTTTTGTTACACCACGTCTTCAGGATATCTCGGTGGTGCGAGAGTTTCCAGTTGTTTTTCCTTACTGTCTTCAAGGACTTCCTCCAGTGAGGGAGATAGAGTTTCTGATAGACCTCAAGCTAAGTACTCGTCCTATTGCCAAAGCACCGTACCGTATGGCTCCGCGTGAGTTGGATGAGTTGCGTACTTAGTTCGATGAGTTGCCGAGGTGTGGTTTTATTAGACCAAGTTCTTCTTAGAGGGGTGCTTGATGCTAATATGACGGCAAGTGTACCGGTCGTACAAGTAATATAAAATCGGGGAATTTCCCCAAGTATTTATCTCTCAAGGAACACAGTAAGGTGGAGTTAATTTCGAGGAGGACATTAGATTGAAGTCATTAGGTCGGAGTTAACTAAGGGGGGTTTTGATATTTGCGGAAAAATAAAGTAAAAAGCTAACAACCACTCCTATGCACTGCCATAATGCAATGCTTCGCCAGGCGGGACGGAAGACTACACGGGCCACTATGCACCAAATCGCTAGGCGGATGGGCAAGTAGGCATGTGTAAGAACCAGAATTTGAGGATCGTAAGCAATTATTCGCTGCGCACGCCACTAGCAATTGCTTATGCGGCTAGACAGGATGGGATGGCGGATGGAAATAAAGGCGCAACTCAAGCAACTTAAGCATAAACAATACAAGTTCACATAGACATGAAACTAATAACATTTACAACTAAGAGCACATCATCAACAAAAAAGTTCAACGACACATAAACAACAATAAAGGAAGGACACTTCATGAGATTGACCAAATCCGAAGGCTCGTCGAGGGTTCGCAGAAGGAATCGTCGGGTTTTTAATCCCATCCAAGCTCGGTCCTCAACTACATCCGGGGTAGAGAAGGGCTGTCATTACATCCCAATGGACCCATATTCTTCGTGTCACGATCCGAGAGAAAGTTGCAAGCCACCCTTCGCTTGTTAGCTATGGCGTCAAAGCTTGAAATAGATCTTAGAAGATGAAGGAGAAGGTCGAGAGCAAGCACCGACAAGGTATAGGATTCGCGAGCTTGGATGGATCTTCTCCCCTTGGTGGAAGATGAAGGGAGGAGGTGGAAGGGCAGAACTCTGCCCTAAAATGCGGCTGGATCTATTGGAATGAAGCTCCCCTTAATGGCTGAAAATCTGCTCTTAAATAGGAAAATATCAGAAAATTGGTCACGCACGGTCGGACATACGACTGTGCGTGAACCGTGCGATATTAGTGCGCAGATAATGATCGAGGGAGAAGAAGCGTTGACCCGTGCGTTTTACTCGTGCATGGGCAATTCTGCCCGTGCATGAAGGAAATCGCACGGGTAAACATAGAGCGTAAAATATAGGGAAAAAATAGGGAAACCGTGCGTTTTACTCGCGCACGGGCGTTGCCGCCCGTTCATGAACAAATCGCATGATTTATCAATGAATGTCTGGAAAGCTTGGAAAAAGAGGCAGGTTGTGCGATTCCTTCTTGCACGGTTTGGCCGAAACCGTGCGTGAACAAATCACACGGGTAGAAATAGATGTCCCAAGAAATCTGTGTGAAACACATGATTACACTGAAACCGTGTGCGAAGAAATGCGCACGACCGTGCGATTTACACAGAAATGAAAATGGAATTCGGGACATACCGATTACCTGCAAATCAATAAAAACAAACTGGAGCATAGGCTTCAAACACCAAAAAGGCCAACAAAACTAAATAGAAAGATAAAGAGGAGCACCATGTGTATACCCCCTACAATAGAATGCGCAATTGCACACCCATGGGACAAAATAGTGCACTTAGCATGATAATTAGAATAAATGAAATATCAATGATAACATACTAAAATTGAAGTGCAAGTGCGTTAATACTAGCCAGATGAGTCTGAAAAAACCTATATAAATCGGACTCATTTCACCCCCAGACTTACCTGTTTGCGAGTCCCGAGCCAACAAAATCTATGCAGATTGAAAAAAATCATTTAGCTAACATAGAAATTATGATACGGAGTACCATGCGAAGTTGCATGCTCGTACGTATACAAATATAATAGAAGAAATTTTTAAGTATGTAAAATAGTTTGTGTTTTTCACAATGCGTATCAAAATTTTATTGCCACTCAAAAATTGAATCACTGTGAATCATCCGGTCACGCATAGGAAAAAATTAGACAGGTCACTAAGGTGAGCTTTGCCAAAGACCAGGGATCATGATCACCTCCAATGGAATCCACCAATGT
This sequence comes from Platanthera zijinensis, assembly GCA_039513925.1. Classification (NCBI taxonomy): domain Eukaryota; kingdom Viridiplantae; phylum Streptophyta; class Magnoliopsida; order Asparagales; family Orchidaceae; genus Platanthera; species Platanthera zijinensis. The sequence goes on from CM077089.1 coordinate 94,819,294, forward strand.
CAGGGACCATAGGCTTGCCCGTTCACACTCTCTCCGCGACACTAGTTCGACTAAAGCGTGAATTCGTAGGACTTTAGGATAATCGTGGGGCTTGGGTTACGGTGAGGTAAACAAGGATAAATAGGAAGGCTTTGCACCTAACACAAATGAGCTATCATAAAAAGAATGAATCAAACCGCTAACCACAATATATGCAGGTACACCACACCCCCAGACTTAACTTTTTAACATATGGGTGTGTGCACCGCCTACTCCAAATATAATCACATCTCCAAAAGGATTTTTGATGGGCCAAAACCTGAACAGGCAAGCGTACCTATCGAATCGTAGTATCAGGGTCGTATTTAAACACGGGGCTGTCAAGTACTGCTACTCATGCTTGAACTATTATCCTACCGGAAAATTGTTGGATTTTGAGAATTTTTAAAAGTGAAATAAACGATAATTTGCGAGACGAAAAACTTATATTAAAAAGCTACCATTCGATCATTGATTCACCATAAAATGAAATGAGAGGGATAAAAGGTATAGTTTTAAATTTGCAAATCATACTCGGCCATGACGGATTCGAAAATGAGACAAAATCTCGCTAGAGCATTAGGTCTCCTAACTTATAGACTCTTTGATCAAAATCTCTTTACAAACCAAAGAAGCCTAAAGTTGCATTATCGATGTGATCCGCACTATTGGATTTGACTCTAATCCGGAAGATTTACGTCGTCCTATCTCTTGGGTTGCGTTCAACTCCTTCCTTCTTTGAGTGATCTTTCATATTCACGAGCCTCTCGGCTACTCAAAATATGAGATCCTAAGCCTACTACCGTATACCGGAAATACGGAGTCGACGAAATAAAAAATCAAAGAAGGACCGAGTAGAATTATGCAAAAATAAAACTATGAAATAAAAGAAAACCTCATCTCATTTTATGGATCCTCACGATCGAATGCTAAAGGAAAATTAGCTACGCATATTCGAAAGGAAAGACAAAATAAAATAAGAGAAGAACATGTTTTATTACTTGAAAGGGAAGAGAAGATTACACAATATGATGATAAAAGGAAATATTATGCTATTACAAGGAAAATTATAACTTGGAGGAAACAAAACATGAAAATAAAAACTTTCACTAATGGAAAATATGACAATAACAAAAAGAAAATTACAACTCACAAACCCTCAAACTCTCCAACTCAACATTCAAACTTTGCTTAGAACTTCACTCCAACAATTTTTTGTAATCCTTTGGCTTGAGGGTTTGGGTGGCTTATATAAGGGATAGAGAGGATTCTAGAACATAAGAAATATGAAAGGGCAAAAGGGGGGCCGGCCATGTGGATGGAAGGAGGTTCATGCATGCAATTATGGAGGGGAGAGAGAAAAGAGGGTGGTTCATGTATTTCATTTAATGAAAAATATAAAATAAGATGGAGGGGAAGAATGGAAGCTTGTAGAAGGGGGAAAAGGAGGGGGCCGGCCACATCATTGGGGAAATTCATGCATGCTAATTAATAAAGAGAGAGGGAGGGAAAAGTGCATGCATGAGATAAAAAGGTGGCCGGCCATGCATGGAAATATTCATGCATGGCAATTATGAGGAGAGAGGGGCTGCTTCAATGTGAGGTGGGCAGCTCTTGAGGGCTCGAGTAGAGGGGAAAATGGCTGTATGGTGGGCTCTTTGCTTGAAGAGGTGGGCTGGACATGAGCTGCTCCAAATGTAGAAGGCTGGCTGCATTTGTGGTTGATTGGTGTGCTCGGGCTGCTGCACTTGGAGGAGGGCTCGGCTTCAAATGTGGGCTGATTGGGCTGCATCAAGGGCTCGGGTAGACCATGTTGGGCTACACCATGTAGGCCGGCTGTACCATAGATCAAAGGGGCTGCTCCATGATCAAACCTACAAAAAAAACAACACACATTAGCTAAAATAACAAGATATAATTAAACATAAAACATATAACAATTCATAATAATAAAACTAAACAAAATAAGTATAACATTAATAATAACATATCATTGGTTGTGTAAAACTAACAAAGATAATAATATTTATAAATAAAACTAATCATAACAATAACATAAAATAACATAAAAACAACTAATAAAATTATAGATTCTTATATTATAAAAATAACACAACAACAACATACAAGCATACAAAAACATAAAAGTATAATAAAACTTAGGGAAATAAGCTACTAAATTACCCCCAAAAAGGATGACTAAAACTAGTCATCAATTTTCAATCAAACTTTTTCTTTTCACTTTTCTTTTTACTTTTCATTTTCACATATAATTTTTTTTTCAAATCATTTTCTTTATTTCCACAATTTTAGCAAATAGAAGCTTTTGAGGACAACCACAGATTCACAAGAATACCACCACATCACATCCCAAAATGAAAATGTAAAATACTAAAGCTCGACTTGAGTGTACGACTAGGATAGGCTATGAGGCTTTGGTAAAATAATGGTGGAGCTGAATCAAAAGAAGGGTAGGCACAATAGGTCTTAGAGAGTATATGACGTTAGGAAAGGTACAAAACTAAACCGGGCCAAAATGATTGCCTACATCACACTCACGCTTGACTAACAATGCACCAATGCTTTGAGAGTTGCTTGGGATAACTTCTTAGCCACCGAGAAAGATTATCCTTCCTCTCGACACGAGCAAAACGAGTCTAGCGACGGCTACACACATCCCTACACTACCGTTTGATTCACACCGGATTCACCAATTTTGAGTAGAGTAAAAAGCCTTTACGCAAATAGAAAAATATAAAACTATAAGCATATAGAAAAATTAAATCTATTCGAATTTCTACACGAGATGAGAGCACTCGACTAGGAGCATAGTAAGGTCAACATTTTACTCCATCTCATAATCCTATGCAGCCCCATAATTTACTCAAATCATACAAAGAAATGATTTTAACTCACAACACGCTAACAGCTAAGCATGCGCTCATGTGGGTGTAGTGGTGTGCGATGCAATGAACTAATCAAAATAAAAATATAAAAGCTTCTAGTATGCACATGAAATGTGCACGTGCAAAAGGTAATAAACATCAGCTCTCCCCCAGACTTAAACTCAATTACACAGCATATGATATAAAAATTAAATTCATAAAGAGCTAAGGGAAGAGGTTACCCAATGCTCAGCCCGTGAGCATACCAAAAGATGCTTGAAAAATTGAGGTAGGCTCGCTATACGAAGAATCACAACCCCGCCAATACGAAGTTGTCAAGAATACCTGCAGGGGTGAGCTCCGCAAAAGCAAAAGAAAAATATACAAAAAGAAATTTTAAAAAGAAAATAGACATGAAAATAAAAATGAAACAAATATAAGATAACTACTGGGGTTATTATCCTCCCGACACGACTTATTAAATCATATGTAGTTCTAGCTAATCGGCTTATGAAAAAAATTGCACAGGTAACTGTTCTATTATCTGTTGCGGTAGCGGGTACTGATACAGAGATTGAATAGTTACCCCTCTACCTACATAATAATACCTGCAAACTGTAAGTATAGGAAACAGAATGTAAGATGAGGAGGAGGTCTGGTCCTCACTCATCTCACACAAAAAATCCTTGCCCTACAATGTATCATCCATAGAAGGTCTGCGGGAGGATAAGACAATGAATGAGGCTTCCTCATTAGAGGAGGGATCCACCTCCTCGCATATAAGGATGCTGTGATCATTGACTTGAGTAGAGTGCTCTAAGTCCTCCTGAAGTACCTGCGAAGACTTAACCCGCACGGGCTCAGATAAACAAAGGGGATCAAGAAATAATGAAGATGAAAAACTAAAATAATAAAAAATAGTGGGAGTGGTCTCGGTCTCACTCCAAGCAGGATCCAAGCAAAGATCACTATCGACGTCATATGAGTCATGATGAGGGGAATCTTACAGCAGGAGATCCTCTGTAGTGGTTTAGACCTCCTCATCTAACAAGGAAGTGGAATTTTCCTCATCAGAATGGATCTCCTCATCAACACACCTCGGTGCATCATAAAGTTCCTAGACGTAATACTCTCCATCGATGAGAATATCATTCTTGTCACACCATGACGCAACCTCAGACTCAGAATCACAATCAAGCATAACATAATCAACCGACTCACTAAAAATAGGGATAGATAATTCTTGCAAAAAGGCGGAGGAACAACAGCATCAGAGAAAATATGTGTGGGTTCCTCCGGGGGTGAATCAACAAGAGGGGAAGAGGGTATGGGGAGAGACGAGTCTGAAATGTCGTCACACCGATCAGTAGAATGTCTGATGGGTATATCCGCAGCAGTCCCCCATAGACAGGGTTGTGCTACAAATATATCATCAGAATCAGAAGGGGCAGCCATTTGAGAAGGTGATAGAGTGAATCAGATACCCTGTTCATCCTCCTCCTCCTACTGGCGCTGAAATTCTGCGCAATCTTTCAACACGTGCTCTGTGCTACGACAACACAAACACCGTTTTACATTACTCCTTGGTGCAGGTCGAACCGAAGAGAAATATGAAAAAGATGAAGGCGTAGATGTGAAGTGACCATAAGACCTGGGTATAGTGTATGAAGTACCATAAGAGGACGGTGCTCCATACACTGAACCATTAGAATTATGCTCCCAATCTTCAGTGGGGCACTCATCACAACCATGCCAATAATCCCCACACCATCGACAATGGATATTCATATACGAATACATAGTGCAACCACAAATAATCCACCAACAGAGTTTTCTAAACAAAAATTAACTACACGTTAGAGGATAAAAGAAAAGGAATGCCTGTTGCATAAAAATTTAAACTAAAAAAAGGAATAAAGAAAAATAAGCAACAAAATCTAAAAACAAAAGCAAAAAAGAGACATGACATAAACAAATGGAAAAGGTCTTCTATCTCCTATCTCCCTCTCCAAAAACTCACACGACTATGTTCCCCGGCAATGGCACCAAAAACTTGATGCAAATGTGATTGCAAGTGTACCGGTCGCACAAGTAATATAAAATGGGCGAATATCCCCAAGTATCGATCTCTCAAGGAATACAGTAAGGTGGATTTTATTTCAAGGAGGACTTGAGATTGAAGTCCTTAGATCGGAGTTAACTAAGGGGGGTTTTGATATTTGCGGAAAAATAAAGTAAAAAGCGAACAACTACTCCTATGTAATGTCGCTATGCAATGCATCGCCAGGAAGGATGGAAGACTCCGCGGGCCGCTACACGCCGAATCGCTAGGTGGATGGGAGAGTAGGCAAGTGTAAGAACCATAATTTGAGGGATGTAAGCACCTCTACACTACGCACGCCACTATCAATTGCTAGTGCGGGAAGAACAAATGGAGGGCAAATGGAAATAAAGGCGCAACTCAAGCAAATTAAGCATAAACAATACAAGTTCACTTAGACATGAAACTAATAACATTTACAACTAAGAGCACATCATCAACACAAAAGTTCAACAGCACATAAACAAAAATAAAGGAAGAACAAGTAAAGAGATCGACCGAATATGAAGGCTGGTCGAGGGGTCACTGAAGGAATCGTCGGGTTATCAATCCGCATCCAAGAACTGTCCTTAACTACGTTCGGGGTAAAGAAGGGTTGTTACTACATTCCAATGGACCCGTCTTCTTCATGTCACGATCTTCTAGAAAGTTGCAAGCTTCCCTTCGCTTGTTAGCTATGGCGTCAAAGCTTGAAATAGAGCTTAGAAGATGAAGGAGAATGCCGAGAGCAAGCACCGACAAGGTATAGGCTTTGCAAGCATGGCCGGAGCTTCTCCCCTTTGTTGAAGATGAAGGGCGGACGTGGAAGGGCGGAATGTTGCCCTAAAATGCGGCTGGATAGGCTGAAATGAAGTTCCCTAAAATGTTGAAAATCTGCGCTTTAAATAGAAAAAGATTAGAAAAATGGTCACGCATGGTCCCGCGCACGACCGCGCGCTAGCCGTGCAATATTAACTTTCAGATCTGGATCACGGATGAAGATGCGTTGACCCGTGTGTTTTACTCGAGCACGAGCGCGTCCGCCCGTGTGTGAAGGAAATAATACGGGTAAACACAGAATGCAATAAAATACGGGAAACAGGGGAACCGTGCGTTTTATTCGCGCACGGGCGCGTTTTCCCGTGCGTGAAAGAAACACACGATTTACCCCAGAATACATGAATAAAGAGAAAATGTGCAGACCGTGTGATTCCTTCTCACATGGTTTGGCCTAAACCGTGATGGAACAAAATGCATGGGTAGAAACAGAAGTCCCAGGAAATCTGTGTGAAATGCACGATTGCACTGAAACCATGTGCGAAGAAATGTTCACGACCGTACGGTTTACACAGAACCTAAAATGGAATTCAAGACATACCGACTACCTGCAAAGCAATAAAAACAAACTGGAGCACAGGCTTCAAGCACCAAAAAGGCCAACAAAACTAAATAGAAAGATAACGAGGAACACCATGTGCATACCCCCGACAATAGAATGCGCAATTGCACACCCATAGGCCAAAATAGTGCACTTATAGTGATAAGCAGAATAAATGAAATATCAACAATAACATACTAAAAGTGAAGTGCAAGTGCGTTAAAACTAGACCAGGTGAGTTCGAAAAACCCTATATAAATCGGACTCATCAGTGCTCCTATTTTTTCGTCAAGAAGAAAGATGGATCGATGAGGCTTTGCATCGATAATAGAGAATTGAATAAGGTGACCATTAAAAATAAATACCCCTTGCCCAGAATCGATGATATGTTTGATCAGTTGCGTGGTAGTTCAGTATTTTCAAAGATCAATCTTCGTTCAGGCTACCACTAGTTGAGAATTTGTGAGGATGATATTCCACGAAGCGCTATCCATTCGCGGCATGGACATTATGAGTTTATGGTGATATCTTTCGGTTTAACCAATGCACCCTCTGCATTCATGGATTTGATGAATAGGGTGTTTAAATATTTCTTGGGCCATTTTGTAATTGTGTTCGTAGATGATGTCTTGGTGTATTCCTGCAATGTTGAGGAGCATACTCAGTATTTGTGTTTTGTTTTCTCGACCCTGAGGGAGCATAAGTTATATATGAAGTTCAGCAAGTGTGAGTTCTGGCTACATCAAGTGTCCTTTCTGGGTCATGTTGTAAGAAGGGACGGTATTTCTGTAGACCCGACCAAGATTTCTGCTGTGATGGAATTGGAGAGACCTTCTACACCTAAGGAGATTAGGAGCTTCTTCGGCCTGGCTGGCTACTGTAGGAGATTCGTGGAAGGGTTTTCGGTGTTGTCTGCTCCTCTAACTAAACTTAATCAGAAGAATATTGCATTCATTTTGAGTGATAAGTGTGAAGACGCCTACCTAGAGTTGAAGAAGAGATTATGTACTGCTCCGTTTTAACCTTACCTACTAAAGGAGTTGAGTATGCTGTATACGTGGATGCATTACACATAAAACTTTGCTATGATTTAATGCAAGATGGTAAGGTGATTGCATATGGATCAAGGTAACTAAAGGTTTATGAAAGAAACTATCCTAGACACAATTTGGAGTTTGTTGCCGTAATTTATGCACTGAAGCTATGGTGACACTTATTGTATGGCGCGTTGTGCAAGATCTATACGGACAATAAGAGTTTGAAGTACGTCTTCACTCAGAAGGAACTAAATCTGCGCCGGCATTGGTGGTTAGAATATCTGGCTGATTATGAAGTGGAAATTCTTTATCATCCAGGAAAGGCTAATATAGTAGCCGATGCTTTGAGTAGAAAAATCGCCAAAAATTTTTACCTGTCGGTACAGTCCTTGGTAGAAGAATTCTTGTTGATGGATATTGTGGTTGGGAGTTGTACTGTTCCTGGTAGTCTAGAAGAAGAAGAGCCCTCTTGGATTCCCCTTACTCAAGCACATAAGAACGATGATCCAGATTTGTTACACCTCCGGAATAGAACTGTGAGGGAGAGCTACCTGATTTCTCCTTGGATGAGGTTGATACCTTAAAGTATCGGGGTAGATTTTGCATCCCTGCCTTTGGCAACATTCGGGCTAAGATCTGTGCTGAATCTCATGGTTCTAGTGTAGCCTACCATCCTGGTTCCACTAAGATGTATAAGGATCTAAAGAAAATTATTTGGTGGTAAGGAAATAAGAATTATATCGTAAAGTTTGTATCGAAATGTTATACGTGTCAGTGTGTCAAGGCTGACCATAGAAGGTCGGGAGGTAAATTAACATCGCTTGATATCCCATGTTGGAAATGGGAGAGTATTTCAATGGATTTCACCACTGGTCTACCGAAATCTCCCCGTGGGAACGACACTGTTTGGGTGATAGTCGATAGATTGACAATGTGTGCTCACTTTGTTCCCTTTAAGATTGGGTATTCTATGTAAAAGATAGCGGAGATATACCTTGATGAAGTCATCAAATTAGATAGTGTGGCAGTTAACATCATATCAGATCGAGACTCTAGATTTACGTCTCTCTTTTAGATGAGTTTACAGGATAGGTTGGGTACCGATTTAAGGTATTCCACCTCCTATCATCTATAGACAAATGGTCAGACGGAAAGAGTAAATCAGATCGTAGAAGATATGATCAGGTGTTATATTTTAGATCACGGTGGCGCTTGGGACGAGCATCTCAGACTCATGGAGTTTCCATACATAAATAGTTATCAAGAGAGTCTGCAGATGGCCCTATTCGAGGCCTTATATGGGAGGCATTGTAGAACTCCTTGGTTTTGGGCAGAAGTTTGAGAGAGATCGTGGCAAGGTCCGGAATCCCTTGAGGAGATGAATTGTGCTTTAACGCATATTCGAGAGATGCTATGTATAGCTCAAGAGCGTTATGAGAAGTATGCTAATCCACGAAGGGTCGACCTGATATTTGTTGTTGGAGACTTTGTTTTTATGAAAGTTTCTTCGATGTCTAGTGTTAAAAGGTTTGGAAGGAACCACAAGTTAGACCCCCGATATGTGGGACCTTTCCAAATTCTTGAGCACATCTGAGTGTCAGCTTATATGCTGGATTTTCCTGCGACCATTCCTGGTGTCCATGATTTGTTCCATATTAGCCAGTTGTGGAAGTGTGTTCGTAATGGTCGTCAAGTCCTCGACTCGGTGCCCCAGATTCGGCTAAACCTTACGTATGTGGAAGGACTTATTCGTATTCTGGATTCTCAAGAGCGTGTGTTGTGGAGAAATACATCCCCATGGTCAAGATTCTTTGGAGAAATCAAGACGCCGAGAGTGTAATGTGGGAATTGGAATCAGCGATGAGGGAATCTCATCCACACCTCTTCTCTTAGTTTCGGGTATATCTTTATGTTTTCAGTCATGTTTGATTTTCTCGTTTTGGTTTTGTTTTAGAGTTGTGTTAAGTTTCAGAACGAAACTTCTTTTTAGGGGGAGTGACTGTAACTCCCACGATTTTTTTGGATGATTTTATTTGATTTGGTATCATCATATTTATTACGTCATGACGTTACTTTTAATGTCAAGTTGGCGATGCAATGCCGTTAAGACATTTTCACGTCCGTGCGGTCGAGTTGGCCAAATTCTTGTTGTAATTGGAAAATTTTGCATTTGAAAATTAAGTTAAGTAAATTTTGACTTGCTCGTAAAGTTTCGTAGCAATCCGAGCTGTATTCGGGCCTCAGCGATTTTCCGAAGTTTTGGAGAATTTATGTTCGACGTAGACTTTGAAAATTTATATCTCAAGAATGGCTCGTCGGATTTTGGTTTTGACTTCGCCATTGGGTTTGTAGAGTAAGTGTCCGTCTACAGTGCGAGTTTTATTTAATTCGACGCGCGTTTGGGCCTCTGTTTTGAACTCGTGTTTACTTATTCAAAAATATATAAATATGATATTTTTAATATTATAGTACCATTAAAAAATGTCTTTTACTATTCATTTGTATAGTTTAAATTTTTTTGGATATATTTGTAAAAAGAGCATTGTTCTGCAGTTTCTTCTCGAGTAATGCTTGTGCACTTCTCGAGTAGTGTATTAGTACTCGAGTAAAACTTTAGTACTCGAGTGCTGATGTTTCCTTGTTCTCGAGTACTAAATTTTAGTACTCGAGTAGCCTTTTTTCTTCTTCTAGAGTACCTTTAATCTTGTTCTCGAGTGTTGTATATTCATCCCGAGAAGTCCGTTATTGTTTACGTTAGGGTGTCATTTTTAGGGTCAAAAAGGTTTTGTATACAAAAATTGTTAACATGAAATTTGTTCGTCTCGACAAGATCTACAACTTTCATGTTAGGCACTTTTCTATTGGAAGCCATCCTAACTCTTTATTTTTATTTTTCACGCACCCGCTCGTAAATAGTCTGTTTTAGACAAGAGATTATATATATATATATATATATATATATATATATATATATATATATATATATATATATATATATACTCTTATACTTAGGGTAATTAGAAAAAAACTTCATCTGCTCCAAAATTCTGAACCGAACCAGAGAGGCGTAGGCGAGAGAGAGGAAGCCGTTTGCGAATCTTTCGGTGGTCGCCGACGGTGCTCTGGTGCTCGGAATCTTGAACCAATCGTAGATCTGGAAAGCTCTAGTCGAGAGCTACGACATCGTGGTAAAGTTTTTCCCGTTCCTTGAGTTTTCTCGTTAGGGTTTTTTTACCCTAACCTCTATTTCGGCCATTTTTATTCAGATTTCGACTCCTCCCATCTTCCTTTGCCCCGATCTACGATGGGGAGTGGTTCGGAGAACTTTTTCGGTAAAACCAAGGCAAGTGGTTGTTTACCCTCATTTCTCCTTATCTAGTTTGATGGTAACGGTTAAGTTTTTATGTTCTTTAAAATTTTCTGCACTTTTTCATCCAAGTTATTGCTATGATTAACCTTTCTTGATGTTGTAAGATTTTGTCATGGTGAACTCAATCTTGTCAGGTTATGTTTGATCGTTCTTGAAGTGTCTTATTGATGACTTTAAATGCCTTATCTATCATTATTGAACGTATTAGAGTTTATCTAGGATTATAAATCATTCCTAAGGGTTGATCAACCGCATCTTGAATCTAGAAATGTCAAGTAGAATCTTACGTGCCAAGTCTCGAGATATATGTGGTGGTTTTTTTGTGAGTTTTCTTGATTGCGGGAGTTAGTGGAAAAAACCACCTCCACAATGTTTTATTCCTTTATTAGTACCTTGTGGAAGTCTATCAGGTTTTTTGGGCGTCTGCGATGTATGGTGGAGACTATGAGACTCCACCGCAATTAGATGGATATTATATTCGTGAGGGTGTGTCCAGTTGAGTGACCACCTCGCCCATGTTTTTGGGTAGTGTCGACCACATGTGCCTAATAAAGGTTATGTCTTTCTTCCTTATGATTTACTCATGTTTGTCACCATATAGCCTTGTGCATATGGTATATTTATGATGTACGTGACGATTCACCTAAGTGTTCCTTTCCTATTTGATGTTTTACTTTTGTAATTTACATCAGTACTGTTGGTCTTGGATTGGTACCCGTTTTGACCTTTATTTATTTTTATTTATCTTTCTGCCACTATTTGTACCTTCTTGCTGAGGTGTTCTGTCTTTTGAATGCCTCAGGTTCAGAGCAATAACAGATAACCGTACTGGTTTTGGAGTTCCTGGGTAGCTGTCTTGACTATGGGTTTGCCTCGCCATAGCGAGGTAGTTTGTTGTTTATTTTTTTATTCTGGTTCAGACATACTTTACTGTATTTGGGTTCGTGTCAGATTGTTGACGCCCACAGGATTGTTGTTTTTGGATACTTGCTAGCTGCTTAGTTTTCTTTATGTGGTTGTGGAATACTTGCTCTCTGGGATGATTTATTCTAGGAATGCGTGTTTGGTATTTTCAAGTATAAAATCTACTATTATTACTTCATGCATTATAATATTTTAAAACTCTAAATATATATATATATATATATATATACTCTTATACTTAGGGTAATTAGAAAAAAACTTCATCTTCTCCAAAATTCTGAACCGAATCAGAGAGGCGTAGGCGAGAGAGAGGAAATCATCCTGAACTTCATCTTTCTAACATTTGCATCCAGAACTGATACCTTCATTGGAATGAAGGGCCCTTCTATTTATCCTCAAGGAAGCAACATAGGAGGTTAGGGACTGGAAATCATTCCTCAACCAGGAGTACGAGGCATTCATGCAAGACAAAAGAGACTCGATTGTTGACCGTTATAAGAGATTCTTAAAAAATTTCAACGGTCTTAGGAACTATGGTTGAGTTTTCATAAACGGTTATGGCTGAGTCTAGTTTTCAACTGGATAAGCGAAGGGGGAAAGTGGATGTACCCATACCTTGGGGAACCACTATAAATCTGGTGTATGCTGTGCTGTGATTATTGTGCTGTGTATTGAATTTTCTGTGCTGAGTTACAACTAGCTAATTGCCTAAAATTCTTAAAGAAAATTAGAACCTATTCACCCCCACCGTCTAGGTGTCTAGGCTCTTGAAATCAAGTCTTTCAAGTGGTATCAGAGGGAGGTTACTCAAAGATAGACCTAACAGTCTGAGTGAATCTCCAAGGCAATTAACGATTTCAAGAACGGGTTCAAATGAGAATCTGAAGGAATTTTGATCTATGAAACTACCTATCTGCAGGAAAGAATGATTTGGCATATGGAAGGAAAGGTCAGGTTGTTCATGGAAGCATCTGATCCAAGAATCTACATCACCGTACAAGAAGGCCCCTTCATTCTAATGAAGGTATCAATTCTAGATGCAAATATTAGAACCCCAAAGTGTTATTCTAAAATGACCAAGGATGAGATAATCCTGGCAACATCAGACAAAAGAGCACAAAATATTATTGTAAGTTCTATAGATGATGCCACAATTCAAAATCTGGTGCATTGCAAATTCTCAGATAACTGAGAAGACTTAGTGGATGATGTTGTAAAAGCTCCCCCTAAGATGAAGAAAAGGTTCAGGAAGATGAGAGCTTTGCACAGGGTGTAGGCCTTAAAGTTGGCTTACTGATCTTCAGGAACTTTCAGAAAGAGGTTGACTGTTGTCTCTAAAAAAATCCTGAAGCAGAAACTGAAGAAGACTAATGATGTGTGTGTTGATGTTCTTCTTAAATTTCTTATAAGAATAATAATAATGCTCTTCTATGTGAATATTTTGTTATGAAAAGATCTCTTCTAATGGTTGTTGTCCTTAAGAGAGGAATTGCTTTTATTATTCTGAGAGATTTCAGCATTTTGAAATTTGAATAAGATCCTAAATCTATTACTGAGATCTTGGGAGAGAACGGCTGGAATTTGTCTTTAATGTGTTTCCTACACTGTCCTAGTAAATAAGTCAAGTAATTTACTTTGCGAAAACCATAATTAATGCTGTCATGCAATGACTATATTCTTGAGAATATGATCATTAATTATCAGAGAATTATAGATTTAGAACAATAAAAATTAAAGTCAAAATGAGAGAGAATATGTCAAACTGATACTGAAAGAAATTCGTCGAACTCAGGACAGATTTCATCGACCAAAACTTCAAGTTTGTCGAGCTGAGAAATCTCCTTCGTCGAGCTGAGCTCAGAGATAATTGATCTGAAAAAATAACTTTCAATGCTTAGCTCCAAGTTCGTCGACCTGAGATAGAATTTCGTCGACCAGAGAAACTGAGTAGAAGAAGAAAGATCATCGACCTAAGCTCGTATTTCATCGAGCTCAGCTCAGAGTTGAAATTAAGAGTTCATCGATCTGCGATTGACGATCGTCGAACTGAGTTCGAAGAACTTCGAACTGATTTTCTAAAAACTTTAAAACTGCATTTCTTCTAAGTCTGAATCTCTGAATTCTTCTGAGGGCTGGATCAAAGCTGTCAAACCTAGTCCGACTGACTTAGACCTTAGAACTAATAAATTGACCCTAGGCTACACATGGTAGGTCAATAATATAATAGTGAACCTAGCCTAAATCCAAACTAGGGATCCAACAATCACCTATTCACCCCACCCCCTCTAGGTGATTTAGGTAGACAACTAGATAATTTCAATTGGTATCAAAGTCAAGTTGTTCATTAAAAGGTTAACACCTTGAGCAAGATCTCAATCTAGTTATCAAAAAGACAAAAGTACAAGATTTTATGATATGGATAGAAGCAAGGATATCACCCCCATGAAGTTCCATGTGTGTTCTAAGGAAAACTTTCTCATGTGGAAGGAAAGAGTTCGGTTCTTCATGTAAGATGCCAATCCAAGAATTTTCCAAATTATTGAAGAAGGTCCTCATGTGCCTATGACTTCTTCAACCATCAATCCAAGTCTGATGGTTTTTAAGAAGATTCTGGACGTAAACAAAGTTGAGATTGCACTTGTCTCTCTACATAAGAAAATAAAGAACATTATTGCAAGTGTAGTGGACGACTCCATATTGAAGAACTTAATCCACTTCAAGTTTACAAAAGAAATGTGGACTTCTCTAATTATCATCATGGAAGCAACATAGGAGGTTAGGGACCGAAAATCATTCCTCAACCGGGAGTACGAGGCATTCATGCAAGACAAAAGAGACTCGATTGTTGAGTGCTACAAGAGATTCTTAAAAATTATCAACGGTCTGAGGAACTGTTGTCGCGTGTTCACAAACGGTTATGGCTGAATCCAGTTCTCTACTAGATAGGCGAAAGGTGAAAATGGATGTACCCATACCTTGGGGAACCATTATAAATCTGGTGTATGCTGTGCTGTGATTATTTTACTGTGTATTGAATTTTCTGTGATGAGTTACAACTAGCTAATTGCCTAAAATTCTTAAAGAAAATTAGAACCTATTCACCCCATCCTCTAGGTTTCTATGCTCTTGAAATCAAGTCTTTGAAGTGGTATCAGAGGGATGTTACTCAAAGATAGACCTAACAGTCTGAGTGAATCTCCAAGGCAATTATCAGATTTCATGAATGGGTTCAAATAAGAATCACAAGGAATTTTGATCTAAACTACCTATCTGCAGGAAAGGATGCTTTAGTATATGGAATGAAAGAGTCAGGTTGTTCATGCAATCATCTGATCCAAGAATCTAGATCACAGTACAAGAAGGCCACTTCATTCCAATGAAGGTATCAGTTCTGGATGTAAATGTTAGAACCCCAAAGAGTTATTCTAAAATGACCAAGGATGAGATCATCCTGGCAACATTAGACAAAAGAGCACAAAACATTATTTTAAGTGCTATAGATGATGCCACATTTCAGAATCTGGTGCATTACAAAACCTCTAAGGAGATGTGGGACATGTTGAAAAATTTTTAGAATCTCTTGTAAAACTGTCTTCACTCAACTTCTGTCCAACTTTTATGGGCGAGATTCTACATATTCTACTTTAGAACAACTATTGGGAAAGGCCTGGGTATTTGTTATTCTTCTGTCAAGCTGGGACACATCTCCCGAGACTGTCGGAGTGGTCCTCCGAAGGCGGGTGATACTTGTGCGGACAAATGGAAGACAAAGGAGTCGATTACCTCCCATATTGCTCCAGCCCAGCCCAGGGTATACAATTTTAGCTAGCAAGAGTCCACAAAATAAAGTAATGCGGTGACAAGTACAGTTTAGTATATAGCTCTTATTACTTTATATTCTCGGTACCTAGTGCCTTGTGTAACTTGTCTGATTTAGGCTTTGTCCTGATTTTGGACTACATGGCAAGAGTACTATTCGATACAGGGGCATCTCACTTCTTTATTTTTGAGGACTTTGTGTTGTGTATCAAATTGCCTTCTATTGCGTCGAAAGATAGATTGGATATATTGCTGCCTACAACTTTCTGATGCACACGAATAAAGCTTGTTGTGTTTAGGTGAGGATAGGAGGTCATTATTTTTTATTGGAAGCATCTGTGTTGCCGATATCTCAGTTCGATGAGATCTTTAGCATGACTAGCTATTGAAGCAGTGTGCTTGTATTTATTGTAACTCAAAGGAAGTCAAGCAAGGGCAGAACACCGAACATGAGACTAAGTTCACTAGTATATAAGGATCGAGAAAAATACTGATGTGTGCTCTCAAAGTGGTCAAGAATGTTCGAAAGGGCGGCAAGTTTTTCTTCATGCTATTGGAAGTCATAGGGCCGAAGCCCAGTCTGATCGAAATTCTATTATGTCTTAATTTGTAGATGTGTTCCCTAAAAATATCCATAGGATTCCACCTCAGCGAGAGATCGACTTTGCTTTTTATTGGTGTCAGGTGCGAAGCCTGTGTCGGGCTTATTGTACCGTGTACCGTGTAGCACCAAAGGAGATGGCATAATTCAAGGTTCAGGTACAAGAATTACTCGAGCAAGTCTATATATATCTGAGTATGTCACCTTGGAGTGTACTGGTCCTCTTTGTGAAGAAAGACAGAAGCTTGCGCCTATACATTGACAACCGTGAACTAGACAAGCTGACCGAAAAGAACAAGTATCTGATTCTAAGAATCGAATTTTTGTTTGATCAATCGATTGGATGAATGGTCTATTTAAAGTTTGATTTGAAGTCCGGCTATTATCAGTTGAGGATCAGGGAAAGTGATATCACTAAGACATCGTTTGGAACACGCTATGGCCATTAGGAGTTCATCGTGATGCCATTTTTGTAAACAAATGTACCATCGGTATTCATGAACTTAATGCACATATCTTTTGAGAATATCTGCATTGATTTCTAATCGTCTTTATTGATGATATTCTAGTATACTCTCAGTTAGAAGAGGATCATGCAAATCATTTGAAGTTGGTTTAGCATACCCTGAGGAGGAATTGAATTTATGCCAAGTTCTCCAAGTGTGAGTTATGTCTATCATCAGTGGATTTTCTTGATCGTGTGGTTATTGGAGAGGGTATTGTCATGGATCTGGCAAAGATGATTGTGATATGAGAGTGGCCTATGTTGTGTTGTATAGAAAAACCCAACAGTGGTATCAGAGCAAGGTTTTTAGTGATTTTCATTATTTCAAAAGTTACTAAATCCATAGCATGTAGATCTGGAAATTTAGAAATGTTCTAAAATGCCCAAATCTATTCTTAGATCCTCACAAAGAACGCATGTGATTTCTTTGTTTATTTCCTTATTACACCTTAATAGTAACCATCCCTCTTGATTCTTTGTGAAACCAAATGTGTTAGATTTTGAATCTCACATAGACAAACGTGCTTGTCTATTGTGTAAGTGAAATCTGCATTGCTCATGTCCAGTGCAAGTAGATCTGAAGATTTAAAAGAGTTCTAGATATTTAAATTTAGCCCAGTTCATCAAGTGTTGATGATTTCCTAGTGAACATCTGGATTGCATTTGGATTCTGATTGCTGTTATTTTATTTTATGGATGTGCATAAGGGTTAATAGTTAACCATGATTCAGTGTTAATCAATTATTTAAAAAATCCCTTAAGCAATATTAAGTATTCGGATTCCTTCCTTTAAATGACACTCTTCCTTCCTCGATCGATTAAATGTGGGCTTGCCAAAGCAAGGTGTATTAATCTATCTTGGTAAGTGTGCGAGCGGATTATTTTTATATCCCACTATTGACATCAGGTCAAACTTAATTGGGTGACCTCAAAGGTTGAGTGCCCAGAGGCATAGGGTTTGTATGCACCATATGACGGATGCGAATAAAGAGTTATTCACCAACCATATAGGAATTACATTATGATGCAATTGGCATGCGTTGCCTACCTATATAACTGCATTGTAAGATTAAAATATAAGCTGACTCATAGTGTTAATGAAATATGGATCTTATCCACTAAGAGAGTAACTCGCATATACTCTCTGAATTGTTATCGTGGGTTATCAGTTTGATAAAAAAAAGTGGGAAATGTTTTGATTAAATTCCTAATTGAAATGATATAATGTATTCTGAGATGTAGTACTAATTTTTCTCTACTGAATCCTTATAGAATTTCCATGGCAAGTGGATCTCATTCCACCATATCCCTCAGATCCATCCTTGAGAAGGAGAAACTGTGTGGGATGAATTATTTTGACTGGTACAGGAACCTAAGAATTGTTCTTAGGCCAGAGCAAAAGCTCTATATTTTGGAAGAGGAATCCCCTGAAGATCTTGCTGGGAATGCGCCCCATTTTTATAAGGATGTTTAAAAGAAGTATCTTGACGACTTCTTATATGTTTAATTCCTCATGCTGGAAACCATGAACTCTTAGCCCCAAAAGCAACATGAGAATATGGGTTGCAAGGATATTCACGAGCATCTCAAGAAAATGTTTCAAGGGAAAGCTCATAAAGAGAGGCTTGATTTCACTAAGGTGTTGTTCTAGTGTAAGATGGGTGCTCGGGACCAATTAGGGACTCACGTACTCAAGATGATTGGGTATATAGAGAACCTTGAGAGACTAGGCTTCCCTTTTGGCCAAGAGTTGGCCACAGACCCGATCCTCCAATCGTTGCTAGATAGTTATGAGCAGTTCGTCTTGAACAATAACATGAATGAATTAGATAAGACACTGCCCGAGCTCCTAGGCATGTTAAGAAATGTCAAAATATATATGAAGAAGGCCATGCCTACTAGCCCCATACTGATGGTGCATAAAGGCAATGGTAAAGCTAAGGGCTTTAAAAAGACAAAGGTAGGACCTAAGTCCTCTATTGAACCAAAGTCTTCAGCACTGAAGAAGAAAAGCTTTGTGAAAGAAGGGAAATGCCACCACTATGTTATGGCTGGTCATTGGAGGAAGAATTGTCCTTCTTATATTGAGGTTATGCACAAAATGAAGGGAGGTATGACTTTCGCTTCAAGTATCTGTGTTATAAAGATAAACCTTTCTGCTCCTTAATCCTGGGTATTGGATATCAGATGCGGTTCTCACATTTGTACAAAATGTACAGGAACTAGGAAGGTGAATATTGCTGATTAAAAGGGAGGTGGACCTACATGTTGGCAATGGAGCAAGAGTTGTTGCTGTCACCGTGGGCGTTTACTGTCATTCTTTGCCCAGTTGGCTTGTAATAGAACTTGATAATTATTATTATGTTCCTTCAATAACTAGAAACATTATATCTATTTCATGTTTGGACATGATTGGATTTTCTTTTGTGATTCAGAATAATTGTTGTTCTATATTTAAGAATGATGTTTGTTATGGTATAGCTTAAATGTTTAATGGTTTATATGTTCTGAACTTAGACCATCAGATCTATAATATAGAGAATACTGAAAAACAAAAAATGAATTACTCAAACCCTACGTTTCTTTAGCATTGTCATTTGGGCCATATAAATGAGAAATGTATATCCAAGCTCCATAATGATGGACTACATTTGATTATGATTCATTTGAGAGATGTTAATCTTGTTTGTTAGGAAAGATGACTAAGTCCCCTTTCACTGGTTTTAATGAGAGGGTTGATGATCTTTTGGGGATAATATATAGTGATATATGAGAACCCATGAGTTTTATGGCTAGAGGTGGGTATTTCTACTTTATTACATTTTTTGAATATTTCATTTGATACGATACGTGTATCTTATGAAGTGCAAATTCGAAACCTTTGAAAATTTCAAAGTGTTTAAAAACGAAGTAGAGAACCAATTGGGTAAGAAGGTTGAAGCACTCTTATCTGATTGAGGTGGCGAACACCTAAGTCATGAGTTTTGTGATCATCTGAAAGAGTGTGGTATTGTATCACAGCTCACTCCACCTTGAGCACCGCAGCATAATGGTGTGTTTGAGAGGAGTAATCACACTCTGTTAGACATCGTACGGTCGATGATGAGTCATACTGATCTGCCTGTTTCCTTTTGGGTTTCGCTCTAGAAACTGCTATTTTTACACTAAATCGTGCTCCAACAAAAGCGGTTCTGAAGACACCATATGAGATATGAACTAAGAAGCGTCCTAGTAAGTAGTTCATTAAAATTTAGGGTTGTGAGGCATACATAAGACGTCATATTCCTAAAAAGATGGAACCAGAGTTAAATAAGTTTAATCTTGTGGGGTATTCTAAGGAAACTAAAGGGTACTATTTCTTCCTACTGTCCGAGGGCAAGGTGTTTGTCGCGAGGACTAGTGTCTTTCTTAAGAAAGAGATCTTTAGTAGAAAGACTACTAGAGTAGAACTTAAAGAAGTTCAAGAACAACAAACTGTGAATAAACTAGAATTAGAACCTGATCCAGGACTACAAGTTATTGTAGCTAGAGAGCCTGCTCAGGAAACACAAGTTCCACGTTGATCTTGTTGACCAAGGTTTGAGCCTGAGGGATTTGGATTTCTCATGTCTTAAATAGGTAATGTATTGCTAATGGACCATTGTGATGAACCTGCAACCTACGAAGAGTGTATGAGTGGAACGGATTCCGAGAAGTGGCTTGAAGATATGAAATTTTAAATGTACTCCATGTATAAAAACCAAGTTTTGAACTTGGTGGAACCACCTGAAAGGAAACAACCCATAGGGTGCAAGTGGGTCTTTAAGAAGAAGACTGACATTGATGGGAATGTACAGACAATGAAAGGGCGACTGGTGGCTAAGTGTTTCAGGAAAATTCATGGTATTGACTATAATGAGACAATTTCCCCTATTTTTATGGTTAATTCTACTTATTATTAATGCATATTATGACAACGAGATCTTGTAGATGAATGTCGAAATGGCTTTCGTAAACGGAAATCTCTTTGAGGAAGTGTATATGACACAACCCGAGGGTTTTGTATCTTTAGGTGAAGCCACTTGAAAGTCTTGTTTTCAAGGTTAACTAAACACCTAGAGGGGGGGGGGGGGTTGGTTAATAGGTTTGTCTTTATTTTTCCTTTTCTAATTTGTTATCATAGTTCTATGCTTATGATTATGTTAGTTATCAACTTTCAAGAACATTCACAAACGACAAAGTATTTTTATAGTGGTTCCCCAATCTTGGGTACATCCACTATCCCTCTGCGCATATCTAACAGTGTGTTAGATTCGGCTCTCCCTCTAAAACTCAGCTACTTATTAGCTTATAACACAGATCCCGCAGTACCACACAGGTCACACAGACCTAACAATTAGGCACTAAGCCAACCCTCAAGTCACAACGAGCTTTCACTCGGCACAAAGCCAAACGCAGGTCACAAAGACCGTAGCCTTTATAAAATAGGCTTACAAGTCCAGATTCACGAAGAATATTTACACATGAAAGAAATAGAGAAATATTATATGATTAGACACCAAATCACGAACTCTGTGTCATCTTCTTCCTGAACTGAGCAGATATAAGCCCAGCCTTTTGTTGTTGAAGACAATGATGTAGGCAATAGATTCCTTCTTGAAATAGCTAACCATCCTTCTAAAGAACTTGTAGATTTGCTCCCTCAGAATGAAATCTGATCCTACTATTTCGAATGGTAATTGCTCCAGTTATCTCTTTCCCAACAAGGTTCTCTGTGTATAACTCTTTCTTCAGGCTCGACGAAAATTGCGAGGAAGAAGATGATGTTCTCTGTCCCTTCTTCTCTTTCTCAGAAAACCTAGCCGAGGAATCGATTGTTATCTTGGTTGTGTTTGTTCGCATGTTTGCTCTAGTCGCTTGCTTTCTTTTATGCTATGAAGTCCAATCGAGCAGTGGTCCCCATTACCAGGATTGAATACTGAGATTAAGTAATCCAACGCATCCCTTTTGTTTAAATTTGATTTAACGAATCCTTGATGTGTGTGGGCCCCAACACTTTATGATGGAAATATTCCTTGGAAAGTGCAGAAGATGATGACAACTTGCTGCCAATGTCTCTAGCAGCAATTCCGTACCATTTGAATTTTGGTTGACAATCTGACTTTGCTGATGTCAGTATGACCCAGCATCTCTGGACTTATAAAAAATTCAATCATCAAAACCAAAGGCATTGAGTGAGTAGGATCACTAAATGCCACAACACTTAGACAAAATTTTGTCTAAGTATTGAGCTCGATGAAAGCCGAGGTCCGTTCGACGAACGTTGAGCTCAGCTTGACGAATGTAAAAGTTTAGTTGCAAACTTAGATCTATGAAAGGCTGAACAGAGTTCGATGAACACCAGGCTAAACTAAGTAATTTGTCTAAGCTTGACGGTCGCTGAGCTTAGTTTGACAAAGCTGAGCTCGACGAAAGTAAATCTGTTCACACTTTTGGACTTAACCAAATTTCTGCTCCAAGCGTTAAGAGCGTCGAGAGCATTGAGAGCGTCGAGAGCGTCGAGAGCGTCGAGAGCGTCGAGAGCGTCGAGAGCGTCAAGAGCGTTGAGTGAGCTTACCTCACTCAACGCTATTTGCCTTAGCAAATATTTCTACACCTTGGCGTTGAGAGAGTAAGCTCCACTCAATACCTAACTACTTAACAGAATTTTCTATTATCTAGTGTTGATTGAGTAAGCTACACTCAACGCCTGTGGACTTAGTGAAAATTTTTCCCAACTTATTTCATCTGTGGAATTTACTGGCACAGCAACACTCAACACTAAAAGATGTATAGCGTTGAGTGAATAGAACACACTCAATGCTTGTGGACTTGGCCACATTTTCTAGTCTTAGACTAACTTAGCCTGACTCACAGCCTTTTTGCTATATGGCGTTGATTGAGTATAATACACTCAATGCCTGTGGACTTAGCCATATTTTGCCTATCTTCCAGATCGGCGGAGACAGACTCAACGATATATGTTATATGGCTTTAGTGAGTAGACTACACTCAATGCTTTTGTACTTAGCTAAATTTCTACTAGATATTATTGAGTCCATACCTCTGGCGTTGAGTGAGCTTGCTCCACTCAACGCTTGTGGACTTAGGCGATCTTTGGCTTGTCCAACAACCACTTAGTGTGTCCACATGTCCAATCAATATGATATGTACTACCTGCACTTAAGATCTCAAATACAAAACAAATACTGTTGATGTGTGTGTCATTGACTTGTTTGACTTCTAACAAATATGGGACAATGGGAACAATGGCCCCAACAATCTCCCCATATTTGAAGATGTCAAAACTCTTATCAAACCTTATCAAAAAGGTTTTCTTTCCTTGGTCAATGATATACACAACCTATAAAGTAAAACCAAAATCAAAATTCTAATAAGCGTGGCGCTTTGCGGGGCAAAATCATGCGAAAAATAGAAGTTTGCAATTCAAGATACTCATTATCGATAGAATTAAAATTTAGAGACGTATCGCTTTGCGGGGCAAAATCATGCGAAAAATAATATAGGTTCCCCATCTCCCAAGTAGGATAAAAATTGGAGTAAGGGTCAAATTGGCCGCTTTGACCTGCCCCAAAAAAATTAAAATCAAAAGAGGGAGGGGTTCCCGAAAGACATTCAGAATAAAAGTGGTCGGGCGACCCGCAAGAAGCGCAAAAATATGATGATTCCATTAAAAAAAATAAACCGTTACCAAAGAGAAAAAATAATTTTGTTTTGATATTTTTTAGAAAGTAGAAAAATTAAAATAAATATTTTTTTTTAAAAAAAATTAGTAGAAGTAATAAACTCGATGCTTTCGTAATATTGCCAGAAATATCCCCGGCAACGGCGCAAAAAACTTGATGCGTAAAAATCGTCTCACGGACTACAATCCGAATAGGCAAGTGTACTTATCGTTTTATTGTATAGTGATATAAATAAATCAAGGTCCTATAAAAACTCGGGGCAGGCAAGTACTATTACTCACAACGATTCTATTATCCTACCGAATGATTGATGGGTTTTAAAATTTAAATGAACTAAGCTTAATTAAAAGAGAAATAAACTATTGCAAAAGAGTGCTCGATCGACGATTCACTTTGAAATAAAATCACAGAATAAATTAGTTTAACATTTGTAATTCTATTAAGACAGTGACGGATCCGATATTAGGAAGTAATCTCCCTAGATCATTAAATCCCCTAACTTATAGACATTTTGACTGAAATCTCTTTACAAGTCAAAATGGCCTAAAGTCGCATTACCGATGTGACCCGTACTATTGGATTTGACTCCAATCCGGAGGATTTATGTCATCCTATCTCTAGGGTTGCATTCAACTCCTTCCTTCCTTGAGTGATCTTTCAAATCAATGAGTCTCTCGACTTCTATGAAATGAGATCAATGCCTACTACCGTATACCGGAATACGGAGTCGACACGATAAAAATCAAAGAAGGATCAAAAATAGGAAAAATACAAATGCAAACATAAAATTTAAGATGAGTTATTTCATCGCAAAGCTCATCGTGATCGCACACAAAATATAATTAGCTAAGCATATTGGAAAAGGAAATGAGAATAAGAGAAAAAGAAAATATTTTCATTACTTAAATAAAGAGAAGTACATGATAAAACTAAACGGGCATTATAACATTACTTTAACAAGACTTCAACAAAACTTGACATAAAACATAAACTACTAAACTACTTGAAACAAAACTTCTTCATAAAGAAACTAGTTGCAAGAACTAATTCTTTAAACTAAAACAACTTAACAAAAACTAGAGGGACGAGGTTCCTTTTATAGGTGAAGAGGGAAGATTCGAGAACGAAGGCAAAAATGAGGGGACAAGGGTGTGGCCGGCCATGTAGGGGAAGGAAGGTTCATGTATTTCATTTAATGGGGGAAAGAGAAGGAAGAGATTCAATGCATGCAATGACATTCAATGAAATGAAAATAAAAGATTTTTAATAAAAAATGGATGAATGTAGAGGAGGGTGGCCGGCCATGTAAGGGAGAATGCATGCATGTAATAAATGATGGGGAGAGAGATAGATTCAATGTATTTAATTTATGGAAATGCAAAAAGGAAAATGTAAAGGGGAATGAATGTCAGTATGTAGAAGGGAGAAAGAGAGGGGCCGGCCATATGCATGAAGACGGTGCATGTATGTGGTCGGGTTTTGTGTGGGATGCACCATGGGCTCGGGTAGGCTAGGATTTGATGTTTGGGGGCTGCTTTCTTCAAGTGGGCTGCACCATGGGCTCGGCTAGGCTCATATTTAGTTGTAGGGGCTTCTTGGTGGGCTTTGGGCTGCTTCAAAGAGGAGGCTCAGGTAGCATCATATTGGAGGGCTGCTTGGAAGCTTGGGCTTGAACCTACAAAAAGACAAAACAAACATGGATTAGTTATGTTATAAATTAACATAAAATAACAAAGTTAAAACCACACAATATCAAGAACATTAAAACATTAAAATTAAAACATTAAGATATAACATAACATTAATTATAATTACTAAACATAACAAAATAAATATAGTAGCATAATACATATAATAAGACTATATAGATTTTTATATCAAAACATAAAATAACTATAATAAAACTAGGAATTAATATATTATAAAAAGACATTAAAACATGAAATAACAAGCATAAAATATAAATATATTTAGGCATTTTGAATAATAAACTACCCTAAAAAAGGAATGCTGAGTTGACATCCCTGATGGGATGCAAATGCAAGGAAAATCCTTATGGCTTCCAGTCTGGATACTGGGGCAAAGGTTTGGTCAAATTCTATGCCCTCTTCTTGCCTGTAGCCCTTAGCCACCAAACTAGCCTTATTTTTGACAATAATGTCATCTTGATCCAACTTGTTCCTATAGATCCACTTAGTCTCTATGATTTTTTGTCTTTATGGTCTGGGTACCTACTTCCAGACCTTACATCTCTTTAATTGGTCCATTTCTTCTTGCATTACTCCAATCTAGAACTGGTCCTTGATTGCTTCTTCAAACTTCTTTGGCTCTACTTGAGACAGGAAGCTTGAGTAGAGAGTTGTATTCATGCTCCTGCTTCTGGTCCTTGATTGCTTGCTACTCTTCATGGTTTTCAGCTAGCTGGTCTTCATTTTCCTCAGGTACTTCACTTGAAGTAGGCAGTCTATCATCATATTCTTAGACTTGGGGGTAGCTTCCTTGATGGTAAGCTTGTTCATCAACTACTCTGTACCTGCAATACTATAAGAGGAGGATCTTGGAAGCTCACAGTTAACCATGTTGGATTCATCAAATATAACATGCATTGACTCTTCTACAACTTGGGTAGTTAAGTTGTTGACTCTATATGCCTTACTAAGAGTGATGTACCCAATAAAGATCCCTTCATGGGACTTTGCAGCAAACTTAGTTAAATTGACTTTTCCATTGTTGAGCACATAGCACTTGCAACCAAAGATCATGAAATAGCTCAGGTTTAGTTTTCTGCCCTTCAAGATCTCATAAGGAGTGTTCTTATGGCTCTTGGTGATAGAAGCCCTATTAAGGACATGGCATGTAGTGTAAACTTCCTCAGCCTAGAAGTATTCTGGGAGGGATGAGTCAATTAGTAAGGTTCTATCAGCCTCTATGAGAGTCCTATTTTTCCTCTCAACAATTCCATTTTGCTGGGGTGTTCTAGGAGATGAAAACTCTTGTTGAATCCCTAGCTCTTCACAGAACCTTTTCATACACTCAGACTAAAACTCAGTTCTATAGTCACTTCTAATTTTGACCACAGTGCTGTTGAATTCATTCAGAATTTGCTTGACAAATATCTGAAAGACATCAGGGGTTTCAGATTTCTTCCTTAGAAAGAACACCCAGGAAAATTTGGAAAAGTCATCAACGACAACACGTGTGTAGACTTTCCAACCTACACTTTCAATTATCATAGAACCAAACATATCCATATGCAAGAGGTATAAGCACCTCTCTGAGTCTTTGGTGCCAATGCTCTTGAAGGATGACTTAGTTTGTTTGCCCTTTTGGCATGCAGAGCAAATACCCTCCTTAGTGCATATAGACTGAGGCCAATTACTTACCAGCTCATTGTTGAACAGCTTGCCTATGGTCCTATAATTTTGATGTGCTAGCCTCTTGTGCCACTGGACAAAAGAAGAGGCTTTCGCATCTGCAACAAGGCATACAGGTGAGTGTTTGCTAGAACATAGGAAATCTCAACAGTACACATTTCCACTCCTAGTGCCTGTTAAGATGTCCTCTTGACCACTTAACCTCCTAATTTGGCACTCATCCTTGTGGAATACTATATCATAGCCACGATCACAGAGTTGGATAATGCTTATCAGTTTGTGTTACAACCCTTCCACATAGGCTACTCTAGTGATAGTGACTATTCCATTAGAGATCTTACCATAACCTATAATCACTCCTTTTTTAGATCCACCAAAAATAACCTTTGGTCCATTCCTTACTGGAGCATAATCCTTCAGCATGCTCCTTGTTCCAGTCATATGCCTGGAACATCCATTGTCCAAGTACCATATCAAAGTATGAGCACTTGGACTATCCTACAAAATATACATCATTTAACCTTAGGACCCGAATTTTTATTGGATCCTTGGTGCCTATTAGACTGAAAATAATTCTGCCTGCCTGCAGCTTTTCTGACATGCAAGGAGACATTTTCTCTTTGCACACAATGATTATGCCAGCAATCAACAACAAAGTGGCCTACTTTGCCACAATACCAACACTCATTGATGTTGTACCTTCTTTTTAGACCAGGTCTCCTGTCTGTGTTAACAGTAACTCAAGGTCTAGAAGGAGTAGCGGTAGTTCTATTCCATGATTTTCCGGCCCTGATTTGACAAGTGGTGGGTCTGGTAGTAGAAGTGCTTGGGATATCTTGAGCCATTCTAGCAGCAGCTTTCTTTTCAGAAAGCATACCCTTGATAGCCTCAGAGATGCCCTAGTCAGGTCTACTGATAGCCTCCACCTTTATCTTAGAGTGGGCTGGAGGAATTTGAGAATAGTCAACAGCTTTACCCTTGACTGAAAGGGTTGTTGCACCAAACACAAATGGTCCAGGATGGGCCATTTGTATTTTATCATAGTTACTTGCACCTTTACTGTAACTGTCACTATATTATGGAACATCTTTGTTCACATAAGATGGTCTAGCATGATTCTAGTGACCATAAATACTCTCATGTTCATGGCTATTTGAAGGAAATTGAACACTAATAAATTTTATATGGGGCTTAGAGGCTAGTGGCACTACTTGAGCTTTTCCCTTTCCCATATGATTAGCAACTCTTGTCCTTCCCTTGAATCACAACCCTTTCTTTCCCTTTTGGGAGCAGAATGAGTCTATCAAGGGCAATACTATGCTAGGCTTGGATTAGCTAGACACTAGTTCCCTCTCCTTTTGGAGATTTCCTTCAAGATTCCTAGATGGTTATTCTAGAAGGTTATGGTGCTCATCGGAATGATTGTCACATTCTTCAGTTTGCTAACTTCCTGCATCTTCAGATCCAACAATTTTTCTGATTCTTAAGCAACAAGCTTTAAAGAAACAATTTCATGAGCCTGTTGTTTGTCCAGGAGCTTGCTCTTCTTTAGATCCTATAGAAGTTCACCATATTTATCAATATTGATGTCTCCCTCAGATTCTGAGCCATCATCATCACTTGATGTAGAGGCACAAGAATCTAGAACTGATTCATAATCTAAACATGCAAGACTAGTATTAAAAATTATCTTGCTTGGACCAGGCTGATCCTGGCAAATTAATTCATCTGACTTAGCCATCAGCCCAAGGTAGCAGCTATCATCTTCAAGATCCACCTCTGAATCACTATCAGATTGTGATAGAGGGGCCCTGTCTTCAATCTTGGCAGTAGGATGAACCTTTTCATCTTCTTCTTCTAAAGCAGCCAGCCTTTTGATTCAGTCTTCTTCTACAGCTCCTTCTTAAGTAGAGTACAGCCCAATGTTGGCTTCTTCTTCTTCTTCTTTTGACTATGATGTGGTGGAGTCAGTCCAGCTTCTTTGATTTTTAGCAATGAGGGATTTCTCCTTCTTTCCTTTTTACTAGTGGTCCTTTTTCTCACAATGTTCCTTCCTTTTGACTGGGCAGCCAGCTATCATATGCCCAGGTTTTCTACAATGATAACAAGTTATGTTAGAGGAAACCTGTTAACATATTTTGGAACCAGACATATCCTCCTTAGAGGACTTTCTTCTGCCTTTGTAGTAGGCATCCTTAGGATGAGAGGAGGTTGAAGGCCATCCTCTCCAGTGCTTCTTCCTTAAGAACTTCTGGAAATGCCTAGTGAAGGCAGCAAAATCTTCATCAAACCATTGTGTTGGGTATTGCATCCACAATAACCCAGATTTGTATGAAGTCACCCTTGAACTAAGATTAATTAAGTTGTATTTGATATCCTTGTTTTAGCTGTGTGTTTGCAGATTACCATTGCTAAGTGTAGACCAATGTCAGTCTATAGTGGGTCATGAACACAGGACCATACATTGTAATCCCTCACTGTGTGACCCAAGGTGTTGACTCATGTGTAGCCTCTCTATTGGGATACACTTCATATTCAAACCTTGGATCATGTAAGGAAGATTGGACTCTTGAAGAGTAGAGAAAGATTTTTTTAAAAGTTCAGAAAATTCTCAAAGTCCACTTCTCGAGAAGTACCTCTTAGTTCTCGAGAAGTGCTTAGAGTTCTCGAGAAGCTAAGCTTCAAAGTTCTCGAGAAGTCCAGACAGCTTCAATAATTTTTCTGAGTCATAGTTTTCGATAAGTCTGATGTAGTTCTCGAGAAGTCTTCTATATTCTCGAGAAGTCTTGGCCAGTTCTCGAGACGTATCAATTATAGTTCTCGAGAAGTCCAACTTGTTCTCGAGAAGCTTGGCTTAAGTTCTCGAGAACTGACAACCCTATTTCTCGAATAGTCAAAATTTGCCTCAAAAATCTCTCCAAATGTTAGTTCTCGAGAAGTCTCGATAGTTCTCGAGAAGTTAGTTATTTCTCAAGAGCTCAGCCTTTTTTTCTCGAGAATCCCAAACAAATTCTATGTATTATAGTTCACGATAAGTCCAGATAGCTCTCGAGAACTCAGTTTTAAGTTCTCGAGAACTTAAATTAATTCTCGAGAACTGAAAGTCAAATTTTCCAGAAATTTATTTTAAGTCCAGACTGGCCAGATTTTCAAATGACTTGACGTGATTGGTCCACGTGTCGTCATTAATGTCTTTTCAAGCCGATAAGGGTAATCCTATATAAAGTCTTTTCATTTAGACTAAACCCTAATTCTAATAATAACAATTACAAGGAGCGGTATTCCGTATATTCTATTTTTTCTGGATCGGCCTTCTCTCTCCAAGAAGAACAACATTCTGAAGCCGTCGTCGCCACTCAGCGTGAGATCGATCTTTCTGCTTTCGAACAAGAAAGACCTGCTGTTCAAGGAATCTTCATCCTCTCCTTGATCGAGTAGGTCCTAAGTCCTCTCAGGTCAGATCTATAGAGGTTCTTCTTCTACATATTCTGAAAAAGCCGCCAAGTTCAGAAGAAGTCCAAGAGTTCAATATTTCCAGATCTGAGAGAAGTTTTTGTTTGTATTTTCAAACCTCTTTGTAAATTTTGTAGGAGATTATTCTCCGAGTGTAGGAGCGTTGTTCTCCGAGTTTGTAGGAAGTTTTTATCTTCCGAGTGTAGATCCTTTTGGATCGAGTTTGTAGGAACGTGGTTCCGAGGCGTAGGATTGTTTTCAATCCTAGATAGTGGAGTAGCCGAGTCTAGTTATTTGCTAGATCAGTGAGGTAAAGTGGACGTATCCTAGATTAGGGAACCACTATAAATCTTCTTGTGTTTCTGTGACTGCTTGATTTCTTGTGCTAGATCGTTAAAATTTTTATTCCACAAATAGACGCACGATTCACCTATTCACCCCCCTCTAGGTGATTTAGGTTGACAACTTTCCACTTTCAATTGGTATCAAAGGGAGGTTGGTCGTTAAAAGGTTAACACCTTGATCAATTTCCTCTCGAAAGTTGTCATTTGGCTATTCAAGCAATGGACAAGGTCAAAGATTTTGCCAAGCTTCCTCTATGCACAAAGAATAACTTTCCTATGTGGAAAGAGAGAATCAAATTTTTCATGGAAGCTGTGGACCCCCAGATCTTCATGATTGTTGAAGAAGGTCCTTACGTTCCTATGATTGTCTCCACTATAGATCCAACCAAGAAAGTTCCTAAGAAATTGATGGATCTGGATAAGGACTAGATTACACTTGTTTTGTTGGATAAGAAAGCAAAACATATCATAGCAAGTGCAGTCGATGACTTGATTTTGCCAGAATCTGATTCATTGTAAATCCGCTAAGGAGATGTGGCGGTCTCTAGTAACTCTGATGGAAGGTACTGAAGAAGTGAGGGATGATAGAAGATCCCTACTAAACCAGAAATATAAAGCCTTCAGGCAATGGTCAAAGGAGACCATTGCAGATACTTTTGAGAATTTCTTCAAGATAGTAAATGACCTAAGAATGTATGTCCGAGTCTTCACCAATGGGGAGATGAATGATAAGTTTCTGAGGTCTCTCATAAAGGAATGGGACAACAAAGTCTGTGCCATCCGGGAGTTTGGCAGACTTGCTGAAACAGACCCACAAAATCTATTTGGCAAGCTGATGTCCTATGAACTGCAGATATATTCAAGAAAAGCTAAAGAAGAGAAAAGTGCTTCTCCTCAAAAGAGAAGTCGGTTGCATTAAAGGCTGACAGTTCAAGGAAGGGAAAAGCTGCCTCACCAACACCAGCTCAAGAAGTAAGTGAAGAGGAAAGCTCTGAGCCAAGCACCTCAGGATCTCACAGTAATTCAAGAAATTCTTGAACAAGAAGAAGCACTGGAGAGGCAAGGATGCCTCATACAGAAGATCACGACATGACGGTGATCAGCGAAAGAAAGGCTCAAGTAGCCATGACAAGTATACCTCTAAACAAAACAAATAGATTTCTACTTACATTGTTTGCCACTGCTGTAACAAACCAGGTCACGTCATAGCTGACTACCCCCACAAAAAGGAGGGTGGAAGAAGAGAGGAAAAGAAGTACTCATACCACAAGAAGAGTACGGAGAAGAGCCTATTTGCAAAGAAGGTCATAACTCTCAGTGACTCCGACTCATTTGAGTTGAGTGAAGAAGTGGAAGCCTACTTTGGGCTAATGGATCAATCAGATGACGAACAAGAGCCCCAGTTTACTAGGGAGGTAAAATCTCACACTCCTCTCTCTGAATCTGAAAGTTCTAAGCATGATCATGAGGACAGCTCTTCTGACGATGATTCGGAACTTATGGCCCAGTACAAGAAGTTGATCATGACTTACGACAAATGTCGCCGAGTCGTGAAAACTCATTCTAAAGAGATTAAGTCTCTAAAGGCTATTGAGAGCAGCTTGAGAGAAGAAGTCGCTAAGACTTACTCTTTTCAAGAGAACTTCAATCTTACTATTGAAGAATACAATCAAGCTCTTAAGCACCTCTATCTTAAAGAGGAAATCATCAAAGAGTTGAACGAACAACTCGAGGCTTAGAAGAAACTTGTTGAAAGTTTCTCTAAGCCTAAGACAGTTCTTCCACTATTTGCTGAATTCTCAGTTAAGGCCTAAGGAGATGGACTAGGCCATGTTGCCGTTCCTAGTAAATCTTCTAGTAGAAACAAGGCTCAACGGAAGAATAAGGCCGCCAAGAAGGCCTTAGACAAAGATAAGGGGAAAGCCACTCTAGATCAGACTGTCTTTAAGAAAGTTATCTTTCCAACAAATAAGTTTGATCTTGACTCATCCTATGGTAACTTGACAAGACCCACTTATATAGAGCCAAAGTCTCGGTACAAAGGATGGACTTGCCCTCAGAACTTTGGTGAGAGTGTCTTTAAGGCACCTTATGAAGAAGTGATTCTTCAGGGCTATGGTCCTTATAATCATGGCCACAACTTTAAGAAAGCACCTAAAGTAAAGCCATTGTGGGAAGGCCTCCGAATGAGAAGAAGTCATGTGATTGCCATCATCATTAAGCCTCCTCCTCCAAGAGTTCTACCCCTGCTCGACCACCATCTTAAGAGGTAAAGCATGAGTACGTAAGGCAAAGATACAATAGGTTTGACTGTTGGTGCTGTGGCAAAATTGGTCATTTTTCCATCTATTGTTGGTTCAATACCAGGAAGGTTGCTACTCCTTAAGTTGGAAATATGAGACTGACCACTCAGAATGCTAATCTTCATAGGGGGGATTTTTCTAACCCGAGACCAAGCACCCAAACATGTTTGGGTTCCTAAGGCAAAGTGATTATGAATGCAGGTATGTCCAAAGGCCACCAAAATGCCAATCTAGTACTTGGACAGTGGATGCTCTCGGTACATGACCGGGACAAGATGCCTACTCCAGAATTTCACTTCAGTCTGCAACAGACCAATGGTCATCTTTGGATGTTCAGACCAAGGGATAATTAAAGGCTACGGTATGATCTCTAACGGTAGTGTATCCTTTTCGGATATAGCTTATGTGGAGGGAATTGAACACAATCTCATAAGCATAAGTCAACTATGCGATAAGTGATACATAGTTGATTTCCACGCTGATAAGTACTTGATAAAGTCTGTTGATAATATGGAAACGATTCTATCTGGCACTCGAAGCAGGAATGTTTTTTGTTTAAATTTCATTTGTAAAGACTCTTCTACACTAGTGTGTCTTTTGATAAAAGATAGTGCGTCTCTTGGTTACCAATGGCACAAGAGGCTAGCATATATTAATTTTAAAACTATTAATAAATTATTCTCCCAGAACTTAGTACGTGATGCCCCAAATGTCAAGCACGTCAAAGATAGACCTTGTCATGGATGAGTAAAAGGTAAGCAAACAAGGGCTACCTTTAAAAGCATCATAGGCAAAAACTCTAATAGTTGTTTACACCTACTTCATATGGACTTGTTCATTCCACTGTAAGTTAGAAGTTTAGGAGATAAGGATTATACGTTGGTAATTGCTGATGACTACTTGCGCTTTGCGTGGGTGTTCTTTCTAAAACACAAGTCAGATACCTTCGATATCTTTACAAACTTTGTTAGGCAGATCCAGAATGAATACAACAGCTCTATATTCAAAATTAGAAGTGACAATGGAACTGAATTCATATCTAGAGCCATGACAAAAAATTTTGAAAGCTTAGGTATCTTTTATGAGTTTTCCTCTCCTTGCACTCCGCAATAAAATGGAGTTTGTGAGAGAAGGAATAGAACACTCATAGAGGCATGCAGGACCATGTTGAGTGAGGCTTCACTACCGGAATACTTCTGGGCTTAAGCCGTCAACACTGCCTGCCACGTGCAAAATCGAGCCCTCATAAACAAGAATCATGAAAAAAAACTTATGAACTTCTAAAAGGCGGG
Organism: Platanthera zijinensis; assembly: GCA_039513925.1. Lineage (NCBI taxonomy): Eukaryota > Viridiplantae > Streptophyta > Magnoliopsida > Asparagales > Orchidaceae > Platanthera > Platanthera zijinensis. The sequence goes on from CM077089.1 coordinate 94,853,402, forward strand.
AAACCAACAATCTCATATTTTAGAATTTTTAGTTGTAAATGCTTCGTACTTAACAATGGTAAGTATCATACTACCATGTTTAGTGAGAAAAGTTTTGAAGGTATTTTTGTAGGATATAATATCCATAGTAAGACATACAGGATTTTCAATAGAAAAACTTTGGTTGTAGAAGAATCAATACATGTTGTATTTGATGAGACGAGCTTGCTGCAAAGCAAATTGTATAGTGTGCTTGTTGAGGTTGCAGGTACAAGGCTTAGAGAAATCAGTTTGGATGAACAGACTGAAAGTAAAGATGATAAGTTCATCAAGATCACCTATCCGACCCATATTGGAGAGGTAGAAGATCAAAATTAAAACGTTATCCAAATTGATGAAGTCACTCCAGTGTCTGAAGAAGTTCCAGATACAAGAAATCTAGAGCTCATATATCTGAAGGATCACCCAATGGACCAGATCATAGGAGATCCCCGGGATGGTGCCATAACTAGTCGAGGTACAACTAACGAGAATCTCTATTTAAGTTTTCTCTCGCAGGTTAACCCAAAGAAGGTTTAGGAAGCAAACTCAGACGCATCGAGGATCTTGGCCATGGAAGAAGAACTAAATCAGTTCAAGTGATGCAAAGTTTGGACGCTTGTTCCAAGACCCAAAGGTAAAAATGTCATCGGAACAAAGTGGGTCTATATGAACAAATTGGAAGAAGATGAGACAATCATAAAGAACAAGGCCAGACTCGTCGCCAAAGGATATCGTCAAGAAGAAGGGATCGACTTCGACTAGACAAACGCTCTAGTGGCAAGGCTAGAGGCCATCAGACTGTTCCTGGATTATGCTGCATTGAAGGGCTTTACTGTCTACCAAATGGACATGAAGTACGCCTTCCTGAATGGAGACATAAAGGAAGAGGTGTATGTGGAACAACCCCCAGGTTTTGTTGATCCTAACTTTCCTGAACATGTTTATTTATTATCAAAGGAGTTGTACGGTTTGAGACAAGCTCCTCGAGCTAGGTACGAAACGATGTCTAGCTTTATCCTCGAGAACAAGTTCATAAGGGGAAAGATAGACAAGATATTATTTCTTAGGGAAATTAAAGGCAAGATTTTGCTAGTGCAAATATATGTCGATGACATTATATTTGGTTCTACATACGACAATCTCTGCAAAAAGTTCTCTAAACTTATGCAAGGGAAGTTTGAAATGAGTACTATGGGAGAGCTAAAGTATTTCTTAGGACTTCAGGTGAAACAATCTGAAGACGAAATTTTCATCTCATAGACGATGTTCAACAAGGAGTTGATTAATAAATTCGAAATGGAGAGTGTAACCTCTATGAGGACTCCAATGGCCTCAGCTGTCTCTGGACAAGGATGAGAAAGGGAAACCTTTTGATGAAACCAAGTACAGAAGCATAGTTGGATCCTTGCTCTACCTTACTGCCAGTAGACCAGACATAATGTTCTCCACATGTGTCCGTGCTAGATTCCAAGTGAACTGTAAGGAATCTCACTATGCTGCTGCAAAGCGGATCTTGAGATACCTTAAAGGTACACCAAATCTTGGCTTATGGTATACAAGAAGTAATGAAAACGAACTGATCAGTTTTTCAGATGCAGACTTTGCAAGTAGCAAAGAAGATAGGAAAAGCACTTCCGGGACGTGTCAGTTCCTTGGAAGAAGGCTTATTTCATGGAGCAGCAAAAAGATAATCTGTTTCGCAATCTCAACGGCCGAGTCAGAATACATTTCTGCTGGTAGTTGTTGTGCACAGTTTCTTTGGCTAAAGAATCAGCTAGAAGACTATAATATGAAGGTCAAAGACATTCCATTGTTTTGCGACTCCTCCAGCGCAATCGCAATCGCAAACAACCCAGTCTCGCACAGCCTGACAAAGAACATTGAGCTCAGATATCATTTCATCCGGGAGCATGTGGAGCAAGGGGATGTGGATCTGCAGTACGTGCCAACAGATCGGTAAGTTACAGATATTTTCACAAAGCCGTTGGATGAGACCAAGTTCAATTTCTTCAAAACTGAACTTGGAATGCTGGACAAAGAAGGATAGATCAAAGGGGATCAATTCAAGGCTCAAGAATCTAGGGTTCTTCAAAAAGGTCAGAAATTTCTCAAGAGGAAGCTAGTTCTCGAAAACTCAACCTACTTCTTGAGAAGCAGAGTACTAGTTCTCGAAAAATTACTCAACTTCTCGAGATCAAAAGTCTGTCTCTCGAGAAGTCCCGTAAGTTCTCGAAAACCAATAACTCTACCTCTCGAGAAGTACTCTAAAAGCTCTCGAGAACTAAGCGCAACTTCTCGAGAAGTCTACTATTAGTTCTCGAGAACTTATTTCCATACTTCTCGAGAACTATACGACACTTCTCGAAAACTAACCCTACCTCTCGAGAAATGCCCCGTCTTTTCAAATTCTGTCTTTGCGCAAACCGACTTATTTTCGAATTATTAAAATGCTTATATTAGTTTAATTAGACATTTAATTATCAAAATTAGAACTATATATATATAAAGTTTTAGAAATCAATAATCAACCGACATTTCAAACTTCTCTCAAAAACCTTTCGACTTCCTCCATTCAGAGCCTCGACACCTCCATTCTCCCACACTCCGATCGTCGCCTTCTTCAGGACAAATGGCTCAGCAATCAAAGATAGGAGTTGGAAGTATGTTGCTTGCGGCAGGGATTGCAGATATCTCAGATGACTTAAAGAACCTTCTTCTTCTCCTCCAGGCCGCCGATTTAGACTTTGTTCTTCAAGAACACTGTAACATCCTCTTCCCCGAGGTTGATGAATTTTATAAGAATGTCAAAATCAAGAGGAATGATACAGTTATTAAATCCAAGGTAAAGGGAGTTAAGATTAAGCTGAACTCGAACATTATGTCAAAACGTCTTAGACTGCCAACTGGAAATGTTGAAGATGGACTCACTCAGGAAGATATCAGCAGGACTTATATTTTTTATGGAGTACCCGAAAGCATTACCTCTGTGAGGAGATCATCCATGAATGATGTTAGCAAGCTCTTGGTGGAGATTATTGGAAAGATCCTATAGAGCAAGATAGGATCTATTAGTTTTGTTACAAATACATTGTTTAATGTGATGGCTGCCATTGTCTGTGGGAAGAAATTCCCTTTTGGATTGATGATCTTTGATCTGATCAGTGAGAGAATTCCAGAACCAAAATTTGATAGGATCATCACCTTATTGCTATGAGATTGATCCAATAACCTTCAAGACTTCTAGGGGTACACCCATCCATCATCTGAAGAAGATTTCCATTACTTCCATTCAAAGGTGTGAGTTGAAGCTAAAGAACCCCAAGCAGTTAGCTAAAGAATTTGCAGCTTCTACTTTAAGGGTCAGGACCCCATCTCCTCCCTCCGATGATATTGCTGACCCATCTCGTGCAGCAACTGAGTGGGAGCCTGAACCCTCTGCTCAAGTTCACAGGATTCCTCCTACTCCTCCAGCAAGATCTCCTCTCAGAAGCCTAGTGAGATCTCTAATCAGGAGCCCTGTGGCAGATTCTCCAAATACCACCCTTTCAGATACTCAAGTACAGGAAACCCTTAAGAACACAAATGCAGAAATTTACAGCATGATTGAAGAACTCATTTTTGGTGAACCCATTCCTCCCCATCACAAATAAACCATTGCAGAACCATCTCCAGCACCCTCACCCCAAGCTACTTCACCTCCTTCTCCCTCTCCAAGGAAAGAATCTACTCCACTAGAGACCATCCTTCTCTCTGAAGAGGATGAGCTAGAATCTGAAGAGGTGGAAGCCCCTATCAGGAAGCTTGACTTCTCCCTCCCAAGATTTGTTGATGAGGAGGCTGATATAGTATTTCACATTGTAAGAGCCCAGATCTCTATGGTCATAGAAGAAATTCCTCCATGGAAATCATCTCCTCCACCTCTGTCTGCTATTATTTCTTCCCCTCCTGCTACTGCAACTGTATGTTCAGATATTCTGTCTCAGATTGAAGGTATGCTGGCTGCCCAAATAAAATTTTTTGATGAATCTCTTAAGTCAGTTAAAGATAAAGTGAATAATTTAGAGCAAGAGATGAGTAGAGGCTTTGCTGAAATACAACACAACACAGATTCTCTTAAAGAGCTATTCAGAATAGGTGGAAAATTCATAGACCACACAATCTCTAGTGTTCGTCAAGTTATGGAGCAATCTCTCACCCTTACAAACAATTAGATAGAGCTATGAAAAGAAGGCTAAAGAGCATATGATGACAATCTGCAATGAAGTAGGTTCTTTCAAAGAAGAAGCCATTGACAAGCTATCTTTAGAATTCAGAAAGGGGGAGAATTTAGTGAAAAACAAGTGGGCAGGCTTGCTGCCAATGTACAAACTCTATGGAATGAGAAATTGACTGAGAAAAATAAGAATGTTTTAGAACAAATTCAATCAGTGAAATTCTACACTTATGACACTATAGTTTGGATGCACAATCAGATATTCCCTGACTTTCAGGCTAAACCTAATCTTATTCCTCATCACCTGAACCCCCTTGCTGAAGGTCAATCCACCCAGATGCCTCAACCTCAAATGCCTACCTTCTCTCCCAGAACAGAAGATCAGGATCTTCCTCCTGCTTCTTATGACAAGGTTTGGGATGATGTTATTCCTAAGGATTTACCAGAAATTCAAACCTCTAAGAAGAGAAAATATGGAGAAGGTCCATCTACAAGCAAATCTGTTCCCCAGCCAGATGTAGAGAAAAGGAAAGCACAGGTGTTTGCTGAAGTTTGGAGCACCACCTCTAAAAGCTTAATTCTTGAGACTCTTAAATTGATGATAGACTACAATGAGAACAGAAATCTCCACTACAGCTCATCTGAGTGGGAATTATATGAGAAGTCCATGACCAAGAGAAGGATATATGATAGAGAATTTGGCAGGAATAATCCCAAAGCTCCTCCTAAGCATCCAAGGTACTACCCTAAACCCTTCAGCTATCAGAGGAGAAAGCAAGAGAAGCAGGACAGACCTCATCAAAGCAAAGAATGAACACTTATTGATTTGTTTTTTTGAGAATTTGAATGAAATGGTTATTGATTAGAAATCTAAAACATTACATATATACAATCTCTAGTTTTGCCTATTTATGTCTTTAGCCAATCTGTTATTGCATTTAGAGTAAATTATTCATTTCCAGTTCTTTCTTAATTGTCATAATTCACCTTAGTGTAGAGTGTTTTGACTTCTAAATATAGGGGGAGATTGTTTGGTATTGCATCCACAATAACCAAAATTTGCATGAAGTCACCCTTGAACTAAGATGAATTAAGTTGTATTTGATATCCTTGTTTTAGCTTTGTGTTTGTAGATTACCATTGCTAAGTGTAGACCAATTTCAGTCTACAGTGGGTCATGAACATAGGACCATACAGTGTAATCCCTCACTGTGTGACCCAAGGTGTTGACTCATGTGTAGCCTCTCTATTGGGATACACTTCATATTCAAACCTTGGATCATGGAATGAATATTGGACTCTTGATGAGTATAGAAAGATTTTTTTAAAAGTTAAGAAAATTCTCTAAGTCCACTTCTCGAGAAGTACCTCTTAGTTCTCGAGAAGTCCTTAGAGTTCTTGAGAAGCTTAGCTTCAAAGTTCTCAAGAAGTCAAGACAACTTCAAGAATTTTATGAGTCATAGTTCTCGATAAGTCTTATGTAGTTCTCGAGAAGTCTTCTGCGTTCTCGAGAAGTCTTGGCCAGTTCTCGAGAAGTATCAATTATAGTTCTCGAGAAGTCCAACTTGTTCTCAAGAAGCTTGGCTTAAGTTCTCGAGAACTGACAGCCCTGTTTCTCGAATAGTAAAAAGTTGCCTCAAAAATCTCTCCAAATGTTTGTTCTCGAGAAGTCTCCATAGTTCTCGAGAAGTTAGTTAGTTATCGAGAGCTCAGCCTTTTTTTCTCGAGAATCCAAGACAACTTCTAAGTAGTATAGTTCACGAGAAGTCCAGATAGCTCTCGAGAACTCAGTTTTAGTTCTCGAGAACTAAAATTACTTCTCGAGAACTGAAAGTCAAATTTTCAAGAAATTTATTTTTAGTCCAGACCGGCCAGATTTTCAAATGACTTGACGTGATTTGTCCACGTGTCGTCATTAATGTCTTTTCTAGCCGTTAAGGGTAATCCTATATAAAGTCTTTTCATTAAGACTAAACCCTAATTCTAATAATAACAATTACAAGGAGCGATATTCCGTATATTCTTTTTTTTCTGGATCGGCCTTCTCTCTCAAAGAAGAAGAACATTCAGAAGCCGTCGCTGCCGCTCAGCGTGAGATCGATATTTCTACTTTCGATCCAGAAAGACCTGCTGTTCAAGGAATCTTCATCCTCTCCTTGATCGAGTAGGTCCTAAGTCCTCTCAGGTCAGATCTATAGAGGTTGTTCTTCTACATATTCTGAAAAAGCCGCCAAGTTATGAAGAAGACCAAAAGCTAAATATTTCCAGATCTGAGAGAAATTTTTGTTTGTATTTTCAAACCTCTTTGTTAATTTTGTAGGAGATTATTCTCCGAGTGTAGGAGCGTTGTTCTCCGAGTTTGTAGGAAGTTTTTATATTCCGAGTGTAGATCCTTTTGGATCGAGTTTTTAGGAACTTAGTTACGAGGCGTAGGATTGTTTTCAATCCGAGATAGTAGAGTAGCCGAGTCTAGTGATTTGCTAGATCGGTGAGGTAAAGTGGACGTATTAAAGATTGGGGAACCACTATAAATCTTCTTGTCTTTCTGTGATTGCTTGATTTCTTGTGCTAGATCGTTAAAATTTTTATTCCACAAATAGACGCATGATTCACCTATTCACCCCCCTCTAGGTGATTAGCTTGACAACTTTCCACTTTCACATTAGCAGTCTTAAGCACTTCTCTTTGATCTTTCAGAATTAGATTCAACATCTCTCCTTGGTGGAGAGGGAAACTTTCTTCTGCTTTTGCTTGTGCCTTCGGCTTTGAAAGCTACAGTTTTTTCTCTTGCCTGAGACTCTTTGTTGTTCTCCTCTTCTTTCCTTGCTGACAGCTGCATCTTATATGACAACATCTTCCTAAAAAGTGTGTGAGGAGCAGTGTCACCCAGCTTTGCCACTTCTCTGATGACACATATTTTTGTGTCCCACTCTCTAGAGAGAGATCTAAGGAACTTTTCATTCAGTTCATAGTGAATGAACACTCTTCCATAAGTCTTTAGCTCATTCACAATCCTAATGAACTTTTCATAATAGGTGGGTATGTTGTACCCCTTGGATTGTCTGAAAGCCTCATACTCTTGGTTGAGCATGGACTTCCTGTCATCTCTAACCTCATCTGTCCCCTCTATGTAAATCATAAGTGTTTCCCACATTTCCTTTGTTGTTGTACAATGGATCAGGTTCTGAAGTGTAGAATCATCAACAACACCCATGATGATATTATTTTCCCTCTTATCTATTAAGGCCAGGGCCAAATAATCCTTGGTCATCTTATCATATGTCTTGGGGGGTTTTGACATTAGCATCCAGTACAGAGACCTTCATTGCGATAAATAGTCCTTCTTCAACTGTAATGTACATTCTAGGGTCAGCAGCTTCCATGAACTGCCTCACCCTTTATTTCCAGATGCCAAAATCTTCCTTCCTATAGATTGGAAGTCTCACAACACTCAGTTCCCTATTGGTCATTCCTGAACCCATGGAGACAGACTTCTTGCTAACCTTAAAGGTTTACTCAGATAGTTAAGTCCTTTAAAGAGTAACCTCCCTCTGATACGACTTGAAAGTCTTGTTTTCAATGTTAGAAAAACACCTAGAGGGGGGGGGGCTGAATAAGTTTTTGTATTTATTTTACCTTTTCTAATTTATAATCAGATTTTTTTACCTGTGATTAGGTTAGTTTTCAACTTTCAAGAACATTCACAGACGACACAACAATTTTATAGTGGTTCCCCAATCTTAGGTGCATCCACTGTCCCTCTGCACCTATCAAACAGTGTGTTAGATTCGACTCTCTCTCCAAAACTCAACTACTTAATAGCTTACCGCAGAGATCTTGTAGGACCACACAGGTCATACACAACTAACAAATAAGCAATAAGACAACCCTCAGTTCCCAATGACCTTTCACCCGGCACAAAGCCAAACATAGGTCACAAAGACCTTAGCCTTTATAAAACAGGCTTACAACTCCAGATTCACCAAGAATCTTTACACAATAAAGAAATAGAGAAATATTATATGATTAGACACTAGTTCAGAACTCTGTGTCATCTTCTTACTGGACTGAGAAGATATCACCCCAACCATTTACTATTACAGACAATGATGTTGATAATAGATTCATTATTCAAACAGCTAACCTTCCTTTTGCAGAACTTGTAAATCTACTCCCTCATAATGAAATCTTATCTTGCTATTTCGAATGGTTGAAAGTATCTAGTGTCAACCTAATCCACCTATAGGGGTGGGGGGAATAGGTGTCGTGCAGTCTTTTGTGGAATTAAATTAACCTGCACAAGTAAGCAAACAAAACACAGAAAACACAAAATGAATTATAGTGGTTCCCTGATTTGGGTACGTCCACTTTCCCCCTTCGACCTATCTCCCACCAAGGGACGACTCGGTCACTTCTTCAAATGGATTGAAATTCAATCCTCATACTAGGAGCAACGCTCCCCTAACCACGGAAGGAACCCTTCCTACAACAGAGTCACAACTCCACCACAATGGGTTGCACCCAACCCTTGCAAATAGGAATGAAACTTCCTTTACAACAAAAATGAATGTAAATAAAAATACAAACAATGCATATGGAGATTCTGATGTCCTTCTTTGTTCGTTGAAGCTTGCACGAAAAGCACGAAGAGTCCACAACTGAATTTCTCACTTGGAATGGAACTTGTTCAAGATCGGCGGCAGCAAGCAAGTGCGGTGGCAATGCTTTGCAAATCCATACTTCTTGACGAAGCAAGAAAGGTCTTCGAACGATCCCATTCGGATCAAACGTCTAGACTGATTCGGAAGGGAGAACAAGTCTCGTTCAACAAATCGGAAGACAAGAGATCTCGAGAGAGACACGTGAGATCGGGTGCTTGCCTCGGTAGTGTCTTCGAGCGATCAGAGATAAGCTGAGATCAGCGGCGGTGACAACTTCTGATCGGCGACGTGCGTGCGGGCGGAGCTCACGATGCGCTAGGTCACAGCCGATTTTTATATTTCGGTAGGTTGGTGTGTCCTGTAGACAAAAAAAAATAAGTCCGTATTTATTCCCAAAGGAAAAACCTAGATGACCATTGTGGGGCCCACCTCAGAAATCCTGAGATCTGGCCGAGCAGAGCATGATGACCTGGACCGGTCCAGCGAGCGGCAAAATCCGCCTAAGGCAAAATCGGCGGGAGTCGTTGGTGATTCCCGTTGATGTCGGCGGGAATCACTCCCGACTCCCGTCGATTATGCCTTAGCAGAATTTCTGATTTATTTTGCCAGCCGGAAGTAGTCAGCAGGAGACACTTAGCGATTCCCGTCGAAGTCGGCGAGAATCACTAACGACTCCCGTCGAAGTCGGAGGGAATCACTAGCGATTCCTGTTCATTTTTACTTGGAAGGATTTTCCTCCTTCCTTCTTTTGATAGATTAGTCTTTGACCCATCCTTGCTTCTTCTTCTTCTCTTGATCTACCTTGATCCTGTACTTGAAAATAAGTACACTCCAATAGAGAGAGCACACGTGGATATCACACTAATCTACACAATGAGGGATTACGCTGCGTAGAGCCGTGTATATTTACCCACTGCACTCTGACATTGGTGTGTACTTAGCATGGAATAGTTGTAAGCATAACTTGATAGAATTGTAAAATACACAGTCGATTCAACTTAGCTTATTCAGGCTCTTCTTCAAATCTGGTCTATTGTGGATGCAATACCCAATAATCCCCCCTTATTTGAAGAATCCTAAACCCTACAAGCTAAGGTGAATAGAACAAATGGGAAATGGAAATCATAAAATGAATGTTCAGTTGAGTGTGGAATTCATTACCATTTTCTTGAGAGCAACATAGCCTTTGTGGCCTACTTAGCACCACCTTAGCCTTGGCTAAGAGGGTTATCTCCCCCTTTTCAGCTTTTACAAACCTGGGACTTCATTTGGAGCAAAACGCTCCCCCTCAGGTCATGCATCCATGCCCGATCATGAGTTCCTAGCAGATGCTTCCTGCTGAGATGTACTCAGATTCATAGTCTTCAAGTTGATTTCTTATCCATAGAAGTTGTGCACAACAGCTGCCTGCTGAGATGTACTCAGATTCAGTCGTAGAGGTTGCAACACAGTTCTGCTTTTTACTGCTCCACGATATAAGCCTTCTTCCGAGGAATTTGTACTTCCCGGAAGTGCTTTTCCTATCATCCCTGCTTCCTGCAAAGTCAGCATCTGAAAAGCCTATCAGCTCGAAATCATTGTTTCTTGGGTACCACAAGCGAAGATTTGGTGTACCTTTAAGGTATCTAAGAATCCGCTTTGCAGCGACATAATGAGATTCCTTAGTGTTCACCTGATATCTGGCACAAACGCATGTGGAAAACATAATATCCGGTCTACTAGCAGTAAGGTAGAGCAGGGATCCAATTATGCTTCTGTACTTGGTTTCATCAAAAGGTTTCCCTTTTTCATCCTTGTCTAGAGACACATTGGATCCCAATGGAGTCCTCATAGAGGTTGCACTCTCCATTCCGAATTTCTTGAGGAGTTCCTTTGTGAACTTTGTCTGAGAAATGAAAATTCCATCCTCAGACTATTTCACTTGAAGTCACAAGAAATACTTCAGCTCTCCCATGCTTCTCATTTCAAAATTCCCTTGTATAAGTTTGTAAAACTTCTTGCACAGGTTGTTATTCGTTGAGCCGAATATTATGACATCGATATAGATTTGCACAAGCAAAATCTTGCCTTTGACTTCCCTAAGAAACAATGTCTTATCTATTTTTCCTCTCGAGAACTTGTTCTCAAGAAGAAAACTAGACAGAGTCTCATACCAAGCTCGAGGAGCTTGTTTTAAGCCATATAATGCTTTATTAAGAAAGTAAACATGATTAGGGAGTGTAGGATTAACAAAACCTGGGGTTACGTGACGTATACTTCCTCTTTTAAATTTCCATTCAGGAAAGCAGACTTCACGTCCATCTGATAGACAGTGAATCCTTTGTGAGAGGTATACGCTAGGAACAACCTGATCACATCGAGCCTTGTAACTGGTGCAAAGGTTTGTTCGAAGTCAATCCCCTCCTCCTGTCTGTATCCTTGAGCCACCAGTCTTGCTTTATTCTTGATGATGACATCGTGTTCATCCAATTTGTTTCTAAAGATCCACTTAGTGCCGATCACATTCTATTTCTTTGGTCTGGGAACTAGCGTCCAGACGTTGCAGCATTCAAATTGATGAAGTTAATATTGCATTGATAATATCCGCAACGCATCTTTGTTCGCTTCGTCGAACTTCTTTGGCCCAACCTGTGACAGAAAACTAAGGTGCAAAATCTCGTTAATTGTACCTCTGTGAGTTCTGACACCGTCCCGAGGATCTCCTATGATCTAATCTCTTAGGTGATCCCTAACATGTCTGAGTTCTAAGAGTCTGACATTTGGAGCTCCAAAAGCTTCTCGGGCTCCTCCCTCTTATGGGAGAATCTCCCCATCCTGACCGTCATCTTCTCTAGTTGGTGTTGAGGTGGATACCTTGACGTACTTTGGAACTTCATTATTAGCAGTCTCATCTAAACTTAGCTGTTCAGGCCTTGCACCTGCATCTCCAAGAATGCCACTAGAAGAATTGCTGTGAAGCAAGCTTCCTTCATAAAATACAACATTAATTGACTCTTCTACCACTAGGGTTTTCTTATTGAAAACCCTATATGCTCGATTATGGCTACTATAGCCCATGAAGATGCCTTCGAAGCTTTTTTTCTCCGAATTTAGTACGTGGGAACTTCCCATTATTGAGTACATAGCATCTGCATCCAAAAATCCTTAGATAGGACATGGTCGGTTTCCTGCCTTTCAATAGATAATAAGGCGTCTTACGATGGTTCTTGTTGATCAAGGCTCGGTTTTGCACAAGACAAGCTGTATTGACAGCCTCACTCAGAAGTACTCTGGAAAAGAAGCGTCATTCAACATTATCGTACATGCTTCAATGAGCGTTCTATTCCTCCTCTCTGCAACTCCGTTTTGCTGAGGAGTACGTGGGGAGGAAAACTCATGAAAGATACCATGTTCTTCACAGAATTCTGTCATAGCCCCAGACTCGAATTCTGTTGCATGGTCACTTCTGATTTTGACTACGGAGCAGTCAAGTTCATTCTGAATCTGCTTGACAAAATTAGTGAAGATGTCAAATGTATCTGACTTTCGTTTCAAGAAGAACACCCATGTGAATCGAGAGTGATCATCAACAATCACTAGCATATACGATTTTCTTCCTAAGCTATGAACTTGTACTGGACCGAACATGTCCATATGCAGAAGATAAAGACATCTGGAAGAGTCTTTGTCTGTAATGCACTTAAAGGTAGCCCGAGTCTATTTTCCCTTCTGGCATGCAGGACAAGGGCGATCTTTGATGCACTTAATAGTTGGGGCATCCCTTAATAAGTTCTTAGAAAACAGCATATTAATAGTTTTGAAGTTAATATGTGCTAATCTCTTGTGCAATTGCTCACAGAGAGATGCACTGTCTTTTGCTACTAGGCAAATAGGGGTAGAATAGTCTATGCTAAGAAAATCTAAGCAGAATATATTTCTGCTCCTGACGCCATTTAATACCGTCTTCGAAGAGGCACACGATATTATCAGGCACTTTTCCTTGCAGAACTTAACGTCGTATCCTTTATCACACAACTGGCTTACACAGATCAGGTTATGGTTTAACCCTTCAATATAGGCCACGTCTATGATAGAGAATACACTGTTAGATATCATACCATAACCCTGTGTGACTCCTCAATCTGATCCTCCAAAGATGACTTTGGGTCCATTTTTGACTGGGGAGTAATCATGCAACAGGCTTCTTGTACCGATCATATGTCGGGAACATCCATTGTCCAAGTACCAGATTGGCATTTTGGTGGCCTTTGGACATACCTGCAAAATAAAATTAGTTTCCCTTAGGAACCCAATTGGACTTGGGTCCTAGATTCCTTATTAGCACACTCCCCCTCGGGTGGTTAAACCTACGAGTGGTCTCTCTCGCATTGCTAACATGAGGAGTCTCATTATTTCTTGGATTAAACCAGCAATCCACGGCAAAGTGACCAACTTTGCCATAACACCAATATTCAAACCTGTTGTACCATTTCCTAGGCTCCTGCTTCACCCTTGGAACGGTGGGTCTAGCCGGGGCCTTGGATCAGGAGGTGGAGGCATCATGATGATAGCAGTCATACAATTTCTTCACTTCCCGTTCCTTCTGTATAACAAGCTTGGCCTTTGGTGCCTGCTTCCTATTATGGCCGCAAGAGAAGGGGCCATAACTCTCCACTTGGATTTCCTCATAAGTTGCATTGAAGACACTCTCACCGTAGTTGCGTGGGAAGGTCCATCCATCATACCAGCTCTTGGGCTTTTCAATCGAGGGCCGGAAGAGGTGGCCATAGGTTGACTCAAAGTCATGCTCATTGCAGGGAAAGTTAGTCTTCCGAAATAAAATATGACCGCGTGGGGCCTTTCCCCTTTCTACAGCAGAGGCTTTCTTAGTAGCCTTATTTTTCCTCTAATTTATGTTTCTCCTTGATGATCTATAAGGCACCGCCACATGCCCTAAGCTAGCCACCTTAGACAGAGAAGAGAATTCATCAACTAGATGAAGAATGGTCTTGGGCATAGAGAAGCTTTTGACAATCTTCCTCTCGGCCGTAAGCTGTTCTTCCAGCTTGTTAATTTCTTCCTTCTTTTAGTCAAGGAGCCTTAGAGAATCTGAGTGCTCAGATGTCAGGTCCAGGTGTTCCTGTTCGAGAGATATCAAGCCAATGATCTCTTCCCTTAGGGACACTCCCTCAGCCTTAAGGAATTTGACTTCCTTTTTCTTAGCGCTCAACCTCTTTCGGCATTCTTCAAATGTATTGAGCAGGAGCTCATACTTTTCGAGGAGTTCAGCTTCACGGGCAGATGGGCTGTCCTTGTGATCATCTTATGGAGACGCAGAGTCAGAGGCAGAGTCAGGGAGGGGGTGCGTTCTTTTACCTTCCCAGTAAATGAGGGACAATCACCATCTTGGTCGGAGCGACCCATTAGCCCGAAGTAGGCTTCCTCATCATCACTGGAGTCTGATGAGTAAGATTCACTCAGTGTCTTTGGCTTCTTGGCAATGTAGCTCCTCTCCTTCTTCTTGCCTCGAGAGAACTTGTGCTCCTCTCCTTTCCCTTTATCTCTCTTGATTTGGTGGCAGTCAGCAAAGACTTGGCCTGGCTTATTGCACCCAAAGCAGATAATGTCAGTAGAATGATGTTTGTTTTGTTTAGAATCATACCTGTCAGAAGAGTAATTCTTCTTCTAATGTTTGGAGGAGGTGTCATCTCCTTTTCTGTGATTCCTCATCTTGAGGAACTTCTTGAACTCTCGAGTGATGAGAGAGAATTCTTCTTTAGATAGCTTTGATCCGGATGAGTATGGCTCAGAGTCTTCTTCTTCAGCCTTTCTCCGAGAGCAGGACGAGGAAACACCCTTTCCTTTCCTTGAGCTATTAGCTTTCAGGGCCACGGTATTTTCTTTGGCTGCAGCCTTATCGACCTCCTCTTCAGCTTTTCTGGTGTTCAGCTGAAGCTCGTAGGACATTAGCTTCCCAAACAGAATCTGGGGATCAGTTTCCGCCAGCTTGCCAAACTCTCTGATGGCACAGATCTTAGTGTCCCATTCCTTAGTCAGGGATCTTCAGGAAGTTCTCATTTAGTTCACCATTGGTGAACACTCTTCCATAACCCTTCATGGCAATAACGATCTTCAGGAAGTTCTCGAATGTCACTACGATTTCTTCCTTGGGACCTTGCTTGAAGGCCTCATACTTCTGGTTTAGAAGGGATCTTCGATAATCCCTTACTTCATTTTTACCCTCCATCAGAATGATCAGGCAGTGCCAAATGTCCTTGACAGTCCTGCAGTTGCTAAAATTCTACATCATTGAATCATCGACGACGCTCACTAAAATGTTTTGAGCTTTCTTGTCTAGGCCGACAAGCACCATCTCATCCTTATCCATTTCGGAGAGCCTCTTGGGCACCATCTTGGTCGGATCAATGGTGGAGGCCTTAGTGGGGATGTGAGGGCCCTCCTCTACTATCATGAAGAGTCGGGGATCGACTGCTTTCATATAAAACCTGATCCTTTCCTTCCAAATGTGAAAATTCAGCTTGGTGCATGATAACTCTAATTATTTCTATATTTTTATTTATTTATATATATCAATAGTCAGATATTTTATATTAATATTAAGTTTATTTTAACTTGTTTTTATAATTTATATCTCTTTGATCTAATAAAATCATTTTTAATTTTGCAGGGCTGATCTACAGGTAATTTGGAGCAAAAAGAAGAATTTTCATTTTTTCTGCTTAGACACGCCCTGTGACACGCCCTACCTGCGCGTGACACAGGGGCGTGACACGTTATAACCAAGCCTGCAGCCAGAGCTCGTCGACCGCGCCAAAAGATCGTTGACCGGCCCAGACACGCCCGTGTCAGATGAAGACACGCCCGTGTACTCCTTACACGGGGCGTGACGGCCTGCGACATCACAGCTGCCCGTGCCACGTCGGATTAAAATTACACGCCTGGGTCACGGGCGTGACCCAGGGCGTGTCGAAGAAGTTTCCAATCATTAACGCGCTGTTCCAGCCGTTGCCGCCAGATTTACGTTCCTGCTTGACACGCCCCTAGTCACGGGCGTGACTAGGGGGCGTGACACCTTCTTGAAGACAACTTTCACTCCCGCCGTTTCAGCATCCCGCCGTTTCCAGAAACAGCCGTGACACGCCCTAGGACACGGGCGTGACCTAGGGGCGTGACCCGTCAGTTAACCAATTTTGGCGGTTTCTCCTCCAACGTTCCCGGGCTTTCAAGACGACGGTTCCGAGCCTGACACGCCCTAGGTCACGGGCGTGACCTAGGGGCGTGACCAAACAGAAATTTTTCTATAAATTCCAGACAGCTTCAGATGCTGAGGGGTCGAATTTGGAGAGTGGGAGTCTTGTAATTTTCTGTTTGTTTTGCTGTATTTTCTCATTTCTAAGTTAGATTTACTTTTGTTGTAACTTTAATTTTAGTTATTTCCATTTCAATCATGTCATTTTCTACTTCATTTTGTATTTCCAAAATCATGATGAGTAGCTAATCTTCTTTTAGCACTTGATTATGATGAACCTTAGAATAAAATAAATCTTTCTCCTTCTTATTAAATGTCTTGTTCTTAATTATTCTCGCTACGATTTATCTTTGATTTTCATTTCGTCGAATTCATATTACGCGGATATGAGCTTCGATCTAAGATCCGTATCCTAAATGACCGAGAGGTTGCGGATACGAGGAGATCACTCAAAGATAAAAGGAGTTGAATGCACTCCTCGAGAGAGGACGACGTAAATCTTCCGGATTGGAGTCAAATCCAATTGTGGGGTTCACCGCATAAAGCAAGCTTAGGGGTTTCGACTGGCCGAGAGGTCTTAATCGATCAACCTAAGGTTAGTTAGAAGCATGAGCTCGAGAGAGACGCTTCTATACTTTAGGAACCTCCACGGTCGAGTGAGTATAATTAAGAATTCGCATTTCATTATTTACCAAAAAGATTTATTTTAGTCAAAGGGGATTCTAGATCAAGTGCTAGCTTTCTCATATTTGAATTTCTCTTTAGCTTCAGCTTTATTTTTTTTATCTAGTATAATCAAACCCACTTTTCTGTTAGATAAAATAATAGCTCTTCCTTGTGAGTACAAGTACTCAACAGGCCCCGAATCGCAATACGACACTTCCTATACTGCATTTCGATAGGTACACTTGCCTAATCGAGATTCTAGTTTGGACGTAATTTAACTTCTAGAAAATCACCATCAAGTTTTTGGCGTCGTTGCCGGGGAATTATCTTTGTTGATATTTCGAAAGCAAGGATCTATTAGTTTTATCATTTTTCTTTTTCTTTTATTTCAAAAAAAAAAAACCTTTCCTTTCAAAAAGTTTTATCTTTAAATTTTTATATTTAAAAATTTCTTGCGAAAGGGCCGTGTCGGGTTTTCATCCCGCAATACCGCCTAGTACCTTGCGAACCCGTCACTGGGTAGCCCTTGGGAAGTCCGGGAAATTTTATCTTATAAACTTTTAAACCTTAAAACTTTTCTCTTATGTTTTGTTCTTGTGTATGACCCGAGGGAATCCGTCGCCTCTTTTTGATTTGGATCCGGAAATCGAGCGAACCCTTCGGCACCGCTTACAATTTCGAGTTCCGAATTTTCAAGATACGGAATCCTTAGGAGACACTCCTAATCCGTCTTTAGTTCTCTCTCCGTCACCCTCTTCTTCTCCTCCTTCTTCGTTAAGTTCTTCTTCTCATTCTCCTAGATCTCCTTCTTCTTCTTCTTCCAATATGGGTGAGCCAAATGCGGTCGAACAACGAACTATGTCTTATTATGCCCGTCCAAATTTGGACGAGGCTCAATCTAGTATTGTTCGCCCCGCTATTGCCCCCAATAATTTTGAGTTGAAGCCAAGCATCATCCAAATGGTACAACAATATGTACAATTTGATGGGCTTCAAGATGAAGATCCAAACGCGCATATTTCTAATTTCTTAGAAATATGCGATACTTTTAAAATTAATGGTGTATCCGATGATGCCATCCGGCTAAGGTTATTTCCATTTACATTGCGCACTAAAGCCAAGCAATGGTTGAGTTCTCTACCAAGAGGATCAATCACAACATGGGCTGAAATGACGGAAAGATTTCTTACGAAATACTTTCCGCCGGCTAAAACGGCTAAATTGCGCAATGATATTACTTATTTCTCCCAACTTGATTCGGAAATGTTATATGATACTTGGGAGCGTTTCAAGGAATTGCTTCGTCGATGTCCTCATCATGCAATTCCGGATTGGTTACAAATCCAAACCTTCTATAATGGACTAAATTCTCAAACTAGGCAACATAACGATGCCGCCGCTGGTGGAACGCTTAATAACAAAACACCAGCGGCCGCCCAAGAGCTTATAGAAGGTATGGCTTTGAATACCTATCAATGGAGTACACCTCGGTCTAAATCACCTAAACCGGCCGGGATGTATGAAATTGATACGGTCTCCAATCTATCTCTCCAGGTTGAGATGCTAAACAAAAGATTAGAAGAGATGACTGCTCCCTCTTCTATACCCACCTGGGATCCTACTTCTTCCCCCTCTCCCACTACGTTGGCCGAGCATGTGGATTATATGGGAAATCCGAATCGGCCACCTTTTAATCCGGGTAATACTAATTATGGTAATACCTATCACCCGGGTATAAGGAACCACCCCAACTTCTCTTGGAGTAATCCGGGGAACGCGGCTCGCCCACCAAACACGATCCCACCAGGATATTTTCCACCACAAGCTCCAAAAGCTCCCAATCTCGAGGAGTTGTTCTCCAAATATACGAGTACAAATGATACCAATATCCGGAATCTCACCGGATCTCTTCGTAATTTGGAGACTCAAATTGGGCAAATTGCAAAGATGCTCTCCGATCGACAACAAGGAGCGCTACCGGGCAATACAGAGCCAAACCCAAGGGAGCAAGCCAAAGCCATCACTTTACGGAGCGGGAAGGAGGTAACAACTTCTACAATTCCAGTTGAAACTTCTCCAATTTCGGTTGATACGGAGGTAACAATTTCTTCATCTTCTCCTCCGATTAAGCCTTCTAGTTATATTAAACCAAAACCTTATCAACCACCTCTTCCCTATCCGTCTAGAATGCAAAAAGACCGGATAGATGAGCATCACGGTAAATTTTTATACATGTTTAAACAAATCCAAATAAATTTACCGTTATGCGAAGTGATAGCACAAACGCCAAAATATATTAAGTACCTCAAGGATGTTTTATCAAATAAAAAGAAACTTGAGGATATCTGCACGGTTCAATTGAACACGGAGTGCTCGGCGGTTTTACTTAATAAATTGCCTAAGAAATTACCTGATCCGGGTAGTTTCTCTATACCTTGTTCATTTGGCGATTTATTGGTAAAACGTGCGTTAGCCGATTTAGGTGCCTCAATAAATTTAATGTCTTATTCTTTAGTTAAGAAATTGGGTTTAGGAGAACCTAAACCCACAAGAATGAGCATTCAATTGGCGGATCGGTCTATAAGATATCCGATGGGTATTATTGAGGATGTGCTTGTCAAAGTTGACAAATTTATCTTTCCGGTAGATTTTGTCATCTCTGACATCGAAGAGGACACCGAGGTACCACTCATTCTCGGTCGCCCATTTCTTGCCACCTCGCGCGCCGTTATAGACGTTAGTAACGGTAAACTTCTCCTTAGAGTCGGAGATGAAGAAGTTACCTTTACTATTGACGCGTCTATGAAAAATTCGCTCTCCAATGACGACTCATGTTACTATTTAGAAGCTTCTCCCGAAGAAGATTTCATTTCTTTTTCTGAACATTCTTTATCGTCTATTGATCATAACACATATTTTGAAAATTTAGATTTAATTACTTATGAAAATAGTGATAAGGATTCGATCACTCGCACACCTACTTTTGAAATTTTGGAAATTAGTAGTGATCGTTTGAAAACTTCCTATGATGAACCTCCCACGCTAGAATTAAAACAATTGCCTGATCATTTAGAATATTTATTTTTAGCGGAGGATTCTAAACTTCCCGTAATTGTGTCGGCCTACTTGACCGATGATGAAAAATTTAAATTATCTAATATTTTAAAATGCCATCGCCGCGCAATTGCGTGGAAGATCACAGATTTGAGGGGAATTAATCCCTCCTTTTGCACCCATAAAATTTTATTAGAAGAACATACCCACAAAACAATTCAACCTCAACGCCGGCTAAATCCTAACATGAAGGAGGTAGTCAAGGCCGAGGTGATTAAATTATTAGATGCGGGCATCATCTATCCGATTTCGGATAGCTATTGGGTGAGTCCGGTCCAAGTGGTGCATAAGAAAGGAGGCTTAACAGTAGTTCCTAATGATAAAAATGAATTAATTCCTACTCGAACCGTTACCGGATGGCGGGTTTGCATCGACTACCGTAAATTAAATGATGCAACCCGAAAGGATCATTTTCCTTTGTCGTTCATTGACCAAATCCTTGAACGGTTATCCGGGCACTCGTTTTATTGTTTTCTTGCCGGTCTCTCGGGATATTTCCAAATCCCAATTGCGCCCGAAGACCAAGAGAAAACAACATTCACTTGTCCGTTTGGCACCTTCGCCTATCGAAGGATGCCTTTTGGTTTATGCAATGCGCCGGCAACCTTCCAAAGGTGTATGCTAGCGATCTTTGATGAACTAGTGGAGGATATCATGGAGGTCTTCATGGACGATTTCTCCGTCTTTGGAGACTCTTTTGATTTATGTTTAGCAAATCTTTCCCGTGTACTCCAAAGATGTGAGGACACGAACCTAGTCTTGAACTGGGAAAAGTGCCATTTTATGGTGCGGGAAGGTTTGGTTTTAGGCCATAAAATTTCTAGCAAGGGTATAGAGGTAGATAAAGCAAAAATTGAAATTATAGAAAAATTACCTCCACCCTTTAATGTTAAGGCCGTTCGTAGTTTTTTGGGGCACGCCGGTTTCTATCGCCGGTTTATTAAAGATTTTTCTAAAATCACTAAGCCCCTTACACACTTATTAGAAAAAGACGCGCCTTTTATTTTTGATGAAAATTGTTTGCGCGCTTTTTCTCTTATTAAAGAAAAATTGATAAACGCACCAATCGTAATAGCTCCCAATTGGGAACTTCCTTTTGAAATTATGTGCGATGCTAGTAGTTTTGCCGTTGGTGCGGTCTTAGGACAACGCATCAATAAAAATTTTCATCTGATATATTATGCGAGCAAAACACTAACCACCGCACAAGAAAATTATACAACCACCGAAAAAGAACTTCTTGCCGTAATTTTTGCTTTTGATAAATTTCGTTCTTACCTTACTTTATCCAAAGTTATTGTTTTTACCGATCATTCGGCTTTGCGTTATTTACTAACCAAAACAGATGCCAAGCCTCGATTGATTAGGTGGGTATTGCTTCTCCAAGAATTTAACTTGGAGATTCGGGATAAAAGAGGAGCGGAGAATCTAGCGGCGGATCATCTTTCTCGGTTGGAGAACCCCAATTCAGAGGAGCTCAAAGAGGAGGACATCGATGACACATTTCCAGAAGAGCGCCTCCTCGCTATGCATAAGGTAATCACTTTTCCCACTCCTTGGTTCGCCGATTTTGCAAACTTTCTTGTTGCAAGATTCCTCCCGAATGGTTTTTCTTATCAAGAAAAGAAGAAATTCTTTTCAGATTTGAAAAATTATTTTTGGGAGGATCCATTTCTCTTCCGAGTTTGCGCGGACCAAGTAGTGCGGAGGTGTGTTTCTCATGAGGAGGGCGCAGAAATTTTAAAACATTGTCACGAGGGACCCGCCGGTGGGCATTATAAAGCTAATCGGACGGCTCGGAAAGTACTTGAAGCAGGCTTCTATTGGCCGAGCATCTTCAAGGACGCTCACGCACATGTAAGTCGTTGTGAACAATGCTAACGCTCAGGTAATATTTCCCGCCGAGATGAAATGCCCTTAAATTTATTTATAGAAATTGAAGTTTTTGATTTATGGGGAATCGACTTTGTCGGCCCGCTACCAACTTCTTTTGGAAATAAATATATTCTGGTAGCGGTTGACTACGTGTCACGGTGGGCGGAAGCGCAAGCTCTCCCCACCAATGACGCCCGAGTCGTGACCCGATTTCTTAAACAATTATTTTCACGATTTGGAGCACCGCGGGCAATAGTTAGTGATAGGGGCACCCATTTTTGTAACGCACAATTTGCTAAAGTATTATCTAAATACGGCGTTACACATAGGTTAGCCACCCCCTATCACCCTCAAACTAGTGGCCAGGTAGAAGTAGTTAACCGAGAAATTAAACGAATTTTAGAAAAAACGGTTTCTACTAATAGAAAGGATTGGTCAGTAAAGCTTGATGATGCTCTATGGGCTTATCGGACCGCGTACAAGACCGCTATCGGTTGTACGCCGTATCGATTGGTCTATGGTAAAGCATGCCACTTACCGGTTGAGCTTGAACATCGTGCCTTTTGGGCACTTAAATTTCTAAATCTTGATGAAAATTTGTCCTCCGAGCTCCGCAAATTCCAACTTAACGAGCTCGATGAGTGGCGCTCCCTCGCTTATGAGAGTAATAAACTCTATAAGGAGCGCACCAAATTTTATCATGACAAGAAAATTAAGCACCCAAAGGACTTTAAACTGGGAGACCAAGTCCTTTTATATAACTCGCGCTTACGCTTATTTCCGGGTAAACTTAAGTCCCGTTGGTCCGGCCCCTTTGTCGTAAAGGAGGTTTGGCCTTACGGGACGATTCTTATTTCACACCCGGAAAAAGGCAGCTTTAAAGTGAATGGGCATCGGCTAAAATTATTTTTTGCCGGTGATAATATTAACGAAAAATTAGACAACATAATGTTGTCAAACCCATAATAAGCGCGCGCCACTATGGTCGAGCTCACCGACCATAAACAAAGCGCTCGTGGGAGGCATCCCATGGTTATCTTGTCTTTTTATTTTAATTCTGTTGTTGAGTTTTTTTTACAGGATTGAAGAATTGCGATGCATGATGATCGGCCGGGGACGAACATCAAGTCTACATTGTTTTTCAAGTCGGTAAATTAATTTTTTTTTTAGTTTATTTAAATATATAAAAAAAAACTAAAAAAACAAAAAGAACCAAAAAAAAAAAAAAAAAAAAATTCTCGTACATGCATCCGTCACGCCCGTGATCCAATGGTCACGGGCGTGTCCCGGACGTGTTTTGCCAAGACTGCGGGAGGTTCCTCCTCCCTCGGTTTTCCCGCCCGTCATTCGGACATGACACGGGCGTGACATGTTTTGTCACGGGCGTGTCGAGCTCGTGTCGCGGGTATCCGAGGTGTTGACCAGCCACGCCTCGGATTCCTTCTTAGTCAGTCCGATTTGACTGACACGCCCAGAGTCACGGGCGTGACTCTGGGGCGTGACCGACGAATCCGATGCTTTAGCAGCAGATGCGCCTTTGGATTCCCCTACACGCCCGCTGTCACGGGCGTGTCACTCAGAGTCACGGGCGTGACTCTGAGGCGTGACCCCGAATCCTAGGCAGTCCACCTCGGATTCCTTTCCGCTTTGACCCGGGCTTGTCACGCCCCCTGTCACGGGCGTGACAGGGGGGCGTGACCCACCCGAAAAATTCTATAAATAGGATTTGGCCTCCCCTCTTCTCTTCACACCTCCACCCTTCAACCCTTCTCTTCTCTCCTCCCTTGGCCGAAATTTCCTCCACATCTCTCACCATGCCTCGCCACCACGCTCAATCCACCGCTTCCTCCTCCGAGCACCCCACTGATCCAGCCTCGGCGGAGGCCATGCTTCTTTTCGAGAATGCTACGGAACAAGATCGAAGCGAGAGACTGCGCGCCAAACCCTTTGGCGTGTTCAGGATCTTGGATTGGGCCATCCTCTCCCAATTCGGAGCAGCGGAGCTAGTTCGGGAGCTCATCTCTACCCAAGGGTGGGATCCCCTTTTCGCCATTTCTGAGCCTGCTTTCCTCGAGCTCACCATTGAGTTCCTGGCCTCATTTGAGTTCCGTTGGGCGGCGCAAGATGATTTCATCGTCTTTCGCCTGGGCGGGATGATGCACCAACTCACCATCCGCCAGCTTAATGTTGCCATGGGCTTTTGCTCGGAGACCTTTTCCACTTCCCCCGCCTACCCCGACCTAAAAACTGATTTCCCTCCCGACTTCAGTCTCCCCACTTTTTGGTCGGAAATTAGTAATGACGTCACCCCCTACACTCCAAAGAAATCTAAGGGTAGCCACCTCATCTCCCCCGCCTTACGTATTCTACACAACCTTCTCTCTTTTACCATTTCCGGGCGCGGCGATAGCCACGGCGTGGTGACTCGGGCGGACTTACTATACTTGTATAGTATGTTTTACCGTGTCCCACTCAACCTTGGTTACATGCTCGCCATTTTCTTTCGGCACCAGGCCGAAAATGTGAGATTGGGAGCGGTGCACGGCGGGAATTTCATCACTTTCCTAGCCAAGCAGCTCGGCGTGTGGGCTGCTCTTCCGCGGCTCCCTTGCATGCAAATGCCGCAGCCTCTTCAGTTCCCGGCCCTTCAGGCGCTTGGTTTAGCTCGCCGACGCGACGGCGAGTTTGAGGCTGTTCCCCCGTTCGTTGGTGGCGGTGATCTTGACCTTGATCATGGTGCCGGTCCCAGCGGTACCCATCATTCCCCGCAGATTCCGCCACCACCGCTGCACTCTGCTCCAACGCCCGATCCTGCAAATTATTGGGACCGACAATTTGGGTTGCTCCATACTCGCATAGACCAGATGCAAACCCATTTTGACGGTCGCTTCGCTTCTTTTGATGCGCGCTTCACCGTGCTCGAGCGAAACCATACTTCCTCCATAGCGCATATTACTCGCGAGTTCGCAAACATGCGGACTTTCTATCAGGAGCACGAGAACGATTCTGACCAGGAGTAGCTGCCTTTTTATTTCTTTGGATTTGTAGAGGGTCACCTCTTTGTATCTGTATCTTTATTTTACTTTCATGTATCTGTTTTTATTATGCAAAAAAAAAATATCTATTAAATATTATGTTTTGCTTTGCTATTCTCTTACAGGTATCTTTTGATGTTGGTTTGCGCTTCTCAGGGAAGTTTTCTCTTCTTGTATTTTCTTAATTTTTACATTGGGGACAATGTATAGTTTAAGTATGGGGGGAGAGATATTTCTCAAGCAAAACATATAAAAATGTTTCAAAAAAAAAATTTAAAAACAAAAAAAACAAAAAAAAAATTTAAAAAAAAAATTAAAAACTCAAAAAAAAAAATTCTTCAAATTTTGTTTTTCCAAAATATAAAAAAAAACAAAAAAATTAAAAAAAATGAAAAAAAAATGAAAAAATCAAAAAAAATTAAATTAGAGAAGTCTTTATTTCTATATTTATTCACATGCAAAATTCCTAGTAATTCAATTTTTTATAGTGTTTAGAGAATTTTGATGTTTTAATTGAATTTTGAATTTTGGAGTAGAACTGTTGGCCATGCTGTGTTTCTAATTAAGTGCACGTGTAAGTAGAATTTTTAGTAGATCTAAATATTCAGCATATAATTAGATTTTCATTTTTCTAAATGCGTAGAAACAACTTATTTTACTTTAATTTTGAAAACCGGTAAAACTTTAAAATAACTTAGGTGAGTAAGTAGAAGTTTGCTAGAGAGATATTTCGCGGATCAAGAGAGAGTTATTCTTTTTCGATGTCTAGAACTTGCCCTCTAACTATTCTCAAGAGTTTGCATAAGTTAAACTCATTAGCATAAATATGATTTAGGCACTTCTTTTGGCAAGTTTGAGCTTTTGTACCCGCACCTAAAATTTTAACGTTGCTTAACCAATTTGAGCCTATTACCTTTTCCTTTTGTTTTAGCTCCACCAAACGATTTACCAAATCCTAAAAAGCATCCTAATTACACACCTAAACCCGAGCTTGAAAGAACAAATATTTTGTGAGTAATTAGGAGCCTTTTCATTTTTTGGTGGCTCTTTTCTTATAAAAAAAAAAGTTGATTTATTCTCCTCTTCAAAATAAAGAAAAAAATTATCATTAAAAAATGAAGAGGAAGAAAAAAATCAATATGATGAGAGAGTTAAAAAAAAAATAAGAAAAGAAACAAAGGAATTTAGGAATTTGGCTACGTTCTTTAAAGTCATAGCAAATCTTTATGTACAAGCTTCTCTAGGTTTTGGTGTGACTAGCCATCGTGTCTATCTTTGATCACCTTCACCAAAAACCTAAGCCTACATTTCAACCTAATTAAGCCCTATTGATTTATGTTTATAAGTTAGACTAGTGCCGTGACGAGAGTGTGAAAGGGCAAGCCTATGGCCATCGACATTGATGGATTTCTTTGGAGGGTATCTTAATCTAAGTTTGTGCAATGTTATTTTAGTACGCACGCTACACTCTCCCTAAAGATAATTTCAAGATTTACCGGATTTTCATCTTAAAAGTAAAAATAATAGTGAAAACGCATTTTAAGAAAAATAAAAAACCTAATTTTTATGCTGAGTAAGTCTTTCTACAAAAATATCTACAAACATAGGCATAAGACTTCGCATTTTACTCCTTAGGTTCAATTTTCTTTTCTAGCATTTAAAATTTGTCTACTCCCTATAGGAAGTTGTTTACTCGGGACTAGCAAACGGATAAGTATGGGGGTATTTGATAACTCTAATTATTTCTATATTTTTATTTATTTATATATATCAATAGTCAGATATTTTATATTAATATTAAGTTTATTTTAACTTGTTTTTATAATTTATATCTCTTTGATCTAATAAAATCATTTTTAATTTTGCAGGGCTGATCTACAGGTAATTTGGAGCAAAAAGAAGAATTTTCATTTTTTCTGCTTAGACACGCCCTGTGACACGCCCTACCTGGGCGTGACACAGGGGCGTGACACGTTATAACCAAGCCTGCAGCCAGAGCTCGTCGACCGCGCCAAAAGATCGTTGACCGGCCCAGACACGCCCGTGTCAGATGAAGACACGCCCGTGTACTCCTTACACGGGGCGTGACGGCCTGCGACATCACAGCTGCCCGTGCCACGTCGGATTAAAATTACACGCCTGGGTCACGGGCGTGACCCAGGGCGTGTCGAAGAAGTTTCCAATCATTAACGCGCCGTTCGAGCCGTTGCCGCCAGATTTACGTTCCTGCTTGACACGCCCCTAGTCACGGGCGTGACTAGGGGGCGTGACACCTTCTTGAAGACAACTTTCAATCCCGCCGTTTCAGCTTCCCGCCGTTTCCAGAAACAGCCGTGACACGCCCTAGGACACGGGCGTGACCTAGGGGCGTGACCCGTCAGTTAACCAATTTTGGCGGTTTCTCCTCCAACGTTCCCGGGCTTTCAAGACGACGGTTCCGAGCCTGACACGCCCTAGGTCACGGGCGTGACCTAGGGGCGTGACCAAACAGAAATTTTTCTATAAATTCCAGACAGCTTCAGATGCTGAGGGGTCGAATTTGGAGAGTGGGAGTCTTGTAATTTTCTGTTTGTTTTGCTGTATTTTCTCATTTCTAAGTTAGATTTACTTTTGTTGTAACTTTAATTTTAGTTATTTCCATTTCAATCCTGTCTTTTCCTACTTCATTTTGTATTTCCAAAATCATGATGAGTAGCTAATCTTCTTTTAGCACTTGATTATGATGAACCTTAGAATAAAATAAATCTTTCTCCTTCTTATTAAATGTCTTGTTCTTAATTATTCTTGCTACGATTTATCTTTGATTTTCATTTCGTCGAATTCATATTACGCGGATATGAGCTTCGATCTAAGATCCGTATCCTAAATGACCGAGAGGTTGCGGATACGAGGAGATCACTCAAAGATAAAAGGAGTTGAATGCACTCCTCGAGAGAGGACGACGTAAATCTTCCGGATTGGAGTCAAATCCAATAGCGGGGTTCACCGCATAAAGCAAGCTTAGGGGTTTCGACTGGCCGAGAGGTCTTAATCGATCAACCTAAGGTTAGTTAGAAGCATGAGCTCGAGAGAGACGCTTCTATACTTTAGGAACCTCCACGGTCGAGTGAGTATAATTAAGAATTCGCATTTCATTATTTACCAAAAAGATTTATTTTAGTCAAAGGGGATTCTAAATCAAGTGCTAGCTTTCTCATATTTGAATTTCTCTTTAGCTTCAGCTTTATTTTTATTATCTAGTATAATCAAACCCACTTTTCCGTTAGATAAAATAATAGCTCTTCCTTGTGAGTACAAGTACTCAACAGGCCCCGAATCGCAATACGACACTTCCTATACTGCATTTTGATAGGTACACTTGCCTAATCGAGATTCTAGTTTGGACGTAATTTAACTTCTAGAAAATCACCATCAGTGCATACTGGAATCTTTCCTGTATACTTGAGTCCATCCATTCCTGAGATCTTCTATCTTCTTGACACTAGACACAGGACCTTACTCAAGATGTTGACCTTATTCATGAGTAACCTCCCTCTGATACCACTTGAAAGTATCAATTGTCAACCTAATACACCTATGGGGGGGGGGGAATACGTGTCGTGCAATTTTTTGTGGTATTTAAATTAAACTGCACAAGTAAGCAAACAAAACACAGAAAACACACAAAGAATTACAGTGGTTCCCCGATTTGGGTACTTCCACTTTCGCCCTTCCACCTATCTCCTACCAAGGGACGACTCGGTAACTTCTTCAAACAGATTGAAATCCAATCCTCACACTAGGAGCAACGCTCCTCTAACCACGGAAGGAACCCTTCCTACAACTGAGTCACAACTCCACCACAACGGGTTACACCTAACCCTTACAAATAGGAATAAAAATTTCTTTACAACAAAATTGAATGTAAATAAAAATACAAACAATGCTTTATGGAGATTCCGATGTACTTCTTAGTTTGTTGAAGCTTGCACGAAAAGTACGAAGAGTCCACAACCAGATTTCTTACTTGGAATGGATCTTGTCAAGATCGGCGGCGGCAAGCAAGTGTGGAGGCAATTCTTTGCAAATCCAATCTTCTTGACGAAGCAAGCTAGGTTTTCAAACGATCTCAGTCGGATCAAACGTCTCAACCAATTCGAAAGGGAGAACAAGTCTCGTTCAACGAATCGGAAGACAAGAGATCTCTAGAGAGACATATGAGACTGGGTATTTGCCTCTGTACTGTCGTCGAGCGATCAGAGACAAGCTGAGATCAGCTGCGGTGACAACTTCCGATCGGCGACGTGCATGCGGGCGGAGCTCGTGATGCGCTAGGTCATGGCCGATTTTTGTATTCTGGTAGGTTGGTGTGTCCTGTAGACAATGGAAATAAGTCTGTATTTATACCCAAATGCAAACCCTAGAAGACCGTTGTGGGGCCCTCTCAGAAATCCCAAGATCTGGCCGAACAGAGTACGGCGACCTTGACCGGTCTAGCGAGCGGTGAAATCTGCCTAAGGCAAAATCGGCGGGAGTCGTTGGTGATTACCGTCGATGTCGGCGGGAATCACTCCCGACTCCCGTCGATTCTACCTTGGCAGAATTTCTGATTTATTTTGCCAGCCGGAAGTAGTCGACGGGAGACACTTATCGATTCCCGTCAAAGTCGGCTGGAATCACTAATGACTCCCGTCGAAGTCGGCGGGAATCACTAGCATTTCCCGTCAATTTTTATTTGGAATGATTTTCTTCCTACCTTCTTTTGATAGCTTGGTCTTTGACCCATCCTTGCTCCTTCTTCTGCTCCTGATCTACCGTAATCCTGTACATTAAATTAAGTACACTCCAATAGAGAGCACACGTAGATCAACACCCTCATCTACACAACGAGGGATTACGTTGCGCAGACCCGCGTATATTGACCCACTGCACTCTGACATTGGTGTGTACTTAGCATCGAATAGCTGTAAACACAACTTGATAGAATTGTCAAATACATAGTCAATTAAACTTAGCTTGTTCAGACTCTTCTTCAAATCAGGTCTATTGTGGATGCAATACCCAACAATGGTAATTGCTCCCGCTATCTCCTTCCCAGCAAGGTTCTCTGAGCCTTACTCCTTCTTCAGGCGAGAAAAAAATGGCGAGGAAAAAGATTATTTCCTCCCGCCCTTCTTCTCATTTTCAAAAAACCTAGCCGAGGAATCGATTGTTCTCTTGGTTGCGTTTGTTCGTATTTTTTCTTTGGCCGATTGCTTCCTTTTATACTCTAAAGGCCAATCGAGTAGTGGGTCCCACCACAAGAATTGATGGCTGATATTAAGCCCTCCAGCGCTTCCCGTCCGTTTAAATTTTATTTAACGGATCCTTGCTGTGTGTGGGCCCCAACACTTTAAAAGGGTGGGTACAAATGGTTGCAGAAAATTATGCAAAAGTACACAAAGGTCATAAGGGGTACCAACCCAAGACCAAAACAATACTGACATAAAGTACGAATTAAGTATCAAATAGGAAAAGAACACTTACGTGAATCGTCATGTACATCGCATACACACCATATGCACAAGGCAATAAGGTGATGAACATGAGTAAATCATAAGGAAGAAAATCCATAACCTTTATTAGCCACTTATGGTCACTTTACCGAAAAACACGGGAGAGATGGTCACTTAGCTGGACACACCCCTCACGAAGATTAAATCCTTTTAACTGCTGGAGAGATTCAAACACTCCAACATACACCACAGATGCCAAAAATACCGGTAGAGTTCTAAAAGGTACTAATAAAGGAAACAACCTTATGGAGGTGGTTATGCCCACTAACTCCCGAAACCAAGGAAAAACAAAAGAAACAACAACACCAACATCTCGGTACTTGGCACATCGGATTCTACATGACATTTCTAGATTAAAGACACGGTTGATCAACCTTTAAAAATGATTTACAATCCTATATAGAAACTAACACGTCCAATAATGATAGACGAAATAATTTTATTCACCGATAAAACATTCTAAAGATAATTATACGCACCTAGTCAAGATCGACATTACCATGACCAGATTTTATAATTTTTAGTGAACTTTAAGAAGGATTAAACATAACCATAGTTTGGAAAGATGATAACTCTAATTATTTCTATCTTTTTATTTACTATTTTATATTACTAGTTAGATATTTTATATTAATTTTATAATATTTAGTTTATATTTAACTTGTTTCTATGTTTTATATTTATTTATTCTAATAAAATTATTTTTAATCCCTCAGGGCTGATCTAAAAAATTTTTGGAGCAAAATGGAGATTTTAACTTTTCTGCCTAGATACACCTTGTGACACGCCCTACCTGGGCATGACACAGGGGTGTGACACACAAAAATCAAGTTTGTTGTAGAAGATCGTCGACACGCGCCTGAACATCATCGACCGGCCCAAACACACCCGTGTCGATATATTACACGCCTGTGTCACACCTACACGGGGCGTGCCAGCTGGGGAATGACCGTTGAGCCACTTTCCACGTCGGATTAAATTGACACGCCTGGGTCATGGGCGTGACCCAGGGCGTGTCACGGGTGTTTCCAGCCAATTACTCTACCGTTCGAGCCGTTGCCGCCAGAAACCGGTCCAGCTTGACATGCCCCTGGTCATGGCCGTGACTAGGGGGCGTGATACCTCCATCCACTGCAATTTATTCCTGCCATTTTCAGCTTCCCGCCATTTTCAAGAAACAGTCTTGACACACCCTAGGTCACGGGCGTGACCTAGGGGCGTGACCCGTCAGTTAGCAGCTTTTAGCGGTCTCTCCTCCAATATTCCCGGGGTTTCAAGATGACGGTTCCAAGCCTGACATTCCCTAGGTCATGGGCGTGACCTAGGGTGTGACCATGCAGAAATTTTTTCTTATAAATTATAGACAACTTCAGATGCTCAAGAATCGAATTTTGGGAGTTGGAGTCTTGTAATTTTCAATTTTCTTTTGCTGTATTTCCATTACTAGTATAGATTACTATTGTTGTTACTTTTAATTCTACTAGCTTTTATTTTAAGCATGTCTCTTTCTACTTTATTTTGTAATTCCCTAATCATGATGAGTAGCTAACTTTCTTTTAGCACTTGATTATGATGAACCTTGGAATAAAATAAAATCTTCTCCTTCTTTTATCAATTATCTTGTTCTTAATCTTACTCGCTACGATTTATCTTTGATTTTTATTTTATTGAATTCATATTACGCGGATATGATCTTTGATCTTAGATCTGTATCCTAAATGACCGAGAGGTTGCGGATACGAGGAGATCACTCAAAGATAAAATGAGTTGAATGCACTCCTCGAGAGAGGACGACGTAAATCTTCCGGATTTGAGTCAAATCCAATAGAGCGGTTCACCGCCTAAAGCAAGCTTAGTTGTTTCAATTGGCCGAAAGGTCTTAATCGATCAACCTAAGGTTAGTCAGAAGCATGAGCTCGACAGAGACACTTTTTTTACTTTAGGATCTCCACGGTCGAGTGAGTAGAGAAGAACTCGCATTACTTTATTTTTCAAGAAGGTTTATTTTTGTCCAAGGGGATTCTAGATCAAGTGCTAGCTTCATCATAAATGAATTTCTATTCCGTAGTATAACGCTTCTTTTCATAAAAAACCAACTTTTCTTCCGATAAGATAATAGCCCTTTCTTGTGAGTACAAATACTCAACATCCTCGAGTCGATATACGACACTTGATTCTATACTCCGAACGATAGGTACACTTGCCTCATCAATTGGAAACACGCGTTAGCGTGGAGAAAATATCCATCATGTTTTTGGCACCATTGCCGGGGGTTTTCGTTGTCGATATTTTGAAAGCAAGAATCTATTAATCTTATCTTTTTTTTATTTTGTTTGTTTTCTTTCAAAGTTTTAACTTTAATTTTTTATAATTACAATTTCTTGCTCAAGGGCCGTGCCTTGTTTTCGTCCCGCAATACCGCCTAGTACCTTGCGAACCCGTCATTGGGTAGCCCTTGGGATGTCCGAGAAATTTTATTTTATAAATTTTTAATTTTAAAACTTTTATTTTATCATTTTCTTTCTTGACCCCTATTCATTTTTTTTAATTTCTTATTCCATTCTATTAAGTACCGGTTGTTTTCTTTTTCTTCTTAAAATAAAAAAAATATGTTATCACAATTGGCCGCCAAAATTGTCGAGCTCCAACACAAAGTGAATCTTTTGCAAGCCGCAAGACAGCGCCACGTTTTGTGTTATTTTTGTGGTGCCCCTAATCGAAGTGAGGAATGTTATTATTTTTATCATCAAAATTTTTCTTGTAATTTTCACAAAAATTATGAAAATAATTATTCCTACTTTAATGAGAACCCTTTATCGAATTTTCATGAAAATAACTTTTCCAATAATTTTTCCAATTTTAATGAAATTAATTCTTCAATTTTTGGTAAAAATAAATTTCATGAAAATACTTTTTCAAGCTTCAATGAGAACAATTTTTCTTATTTTAATAGTTTTTCTTCTTCCTCGGATGTTGCCTTCTGGCATGATCACCCGGAAAAATTCCCAAGTAATGAGGAGTTTTATTTAGATCTGACTTCTTGTTCTTATTTTTCAGCACCGCAACCTTTTTCTCCTAATTTTGGGGATTTCTCTCAAATTTCATGTGATTCTTCTCAACAAAATTTGGATGAGACTTTTATTAATTTTAGTGATTTTTTCTCCTTTATCGGATAATGTTGCTAATACGGAACATGACTCTTCATGTTCTCCTTTAATTTCTTATATCGAAGAAGAAGAAAAACTTTTATCTCAAGAATTTGTTAAGTGTATGGACGCGCTGGGGGGAGTAGAAGAAGAATATATTTCTCCTCCAACTACTCCCAATTGTTCACCTATTTATGAATTTTCAAACACAATTCATAATTATTCAGGAGAAAAAATTTATGAACCTGATTCGTCCGAAGATTTAATTTTAAATCAATCTATGGAAGAAAAACTAATTTTAGAAAATAAATAACCAGAGCTTGATCAATTTTTTTCACACGACCCTCCTCTGTGTGAAATTTTTTCTAACACGTTTATTTTTTATTTTTCTTACTCTAATGATTTTTATGTAGAAGATGAGCCGTTGCAATCCAATGATGTCAACGATCCCTTTGCCGCTCATCTGCACAAATTCACATCAACTCAGGTATGTATAGGTGATTTGAATTTACATCCTCAGACCACCATTCAAAGAAGAAAAATCAAGAAGCAAGCGGAGGAGTAG
Organism: Platanthera zijinensis; assembly: GCA_039513925.1. Taxonomy (NCBI): domain Eukaryota; kingdom Viridiplantae; phylum Streptophyta; class Magnoliopsida; order Asparagales; family Orchidaceae; genus Platanthera; species Platanthera zijinensis. The sequence goes on from CM077089.1 coordinate 94,887,481, forward strand.
CTTGGCAAGCGTCTTCGGCGTATTCACCCAAGCGGAAATTAAGGGAGTTGCCCTTACATTTACATTTTTATTTCCCTTTTTCCTAACCAATACCGTCTAGCTTAAAGACGGCAAAAAGAATAGCGCTCTTGGGAGAGAACCCTTGCTTATCCTTAATTTTTATGCATTTATTTTTTTTTCTCCTAAAATTTTTTTCAATTTGTTTTTCTTTCCCCCCTTGTACCTGACTTATAAACATTGGGGACAATGTTTATTTTTAAGTATGGGGGTAGATTCTTTGTTATTGTTTTTATTTAAAAATAAAAAAATATATATATATAAAAATCTTTATAAATAAATAAAATTTTTTTTCTTTTATTATAAAAAAATACAAAAAAATATTAGAAAATAAAAAATTAAATTTCTAAGAAAGGGACATTTGGGATATCACCCCATCTTACCTCCTTGTACCGGTGAGAGCCCTTCACAAGGTATACCTCGGGAAGTCTAAGAAGTAACAAAAAAATTAGGTTTAATTTTTAATTAGAGAAGTCATTATTTCTATATTTGTTCACATGCAAAATTCCTAGTAATTCAACTTGTATAGAGTGTTTAGAGAATTTTAATGTTTCAATTTAACGTTAAATTTTGGAGTAGAACTGTTGGCCATGTTGTGTTTCTAGTTAAGTGCACGTGTAAGTAGAATTTTATGTATATTTAAATATTCAGCATATAATTAGATTTTCTTTTTCCTAAATGCGTGGAAATGTTTTATTTTACTTTCACTTTGAAAATCGGTAAACTTTAAAATAATTTAGGTGAGTAAGTAGAAGTTTGCTAGAGAGATATTTTGCGGACCAAGAGAGAGGTATTCTTTTTCTATATCTAGAACTTGCCCTCAAACTATTCTCAAGACTTCTCATAAGTTAGACTAATTAGCATAAATATGATTTAGGCACTTCTTTTGTCCAGTTTGAGCTTTTGTACCCATACCTTAATTTTTTATCTTTTTAAGCCATTTTGAGCCTATTTCCCTATTCCTTTGTTTTAGCTCCACCAAGCATTTTACCAAAGCTTAAAAAGCAACCTAATTGCACACCTAAGATCGAGCTTGAACATAGATATGCAATCATGGTTTGTGAGTCATTAGGAGCCTTTTATTTTTTGTGGCTCTTTTCTTATAAAAAAAGGGTTGATTTATTCTTCTCTCCTCTTCAAAATAAAGAAAAAATTATCATTAAAAAAATGAAGAGGTAGAAATTTTTTTTTCAATATGATGTGAGAGTTAAAAAATAAGAAAAGAAACAAAAGAATTAGGAATTTGGCTGCGTTATTAAAGCCATAGCAAATTTTTATGTAAAAGCTTTCTCTAGGTTTTGGTGTGATAAGCCATCATTTTTATCTTTGACCACCCTAACCAAAAACCTAAGCCTACATTTCAACCTAATTAAGCCCAATTGATTTATGTTTATAAGTTAGACCTGTGCCGTGGCAAGAGTGTGAAAGGGCAAGCCTATGGCCATCGACATTGATGGATTTCTTTGGAGGGTATCTTAATCTTTGTTTGTGCAATGTTATCTTAGTACGCACGCAACACTCTCCCTAAAGATAATTTTAAGATTTACCCGATTTTTCATTTTAAAAGTAAAAATAATAGTGAAAACGCATTTTAAGAAAAATAAAAATCAAATTTGTATGTTGAGTAAGTTTTTCTACAAAAATAGCTACAAGCATAGGCATAAGACTTCACATTTTACTCCTTATGTTCAATTTTATTTTCTAGCATTTAAAATTTTTCTACTCCTACAGGAAGTTATTTGCTCGGGACTAGCAAACAGATAAATATGGGGGTATTTGATAACTCTAATTATTTTTATCTTATAATTTACTATTTTATATTACTAGTTAGATATTTTATATCAATTTTATAATATTAAGTTTATATTTAACTTATTTCTATGTTTTATATTTATTTGTTCTAATAAAATTATTTTTAATCATGCATGGCTGATCTATAGATATTTTGGAGAATAATGGAGATTTTAAATTTTTTGTCTACACACGCCCGGTGACACGCCCTACCTGGGCGTGACACAGGGGCGTGACACACAAAAATCAAGTCTGCTGTAGAAGATCGTCGACCCGTTTTGGAACATCGTCGACCGGCCCAAACACGCCTATGTCGATATATTACACGCCCGTGTCACACTTACACGGGGTGTGCCAGCTGGGGAATGACTATTGAGCCACTTGCCACGTCAGATTAAATTGACAAGCCTGGGTCACGGGCGTGACCCAGGGCGTGTCACGGGCGATTCAATCCAATTACTCTACCAATCGAGCCGTTGCCTCCAGAAACTGTTCCAGCTTGACACGCCCCTTGTCATGGGCGTTACTAGGGGGCGTGACACCTCCATCAACTGCAATTTATTCCCTCCATTTTCAGCTTTCCGCCGTTTTCAGCTTCCCGCCATTTTCAAGAAACAGCCTTGACACGCCCTAGGTAACGGGCGTGACCTAGGGGCGTGACCCGTCAGTTAGCAGCTTTTAGCGATTTCTTCTCCAACGTTCCCAGGGTTTCAAGACGATGGTTCCGAGCCTGACACGCCCTAGGTAATGGGTGTGACCTAGGGCGTGACCATGAAGAAATTTTTCCTATAAATTTCATACAACTTCAGGTGCTCAAGAGTCGAATTTTGGGAGTTGGAGTCTTGTAATTTTCTGTTTCCTTTTGCTGTATTTCCATTACTAGTATAGATTACTATTGTTGTTACTTTTAATTCTACTAGCTTTTATTTTCAGCATGTCTCTCTACTTTATTTTGTAATTCCCTAATCATGATGAGTAGCTAATCTTTTAGCACTTGATCAAGATGAACCTTGGAATAAAATAAAATCTTCTCCTTCTTTTATCAATTGTCTTGTTCTTAATCTTACCCGCTACGATTTATCTTTGATTTTTATTTCATCAAATTCATATTACGCGGATATGATCTTCGATCTTAAATCAATATCCTAAATGACCGAGAGGGTGCAGATACGAGGAGATAACTCAAAGATAAAAGGAGTTGAATGCACTCCTCGAGAGAGGACGACGTAAATCTTTCGGATTGGAGTCAAATCCATTAGAGGGGTTCACCGCCTATAGCAAGCTTAGGGGTTTTGACTGGCCGAAAGGTCTTAATCGATCAACCTAAGGTTAGTCAGAAGCTTGAGCTCGACAGAGACACTTTTGTACTTTAGGAACCTCCACGGTTGAGTGAGTAGATAAGAACTCGCATTACTTTATTTTTCAAGAAGGTTTATTTTATTGCAAGGGGATTCTAGATCAAGTGCTAGCTGATGGGCAAAAACCCGAACAGGCAAGCGTACCTGTCGAATCGTAATATCAAGGTCATATTTAAACACGGGGCTGTCAAGTACTGCTACTCACTCTTGAACTATTATCCTACCGGAAAACTGTTGGGATTTTAGAAATGAATTACAATTAAACTGAAACGAGATTAAGACGAAACTATAGATTAAGAGATAGCACTTGATCGACGAATCACCATGAAAAGAGATGAGAGAAATAAAGATGTAAATTTATAATTGCAAAATAACTCGACCGTGACGGATTCGAAAATAAGACAAAATCTCGCTAGAGCATTAGGTCTCCTAACTTATAGACTCTTTGATCAAAATCTCTTTACAAACCAAAGAAGCCTAAAGTTGCATTATCGATGTGATCCGCACTATTGGATTTGACTCCAATCCGGAGGATTTACGTCGTCTTATCTCTAGGATTGCATTCAACTCCTTCCTTCTTTGAGTGATCTTTCAAATCACGAGTCTCTCGACTACTATGAAATGAGAACAAGGCCTACTACCGTATACCGGAAATACGGAGTCGACGCAAAATGAATCAAAGAAGGATCGAACAAAATTTTAGCAAAAATAAAATTACGAAGTAAGAAAAATCCTCATCTCAAAACATGGATCCTCATGATCAAATGCTACAAGGGAATTAGCTACGCATATTGGAAAAGTAAACAACAAAATAAAGAGAAGAGAATTTCATTGATTAATAAAAAGAGGTACACAATGATATTAAAAATATGACAATATTATACTAAGAAGAAAATTACAACAATGAAAAATAACTATAACAACAATGAAGAAGAAAACTTGTACTAGAACTCTCTTGCTCACTTTCTCTCTCTCCCATCCAACTCAACACTTAAACTTTGGTTAGAACTTCCCTCGAAAAATTTTGTAATCCTTTGGCTTGAGGGTTGGGGTGGCTTATATAGGGGATGGAGAGGATTCTAGAATATAAGAAATATGAAAGGGCACAAGGGGGGGGGGCGGCCACATCATGGGGGAATGGTTCATGCATGCATGAAATAAAGGGGAGAGAGAATAGCTACATGCATTGTACAACATTTATGGAGATGAAAAATAAAAATATAAAATGAAGGGGAAAGAGGGAGGGGGTCGGCCATATAGGGTTGGATTCATGCATTTCATTAAATGAAAAATATAAAATAAGAATGGGGGATGATTGAAAACTTGTAGAAGGGGAAAAAGAGGGGGGGCCGGCCACTTCAATGAGGAGGATTCATGCATGCAATAAATGGAGAGAGAGATATTCAAAATGCATGCATGAGGAAAAAAGGTGGCCGGCCATGCATGAATATATTCATGCATGGCAATAAATGAAGGGGGCTGCTCCAATGGTGTGAGGGCCGGCCATATGCTTGGGGAGTGGGCTGCTTCAATATGGGGAGGGCCGGCCACAAGTATTGAAGTGGGCTAGCTGCACTAGGCTCAGCTTGAGGGCTTGGGCTGCTCCAATTTCATGTAGGCCACTACAAGAGGGCTCGGGTTGAGGGCTTGGGCTGCTACAAGTGGAGGGCCGGCTGCACCAAGGTTGTGAGGCTCGGGTAGGGGCTACACTTGAAGGGTCGGGCTTGTCTTTTAGGGCAGCTACAAGTGCTTTAGAACATACAAAATATAAATAAAACATTAGATTAGTTGAACAAAAAAAATAAAACATCAAGTACATGTAATTATAAAAACAAAACATCAAACTATTCAAACATAAAAATAAAAATAACAAAACAATTAAAAACGTTAAAACATTAAAACATTAAAACATTAAATCATAACAACCAAGCATTAGCTAATATTAATAAACATAACACCATATATAGTTACATAATACATATAATAAGGCTAAATAGATTTTAATATCAAAAACATACAAGGACATCAAAATAAGCATACAAAACACAAATTTATAATAATACTTAGGAATTTAAGCTACTAAATTACCTCAAAAACGATGACTAAAACTAGTCATCAAATTCCCCCATGCTTAGATATTTGCTTGCCCTCAAGCAAATAGAAATAAAGAACTAGGGAAAAATAAAAAGAAAGCAAAAGATATATTTTTATGTTCCATAGTTAAGAAAAGCAAAATATGAAAAATTAAACTATCCTAATTTCCATGTTATCAACTAGTGGGGTGAGAAGTGCACAATAGAAAACATGAAAGTGGAACCCTAAAAATTTCATTAAAATATAATAAAAGTCTACACATTTTTAAATCTTAAAACAAGGCATCCAAAATAAATGAAAATAAGGACAACAAAAGTAGAGGTTCTAAATAAACGGTGCATTAACAAACTACTAGGTTGCTAGATAAACATTAACCCTAAAACACTCCAAGATAACCTCCAAAGAAATCCATCAATGATGGTGGCCATAGGCTTGTACGTTCACACTTTCTCCACTACGTGAATTTACGCTCTAAAGATCAATAGGACTTCTAATAGGCGTTAAGACTTGGCTTAGGTAAATAATTAGGAAGTGAAAACAAGGATAAACATGAGGGCTTAAACACTAAACTAAGGTGAGCTTCAAAAATAAAAATAAAAACATGATAACAAAATGAGAAATGACAAACAAGTCATTTCTCCAATTCAAACTACAAAACAAGGCCATAAAATTTTCTTTTATAAATTTGGCCAAACATAAAATTTTTTCTTTCATTCATTTTTTTGATTTTGATTTTTTCATTTTGTTCGATAACATTTTGATAAGAAAGCTCCAAAAATAGGCTTGTGAATTTCCTATTCTTTTCAAAGATAATACCCCCCACAAAAATAATTTTTAAGCTCAAGGTTATAGTGTGAAAAATAGGAAGGGTATTTTGGCTTTGGTGAATATAGTGAAATGAAAGGTGGAGCTAAAAACAAAGAAAACGTGAAAAGGCCCAAAATTGTTTAGCAATGGTGATGTTTTTGGTGTGCAAGAAAAGCTCAAACTAGTCAAATGGTGGCCTAAATCATTTCTAAAGAACGTAAAAACGACGCAAATGTTTCGAGAGTAGCTTGGGATAAGCTCTAGACACCAAGAAAGACTACCTCACAAATGAAAAAGAGCTTATATTACCTAGTAACCATTCGTAAGCAACGTGACTGAATAAAAAGACATAACTACGAATTGCTAACTTATAACGTAAAAACGGATGCCTTTATTTAAGAAAGAGAAACTAGTAGAACTAAACTATGTTAAAATGATAAGTTTAGAGAACATTTTCAAGGAAATCTACATAGAACTACAAAAACCGCACGGGCCTACACATCACTAGAAGAAACATAAAAATAAAGTATAGAAAGAAAATTTATGTTTTTTTTCATATAGATTTTAGCACAAATTTATTATTATTTTTTTATTTTTGTTTTTTCTAATTTTTTTTTGTTTTGTATTTTATAATTTTTTTGGATTTTTGATGAAGTTAAAATATGAAAAAAATACCAATTTAAAACATAATTTTTTTAAATAAAGGAAAGAAGAAAGAAGGAAAATAAACCCTCCCCCATGCTTAAACTCTTCATTGCCCTCAATGAAGGAAACAAAAAGAAAAAGAGAAGGGGACTGAGAAGAAGAGAAAAAGAAAATGTAGTAAAGGAAAAAAAAAGAACAGGACTTCCCCGGGTTCGTGAGATGAAGGCGGATGTCGCTCCCCCATGCTTGCTTTTTTGTGCACTTGTTCGTCAGCAGGTTTGACTTGATCCATCTTGATATCAGCAGCGGCAGAGCGGTGACCACAAACTTGTAATTGATGTGCCTTCGGTAGGAAGAGCAAAATAAAAGCAGAAGATAATAGAGTCTGTGGGCGGGTGCCCAATAGTGTTCTTTATTACAATAACTTAAAGTCCGAATAAAAGAGTTTCAGAATAATAATAATAAGAAGTTCAAAAAAATAAAAATGAAAAATAAAAATGTCCACATGAAGAGAAATATTCAAGAGTCAAGAATAAGATTCTCCTTTGTAGGAGACACAGAATTAGTAGAAAAATATAATTTCAGTTTATGCTCCTTCACTGTAAAGTCATCCTTATCCGGGTGTGAAAGCAACACAGATCTATCAGAAAAGACTTCCTTGACCGTAAACGGTCCAGACCAACGAGATTTATATTTTCCAAAGAAAATACGTAAACGTGAATTTAAAAGAAGAACTTGATCGCCTGGCTTAAAATTTTTATGATGGCGAAAGTTCTTATCGTGATAATTTTGTTCTTCAGGGTCGGGTGGTTTTTCAAAATAGTTTGTCAAGTTGGTAGCATTTTCAAAAATAAGATTCTTTTGTCTAAAAGCACAGTCATGTTCGAATGTTGGTTGTACGGGCATAGCAGAGTTTTCAAAAACATTTGATGAGAGTTCAGAAAAGGAAGGAGAAAAATCATTTGAAGAAATATAGGAGTCATATTTTAAGTCATCAATGAAAAAGCAAGAATCATCATTTTGTAAAGAGTTTTTCATAGATTTATTAATATCAAATGCGACTTCCTCATCTCCCACATGCAGAAAAAGTTTTCCGTCACTCACATTTATGATTGCGCGAGCGGTGGCTAGGAAGGGACGACCAAGGATAAGAGGGACCTCGATGTCATCTTCAATATCGAGAATGACAAAATCCACCGGGAAGATGAATTTGTCAACCTTCACTAGCACATCCTCAACAACACCTAACGGATACTTAATCGAACGATCGGCTAACTGAATACTCATGTGCGTAGGGCTGAGAGTGCCCAAACAAAGCTTTTTAAATAAAGAAAAAGGCATCAAGTTGATGCTCGCACCAAGATCCACTAACGCATGTTTAACAAACAGATCGCCAAAAACGCAAGGAATTGAAAAACTACCCGGATCGTTTATCTTTTTAGAAGGATTAGAGTTTTTAATGACTGCCGAGCATTCTTCATTTAATGTTACATGTGATAAATTTTTCAATTTCATCTTGTTTGTTAATAGATCCTTAAGGTACTTCGCATACTTAGGAATTTGACTAATCGCTTCATGAAATGGCAAATTAATATGGATTTGTTTAAATATTTCAAGAAAGCGTTGATATTGATTATCTAGTTTTTCTTCCTAAGTCGTGCCGGATAGGGAGGTGGCGGAAATTCCTTTATAACAACCGGAGCATCATTTTGAAAATCAGAAAGAACAGAAGTTTCTTTTTCTTTTTCAAAAGTAGATTTTTCATTTTCAAGATTTGATTTTTCATTTTCCGTAGGGATAATAACAGGAGGGAAAATCACCTTTGGCTCTTCCCTTCTGGTGGGCTCGTTAACAACCTTACCGCTCCGAAGGGAAATCACATTTGCGTGCTCCTTTGGGTTAGGCTCAGTGTTCGAGGGAAGAGTTTCAGGTGGTCTCTCGGAAAAGGCCTTGGCGAGTTGGCCGACCTGATATTTAAAATTTTTCATTGATCCTGTTAAGTTTCTAATAACAGCATCGTTCGAGCTTATATACTTAGCGAGGATCTCTTCGAAAGGGGAAGGTTTTTGAAAATTTTGTTGTAGTGGTGGTGGTGGCGGTGTAAAATGGTGCGGTGGGAGTACAATGTTAACATTATTACTCCAAGAAAAATTAGGATGGTTACGCCATCCAGGATGATAAGTGTTCGAAGAAGAAGAAAAACCAGGAGGAGAAGAAAAATTCGGAAAAGCAAAAAAATTATTGGCAGAATTATTTTGAGGAGGCCTGGGTATGTTCCCCAGATAATCCACCTGCCCGGCAGCAGCAGCATTTTCATATACCTTAGCGATGGAGGGAGCAGTAATCTCCGATATCTTCTTGTTTAGCATTTCCACTTGCAGCACCAGTTACGACACCAAATCCACTTCGTAGATACCTGCAGGTTTAGATGGGTGAGACATAGACGAATTCTACTGATAAGTGTTCATCGCCATGTCATCGATAAGCTCAAGAGAGGCTTCCGGAGTTTTGCAGTCTAAAGAACCAGCGGAAGCGACATCAATCATTTGCTTAGTTTCTTGATTTAGCCCATTGTAGAATGTCTGGACCTGCAACCATACAGGCAGAGCATGGTGTGGGCATCTTCTCAAAAGTTCCTTGAACCTCCCAAAAGTGTCATAGAGGGTCTCAGAAGCAATTTGAGAGTATGAAGTTATATCATTTCGCAGCTTAGCAGTTTTGGCGGGGGGGGGGGGGAAGTAGCGAGAGAGAAATTTTTCAGTTAAAATGTTCTAAGTAGTGATTGATCCTCTTGGAAGAGAACTCAACCACTGTTTGTCTTTGGTCCTTAAGGAGAATGTGAAGAGTCTTAGCCTTATAGCATCGTCTGAAACACCATTAATTTTAAAGGTGTTACAGATTTCAAGAAAATTGGCAATATGTAAGTTCGGATCTTCATCTTGTAATCTGTCGAACTGTACATATTGATGCACCATTTGAATGATGTTAGGCTTAAGCTCGATGTTATTGTTTGCAATCGCAGGTTGAACAATACTTGATTCAGTCCCCTCCAGATTGGGTCGAGCATAATCGGACATAGTCCTTTGCTGAGCCAGTCCTGGGTTAGGATCTCCCATTGCAGGATTGAAATTGCAATCCTCGTAGGAATCCTCAACCGTTGTTTGAGAAGTGGAAGCCCCGAATTGTAGTTGTCTCCGAAAGGAGCGTTCGATTTCTGGGTCCAAATCAACAAGTTGTGACGGATTTGCTCGGGTCATGCACTAGCAAAGAAGACGAATGAGAATGAAAATGAAAACTTAAAAAAGAAAGAAAAAGAGAAGAAAGGATTTTTCTTTTTTTTTGAAAATAGATTTTTTTATGGTTTGGCTCTCGAACTTCCCAAGGGCTACCCGGTGAAGGGTTCACAAGGTACTAGGTAAAATGGTGGCGCTTAAAGCCCCTTACCCTTTTCGAGAGAATTTAGGTGGGGTAGAAATAAGTTGATGTGAGTTGATTATAATAATAAAAAAAATAATTTTTTTTTTATTTTTGCAAACGTAATAGCGAAAGAGTTTTCAAAATATTGATGAAGAAAATCGTCAGCAACGGCGCCAAAAACTTGATGGGCCAAAACCCGAACAGGCAAGCGTACCTGTCGAATCATAGTATCAAGGTCGTATTTAAACACGGGGCTGTCAAGTACTGCTACTCACGCTTGAACTATTATCCTACCGGAAAACTGTTGGGATTTTAGAAAGGAATTACAATTAAACTGAAACGAGATTAAGACGAAACTATAGATTAAGAGATAACACTTGATCGATGAATCACCATGAAAAGAGATGAGAGAAATAAAGATGTAAATTTATAATTGCAAAATAACTCGACCGTGACGGACCCGAAAATGAGACAAAATCTCGCTAGAGCATTAGGTCTCCTAACTTATAGACTCTTTGATCGAAATCTCTTTACAAATCAAAAAAGCCTAAAGTTGCATTATCGATGTGATCCGCACTATTGGATTTGACTCCAATCAGGAGGATTTATGTCATCCTATCTCTAGGATTGCGTTCAACTCCTTCCTTCTTTGAGTGATCTTTCAAATCACGAGTCTCTCGACTACTATGAAATGAGAACAAGGCCTACTACCGTATACCAGAAATACGGAGTCGACGCATAATGAATCAAAGAAGGATCGAGCGAAATTTTAGCAAAAATAAAATTTCGAAGTAAGAAAAATCCTCATCTCAAAACATGGATCCTCATGATCAAATGCTACAAGGGAATTAGCTACGCATACTGGAAAAGTAAACAACAAAATAAAGAGAAGAGAATTTCATTGATTAATAAAAAGAGGTACACAATGATATTAAAAAGATGACAATATTATACTAAGAAGAAAATTACAACAATGAAAAATAACTATAACAACAATGAAGAAGAATACTTGTACTAGAACTCTCTTGCTCACTTGCTCTCTCTCCCATCCAACTCAACACTTAAACTTTGCTTAGAACTACCCTCCAAAATTTTGTAATCCTTTGGCTTGAGGGTTGGGGTGGCTTATATAGGGGATGGAGAGGATTCTAGAATATAAGAAATATGAAAGGGCACAAGGTGGGGGGGGCTGCAACATCATGGGGGAATGGTTCATGCATGCATTAAATAAAGGGGAGAGAGAATAGCTACATGCATTGTACGACATTTATGTAGATGAAAAATAAAAATATAAAATGAAGGGGAAAGAGGGAGGGGACTGGCCATGTAGGGCTGGATTCATGCATTTCATTAAATGAAAAATACAAAATAAGAAGGGGGGATTAATGGAAACTTGTAGAAGGGGAAAAAGAGGGGGGCCGGCCACTTCAATGAGGAGGATTCATGCATGAAATAAATCGAGAGATAGATATTCAAAATGCATGCATGAGGAAAAAAGGTGGCCGGCCATGCATGTATATATTCATGCATGGCAATAAATGAAGGGGGGCTACTCCAATGGTGTGACGGCCAGCCATATGCTTGGGGAGTGGGCTGCTTCAATATGGGGAGGGCCGACCACAAGTATTGAAGTGGGGTGGCTGCACTAGGCTCAGCTTGAGGGCTTGGGCTGCTCCAATTGCATGTAGGCTGCTACAAGAGGGCTTGGGGTTAGGGCTTGGAATGCTACTGTAACATCCCATTTCCGGCTAGACCCCTAGGAGTCGGTTGGTTGTGGTAGAACCCTGGGGAGCCCAGAAATCGAAATAAAGCGACCAAGAATTCGGGTCACGGGTTGGTCATGCCCGTGACCGACCCGTCATGCCCGTGACCTGGGGGCGTGACTCCTTTGACGATCGTCGATTTCACTTAGACGATCGTCGGGCGCGGAATTTGCCTCATGGCCTGTCACGCCCGTGACCCGCAATGTCATGCCCGTGACATAGGGCGTGACCACCTTGGATGATCGTCGATTTCAGTTCGACGGTCGTCGGCCAGGAATTGGCCACACGGGCATGTCACGCCCGTGACCCACAATGTCACGCCCGTGACATAGGGCGTGACCACGCTCGACGATCGTCGATCCCAATTCGACGATCGTCGAACCAGAATTGGTCACACGGGCCAGTCACGCCCGTGACCCCAGAATTGGCTAACCAGGCCTGTCACGCCCGTGACCTATGTGTCACGCCCGTGACCAAGGCCAAAACGTCAGCCAGACTGAAAATTTCGGTAACCGACGCCATAATAAATTCTGATTATGGGAATGAAAACCAAGGGTATTATGGGCCGTTTCCTACTTTAATTATTTAAATAATTAAGGAAATGTTGGTCCAATAGGAAATCGCCACCTGGCGAGCACCTCTTCATCTCCAGCGTTTCAACTGCCATTCGTCATAACCGAAACGTCATTAAGGGAATTATTAATGGCCGCGGACGTTTCATCCTTTTCCCTCCCCACTTGCTGATCTATAAAAGACTCCTAAAGGCAAGAGGAAAAGGTTACACTCTCCCTCAAACTGTTTCAAATTTTCCCCTTGCTGTTGAAGAACTTCCGGCGACGCCACCACCGCGCCAATGGCTTCCCGACGCTCTGCACGCCTTCAACCCGCGAACAAGGTCCTCCCCTCCCTCTTCTTCTGCGGACAGATCTTAGAAATCGTTAGGAGAGATATCGGGCTCAAAAGAGCCAGATCGGGTGAGTGTATTCATGGTTTTTCTGAAAATTTCATGGTGGCGGGTTCGCCGGAAACCGCCTCTCTGGCGGCCGTGCCGCCGCCTGACGATAGCCCTCACCTCAACAGAGGTGGTGGTGGTGGTCGGCCATGGAGATGGCTGGATGGCAGGGAAATAGCTTGGAAAAGCTACAGGAAATTAGGTTTTCAGGGCTCTGTTTCGGGCTGTAGAAGAAGATGAACAGTGCCTTTTAATTAGATTTTATTTGTGAAGCAATTTTTGAATGAAAATATCTGACACTTTAAATAATTTGGGAAAAATACCTAGAGGCTCCTACAGGAAACGTGGTCAACATAGAAAATGTAGCACTTGAAGTCTAGTTTAATTCAAAATTGATTTCACTCAATTTGAAATGCTGGTTAGACCACAACACCCTTTTTGGTGAGGTCTATCCAGACGGCCGTCTGAACCTTAGAAAAATTCCCCACTCTAAACCAGTCATCAAAATGACTTGAAATTTGGGGTGAGGCCTAATCTTACCTATATCTAGGTGCTATCCAAAAATGAGAATTTTTGGGAAATATTTTTCTATAGTTTTGAGAAAAATTCAATAATCCTAGTCTAATTTAATTAGATGGTTAAATAATTTACAAACCCTCCCAAATTTTGGTGAGTGGTCCCTGGGTTCACCATAAGGTTCTGTATAAGGGTTTGGAAATTATTATTTTAGGGTTTAGGGTTTAGGGATTAACCCTAAGTTTTGCCCTAATAAGGGGTCTTAGGTTAAAAGTGCACTTTTGAGATTTGAGTGGTCAGATCACCTCAATAGTGGCTGAGACTTTTACCACTGGCTAGTAATATTCTCTAGCACCCCCTCATAGAGTTTTAGGTGGATCGCGGTAAGTTTGCCCTAAGAACCAAGGCCAAACCCTAAGGATGGATCTTGGTGGTGTGTAAAGGTCATGGGGTTAGATGACCTTGGATTGACCCGAAATTGGGTGAAGAGAACCATAGGGCCAATATAGTTCTCTGGATGAAATCTTAGTAGATTTGGAGACCGTTGGGATACCTAAAAACCTAGCCCTAGTTTAGGGAGCAAAACTTGTAGAGGTAGGGAATGACACTAAACCACACTGAAAAGTGATAAGAATTGGGTAGAATGCATTATAGGGACGGTACAAGCTCTGGATATTTTTCTATGAATTTTATGATCATTATTTTGGATACTTCTTTAATGATTTAGTAGTTGTATGATTTGCTTAGAAAATTTATTATGGAATACACACTTTCTGGAAATTGATAAAATTTAGGCAGGGAACGTTTATTATGATTTTAAATCTCTGTGAATTTTTATGGGATTTTTGGAAGATTAATTCCAAGGCTTGCTTCATTAAGTATGTTTTACCTTGATTATTTGATTAAATCTTTAGTGGTGTTTAGCAAGCTACTAAAATTATGATTCTCTGCATAAAGATCTTTTTTATATCATACTACTGACTAGTAATTATTCTATAATTTTTCAATGAATAATTTCAGTACTTCCTTCTTTACGTAGAATTAACGTGATTATACTAGATAAATTATTTAGAGGCTAAATACTTTCTGTAAAATTCTGGGAATTTGTATTTAAGGTTATCTTGCTGTTATTTAATGATCATGATTTTTGAGTAGCTATTACTTAGGAGGATCATGTAGTTCATGTTTAAAATGACCCATGGCCCGTCCTTTGGGAAAATTAAATAAATATCAGATTAATTAGGAAAATTATAAGTTTCTGGATTTAGACAAATTATGATATGGTAGACCTCCAGTAAATATTATAGGGGATTTGGAAGATAATTTGGTGTACCTCCCCTTGTGTATCTCATATAGCTTAGGATGGTCTGCATATAGTAAAACCACGGAATTTTGATAATTGAAGGTTGGTAGTGTAAGATAAGATTGAGTTCATCATTGGAAGTCAGGACAAGTAGAGTGTGAGACTGGTCAAGGATAAGGGAGTATGGGAACGACGAAAGATCGTCCATCCCGGGAAGAAGAGGAAGAGTCTTAATACTCTAGGGTTAGAACTAAAGTAACTAAGAGAGGATTGGGTCAAGGGAGATCAACCAATAATAATAAGTGCCTTGCGAAAGGGAACTTCGGGCCGTAATGCCGCCGTCTTGGTTCCTAGTGCCCCTTGAGAGCCCTTCACGGGGTATACCGGGGGCAGTCCTGGGCTAACGTAAACCATAGGAATAATAAATTGAAAGAGCAACTAGTATAACTAGGGTTGCACTTACACACACCTCGGTAGCTAGGAAAGTAGAATTATAGGATTGGTTGCCATTCAGACAGTAGCTCTGAAGGTAGATGCACGGACGTACTATCTGGGGGGCCGCGGGCTCGAGGGTTGGAGTATAGAATAAAGGTTGTGGGTCTTCAGTATCTGATTGTCATTCACACCGACATCGGAACGCTGACTCGGCAGTGTGGGACACTTAGCCTGTAACATCCCATTTCCGGCTATACCCCTAGGAGTCGGTTAGTTGAGACAACCCTAGGAAGCCCAAAATTTGAAATAAAGCGATCAATATTTTCGGGTCACGGGTTGGTCACGCCCGTGACCGACCCGTCACGCCCGTGACTTGGGCGTGACTACTTCGACGATCGTCGATCTCCACGAGACAATCGTCGAACGTGCTGTCTGGGCATGTCACTCCCGTGACCATGGTGTCACGCCCGTGACTATGGGCGTGACCCCATCGACGATCATCAATCGCCGTGAGATGATCGTCGACCTTGCGGCCCGGGCAAGTCACACCCGTGACATGAGTGTCACGCCCGTGACCTAGGGCGTGACCAGCCTTCGACGATCGTCGATCTCAATTCGATGATCGTCGACCTCGAAATTTGCCGTTCGGGCATGTCACGCCCGTGACCTAGAGGTCACGCCCGTGACCTAGGGCGTGACCAGTCTTCGACGATCGTCGATTTCAGTTCGACGATCGTCGACCTCAAAATCTGCCGTTCGGGCCTGTCACGCCTGTGACCCAAGTGTCGCGCCCGTGACCATCCTTCGACGATCGTCGATCTCAGTTCGACGATCGTCGAACCCAGAATTGGCTATCCGGGCCTGTCACGCCCGTGACCTATGTGTCACGCCCGTGACATTGGCCGAAACGACGGTTCAGGCCCGAAACTATTCTAACACGCGCGGTAATAAATTTTGGTGTGGGAAGTTACACCAGGAGTAATTTCAGGCCGTTTTCCTTCTATAATTATATAATAAATGAGGGAGATATGGTCCAAAAGGAAGCCGCCAGCTGGACACACCTGTTCAGTTTCCACCGTTTCTTATCCCTTCACTGTAACCGAAACGTTAAGGGGAGAACCTTCATGGCCATTAAGGCTTTACCCATTCATCTTCCCACTTTCTGACTTATAAAAGCCCACTTGGGGCAAGAGGAGAAGGTTACACGCTCAAGTAATCGGATCAGATCCTTGTTCTTGCTGTAGGAGAAGTTCAGCAACGCCACCACTGCGCCATGGCACCCCGTCGTTCTTCTCGCCTTCAAACCACGAACAAGGTCCTCCTCTGCTCCTTCTCTTTCATGGGTAGATCTTAGGATTCTTAGAAAGGAGGTTCGCGCTCAACGGATCCGGACCCGTCTCTCGTTTTCATGAGAAAACCATGCAAAAGGTATTTTTGAGTTCGCCGGAAACCGCCACCTCCGATGGCCAAACCACCGCCGACCGATAGCCATCGCCTCAATGGAGGTGGTGGTGGTGGTGGTGGCTGGCCAGGGAAGTGACCGAACGGCCGGCGACGGATCACGGAACTCTTACAGGAAAAAAATGGTTTTCTGTCAGTTTTCGGGTTCATGAAGAAGATGAACAGTAGAATTAATATTATAATACATAGATTATTATATATTACATAATGGAAAAATGGATTATTTGAATATATTTTGAGGCTGCAAAACGAGGCACTTAGAGGCCGAATTAGGAAAAATGACCAGTAACAAAAGTTGTAGCCCTCTGGGTCTACTTTAATTTAAAATTGATTTTATTCAATTTGGGTGAGTGGTTTGACCACAGCACTCATTTTGGTGGGATCAAGACCTAGGCTAACCAGAAATTGAAATGGTTGCCCACGGTTCATAACATGTCCAAATGACTTGAAACTTGGGCTGGAGGTCTATAATATGTATATCGAGAGACTGTCCAAAAATGGGAATTTTTGGAGATACTTTGTCTAAAGTTTTTGTTTTAATTTAATAAACTTAGAGGAATTTATTTAGATGGTCAAATGACCTCCAAACCCTCCCAAATTTTGGTGAGTGGCCCCTGGCTATAAAACCTAGGTCTGTGTAAAATTTCAAGTGATTTGGAGGAGTTTTGGCTGAGAAATCTTCTACCCTTAACTAGGCGTTAGTGAGACACCTTTTAATAAAAAGTGCACTGAGAATTTGGAAAGGTCAAATCGCCTCAACAGAGGCTGATTTTCTGATCTCTGACTTAGAATGGTGTTATAACCTGCGTGTAGAATAATGGAGTGGTTTAGGGTTGGTTTACCCTAGGATCCAAACCCAAATCTTAAATGAAGGGTTTTGAGGTTTGTGAAGGACATAGGAGCAAAAGATCTTGTATGCCCTTGAAATTTGGAGGAGAGTGGCATGATATGCTGAAAACCCTCTGGTTGAAATGGTGAAGGAATTGAAGGTAATTGGGTACCTCGAAAGTTGAGAGTTTGAATTAGGATAGAAATGTAATTTAGTTATTTTAAGCACTAAATCTAATCCAAAAATTATGAAACTCGGGAGGAGGGGGTTTTAGGATGTTTTATACTTATGGTAATTTTCTGGAATTTTATGATTAATAAATATCGTACTTCATGTGTTAAATGATTATTAGCCCGAATTCTTGTTTCAAATATTTGGAGGTTTTAAATTAATTATAATCAGTTAAAATTCTGGATTTAGATCTTGACCAGTAGAACATTGATCACTGGATTTTTATAGAATTTTTATGTTGAGTAAATCTAGTACTTTATTCACAGATGATAGAAAGGGCTTTTATGTTTAAAAAATTAATTATGGATAAAATACTTGCTGGAAAATTGTGAAACTTGGCCAGTGCTAATTTTAGGCCTTTATTTGCATGACATAAATTATTTATAATTTTTGGAAGAATATTTTCTGTACTTGATTTATAAACAACAGAAGTTAGAGATTATTTCTAAAATAGTTTTCATGCCCTTCTAATGATAGAAAAATTATGATACTTAGGATTTAACCTATTGAGATAACCTAGTATTTATCATAAATTTTCTGGACATCTTGCATGAGAACTTAGGGTAGTTCATGTTCAAACCGGTAGTCCTTGGGATTTTCGAGGAATTTAATTAAATGCCAAATAAATTAGGAAAATTTCCATTTTCTGGACTTAGGTCATTTATATCATGGTAAGTCTCCAGTAAATAATTTAGGGCATTTGGATGAGTAATGGATCATTGCATAACCGGTTCGACATGTAGCCTAGGTCGGTCTGCATATAGCAATTGTGAATTGAAATAAGACATGATTTGAGGAAGACATTGGAGTTATATAATTCATTTTGTTTGGGTGGGCAATAGTGGAGGAAATCGCAAAAGGAAGATATAAAGAGTAGTGAGTAGTGGTGATAGCTAGAGTTAAGAGGTGCTCGGGTTCGACGAAAGATCGTCTTCCCCGAAGAGCGGAAGGTTAAAAATTACCCTAGGATAGTCTATTGTAATATGAGAAGGGAATCGGGCTAAGGGAAATAAACCAATAATATTAAGTGCCTTGCGAAAGGGAACTTCGGGCCGTAATGCCACCGTCTTGGTTCCTAGTGCCCCTTGAGAGCCCTTCACGGGGTATACCGGGGGCAGTCCTGGGCTAACGTAAACCGTAATAACAAATCGACAAGAGTAACTAGGTAACTAGGGCTGCACTTTTCACAAACACTGTTGGCACAGGAAGATTGATGAGAGCTTCGGCTCGGTTGGTTAAGAGACGGACGGGATGGTCCGGGGAGCTTCGGCTCGGTTGTTTTGGAGACGGACGTTTTGGTCCGGGGAGCTTCGGCTCGGTTTTTGTGTTTTTGCGATTAAACTTGCATGTGCATAAGATGGGAAAAGTTAAGGTGGTGGGTTTTACGATATCGGGGAGTTCGATTGCACCGACACCGATATCGTTGACTCGGCGAGGTGGTTAGCACTTCGCCACCAGAAGTCCGGTGCGCCAGCCAGCAAGAGTACGCAGGCGTCCGCTTAGTGCACCAAGCGTTGAGGCATACGATAGGTCAGACCAGTGGTGCTTTTACTGGTTTTGAGGTGGGCGAGGCCCAACCCACCGCTTCCGTCTGCCACTACGGAGGTATACTGGGAGGTAACGGCTCCGAAAGGGGGAACTAAAGGTCTGTGTGCACAGAGTCGGGTGTGTGAGTTGCACTTGCATGTTTCATCATACCCACTAGCATGTCATAGCATAATCGATTCATTTAACCCTGACACCTAAAGTATAAGTGGTATGGGACGCTTATACATTAGGACCTGCAAAACGACCCCTTGGTCTATAAGCTTGGTGGGCAAGTTTATAAATCAAAGGTTAATTTCAATATATAACAACCATTGCTGTTTGATAACCGACACCCCAACGTATAAGTGGTATGGGACACTCTATACGATGGGAGCCTTGAAAAAGATCCCTTTTGCTTATGTGTTCTCGCATAAGTGAAGGTTTAAATTCATATATTTACTTTTCTTATTGCTGGACCTATTATAACAATCATATTAACTGCTCACCGAATACATCTTGCTAGATTAAGTCCATAGTCACCTGTTTCTTGATTTATCTCTACCATCATGTCCTTCCCTTTCTTCCTCCCCGCTCGGTACCTAGGAGCCATGGGGGAAGGGGTAGGGGATGATAGGGCTTAGTCTTTATGACTAACGGTTTTTGAACCGCATCATTTAGGGGATCGTGGAGCCCAGCATGGAGGAGCAACCCCAGAGATCGGTGCGCCTAGAGATGGGGCAGTCTAGCTCCGGAGTTCACACAGCCGGGACCGTGAGTCTCGACCTTGAGTAGTTTCTGTTTTCGCTTCCGCATGAGAGACTTGTAGTGAGGACATATTGTACCGGGCATAAGCCCGTATTTATAGTACTCTGATGATTTCTGTGGACACTCCCTTCGTGGAGATTTTATCTTATTTACATGTGATGTATCATTGTGGACTGCATTGTTCTTACTTCAATAATTATGCTACTTTTCTGTGATCGAATTGGCCGGCAGAATCAGCGCCTTGTGGTGATGACCCTTCAGGACGTGAAGGAGTCACCGCAAAGCGGCGGTTCTGGGCCTAAGACCCCGGTGGTTGAAAAGGAAAAAAAATGGGGTCTTATAAGTGGTATCAGAGGGAACATCGATCAGACGGAAGTAGTAGTCCACAAACCCTAGGTCACCCCCCGCTCGAGTTTATTTTGGGGACAAACTAAGCACCGGAAGCAGTGGTGTGCCCATATGGGGATCACATATAAATTGTCCACCTTTATGTAATATTTGAACGTTTTCTCAGCGTGTGTTTTTGTTACGCAGCCTCCAGCACAGACTACGCCACAAGGTGGAGTTCAACAGGCTCAGGATGTTGCACCACCCCCACCGGCCCCCACTCCTTTCCTTCAGTCAGACATGGGACAGACCCTGACTGCCATTCTGGAGGCCTTCAGGGCCCAGCAGGTTCCGGCCCCGCAGCCAAATCCGGGGGCCAACTGGCTAAGCATCTTCCGAGGACTGGCTCCCCCATCCTATTTGGGGATAGAGTCGGCTGTTCGAACGGAAGAGTGGCTAGATATCATGTACGAGATGCTGACCGGGATTCGGTGTCCATGGGAGGAGAGGGTGGCTCTGGTTGTCTCCTGCCTGGAGTCCCATGCAAAGAGGTGGTGGAAGACGCTGTTGGACACGACATTTGCTGATAGAGAGGTTGCGGAGGTTACTTGTGAGGAGTTCAGGGTCGCACTGCTGGAGCATTTCGTTCCGCAGTCGGCTAGGGATGATTTGGAGGAGCGGTTCTTACAGCTGAAGCAGGGTACCCGGACCGTGGTGGAGTACCATCGAGAGTTTGACCATCTGGCTCGATACGCAGATTCCTACCAGCTGGACGAAGCAGGGTATATCAGGAGGTTCTATAAGGGCCTGCGGGAGGACTTGAGGGAGGCTCTGTTGTTTGTATCTGACGGGCCCATCTCCCGAATCTTGGAGATGGCCAAAAGGATTGAGGCTGACTGGCACACCACCCGGGGCCGGAAGCGGCCAGCAGAGGATCAGAGACGGAGAGGTAGGAATGACCAGCGGCGGGGTGCTGTACCAGAGGGGAGGAGGACAGAGGACCAACCTCATCAGGACGTGAGGCAGGAGCTGAGGGAACAGGTGTTATTAGCCCCTCCCCCTCTTCGGATGCAGGAGATGCCGAGACCCGGGGGAATGGCGTATCCCCCACCAGAGTGTTTTCTTTGTCATCAAATTGGGCACATTCGGAGGAACTGCCCCATGAGGGGGGCACCACCTCCAGCACATCAGGGCGGCCCACCAGCTCAGCATTACGGAGGCCGAGGACGCGGCCGTGGTCGTGGATACCAGTGGGGAGATCGTAGACAGGAAAGAGAGCAGGTATATGCTTTGGACCTTGCGCAGCCTCGAAATCCGGAGCAAGTCATAGCAGGTACGCAGCAATGCTTCTTTATTTTCATAGAATTTCCCTTTTAGTTGTTAAAACTCAGAACCGCACTAGATAGGTTAACGAGGAAAGAAAATTCTTTATAGAACCCTAAGATGTTTAATCACCCCAGGTATAGTCTTCATCAGCGGCAAGCCGGCCCGCACGCTGTTCGATACTGGAGCTACTCACTCCTTTGTGTCGGAGACGTTCGTAGAAGGACTGGAGGGTGTGGAGCGGTTCATAGGCTCGAGGATGAGGGTGCGACTACCAGATGGATCTGAGCTCCTTACCACAGATCACTGCAATATGGAGGCAGAAATTGGTGGAAAAGCGTTCGAGGCTCCAGCGACAATTTTGAAGCTGACGGATTACGACCTGATCCTGGGCATGGTATGGCTGCACTGGAACTATGCCCAGATTGACTGCCAGGCAAAGAGGATCACCGTTAGACACGGGGACTCTTTCATTACCATCGAAGGTATAAGACCTGTCTCTCGTATACTCTTATCTTCGGTACAGGCCGTTAAGGCCCATCTGCAGGGAGAGGAGGTCTATCAGATTCTATTTGAGATGGAGGAGGTTAAGGAGTCAGTGACAGACATCCCGCTGGTTCGAGATTTCGCTGACATCTTTCCGGAGAAACTGGCAGGACTACCTCCACACCGAGAGCAGGATTTTCAGATACAGCTTGTGCCAGGAGCCAAGCCGGCGTCTAGGGCCACTTATCGGATGGCCCCAAAGGAGTTGGCAGAGTTTCGGACTCAGTTGCAGGAATTAGTTGAGGCAGGTTTTGTTAGATCGAGTTCCTCGCCATGGGGAGCACCGATCCTGTTCGTGAAGAAGAAGGATGGGACACTCTGCCTGTGCATCGATTATCGAGCACTAAACAGGCTGACCGTCCGGAATACCTATCCGCTCCCACGGATAGACGAATTATTCGACCAGCTGGAGGGGGCCCATTATTTCTCGAAGCTGGACTTGAGATCAGGATACTACCAGCTGCGGATCCAGGAGGAGGATATCCCGAAGACGGCCTTTAGTAGCAGATATGGCCAGTATGAGTTCACCGTGATGCCCTTTGGGCTCACGAATGCTCCGTCGGCGTTCATGAGTCTCATGAACCGGGTTTTCGAGGCCTACTTGGATGTGTTCGTCATAGTATTCATAGACGACATCCTGATCTACTCTAGGACGGAGGGGGAGCACACTCGGCATCTGGCACTGACCTTGGAGAGGTTGCGAGAGCATCGCCTTTATGCAAAATTCAGCAAGTGTCAGTTCTGGTTGAAGGAGGTGACCTTCCTAGGCCATATCATCAGCGGAGCCGGGTTAGCAGTAGATCCAGCAAAGATTCGGGCAGTTTGCGATTGGCCGCAGCTGAGGACAGCCACCGATGTACACAGTTTCTTGGGACTTGCCGGTTACTACCGGAAGTTCGTGGAGGGGTTCTCTCGGATTGCCCTCCCCCTCACATCTTTGACAAAGAAGGAGGCACCTTTTGTTTGGACACCGCAGTGCCAGGCGGCTTTCCAGGAGCTGAAGGACCGACTCATCTCGGCCCCTATTATGGCCCTTCCATCCGGAAAGGAAGGATTCCAGGTGTATACCGACGACTCATACCAAGGGATGGGAGCGGTGCTGATGCAGAACGGACATGTCATAGCATATGCCTCCCGCCAGCTGAAAACCCATGAGAGGAACTACCAAGTGCACGACCTCGAGATGGGAGCGGTCGTTTTTGCTCTGAAGGTCTGGCGCCATTATCTTTATGGAGTCCACTGCGATATCTTCTCCGATCACAAGAACCTGAAATACGTGGACACGCAAAAGGAGCTGAATATCAGGCAGAGGCGTTGGGTGGAGTTCTTAGCAGATTATCAGTATGAGATGCACTACCATCCAGGGAAGGCAAACGTGGTGGCCGACGCGTTGAGCCGGAGAGCTGCCACTTCCGAAGCTGGGCCCCAGGTTATGTCCATGGAGCTAGTCCAGTCATTCAGAGATATGCAGATATCCCTAGTGTCCGAGGATGACCCAGTTCTGTATAGGGAGTATCTGGCATCGATGGTGGCCATAGACGATATTCGGGATCGCATTCGGGACGGACAGAGGACAGATGCGTGGGCGGAGCCGATGTTCCGAGCTTTGGAGGAAGGTTCGACAGGAGATTATTCCCTGAGAGATGGTTTGCTCCACTTCAGAGGCAGAGTATATATACCCGCAGGAGGCCAGATCCGAGAGGATATTATGATGGAGGCGCATTGCAGCCGGTACTCGGTACACCCGGGGATCACAAAGATGACCGCTGATTTGAAGAGGACGATGTTTTGGCCGGGCATGAAGAAGGACATTACGTACTTCGTGACCCATTGCGAGGCGTGTCAGTTGGTGAAGGCGGAGTGCAGGAACCCCGCAGGATTGTTACAGCCACTCCCGGTGCCGGAGTGGAAGTTTGACGATATAGCGATGGATTTTATACATGGTCTTCCCCGGTCTCGGACAGGGAATGACTCGATTTGGGTGATTGTCGATCGGTTGACGAAGGTGGCCCGCTTTGTACCGATCAGGAAGGATGACTCGGTGGGAGTGCTGGTACGGAAGTTTGTGGAGCAGTATGTCCGATATCATGGCGTGCCCCGGACGATAGTGTCGGACCGCGATGGATGGTTTACATCCAGGGAGTGGCGGTCAGTGCAGGCATATTTGGGCACCCGGTTGACTTTTAGCACGGCCTTCCACCCTCAGACGGACGGGCAGACCGAGCGCACCAACCGGACCTTGGAGGATTTACTACGGCTGTGTATACTGGACCGAGGGGAGCCGTGGGAGAAGATGTTACCGTTGGTCGAGTTCTCCTATAATAATAGCTACCAGTCCAGCATCAGGATGGCACCTTATGAAGCCTTATATGGAAGAAAATGTAGGACCCCGCTTTCTTGGGTTCAAGACGAGGATCCGAAGCTGTTGGGATCGGATTTTGTGGAAGACACCGAGGCTCAGGTGAGACTGATCAGAGATAGGATGTTGGAGGCGCAGAGCAGACAGGCTAAATACTATGACGCCCGTCATCGTCAGGTGGAGTTTCGGGTAGGGGATCGAGTGTTCTTGAAGATCCGGCCCATGCACGGAGTCTCACGGGTGCGCGGTCGGAGGAAGAAACTCAGCCCTAGGTATATGGGCCCTTACCGGATCCTGGAGCGGATCGGACCACTAGCCTACAGGCTAGAGTTGCCACCAGAGCTGGCAGCTCTACACGACGTCTTCCACATCTCTTCGCTGAGAAGGGCTCTACTACGCCCGGAGCAGCGGATTTTGACCACCGAAGGGCCGGTAGCTTCAGACCGATCTGTTCACTTGAAGCCGGTTCGGATCGACGACAAAGGAGTGCGGATCTTGTGCCGCAAGAAGATCCCCTTAGTCAAGGTTCTGTGGAGAAACCACGGTCAGGAGGAGCACACCTGGGAACCGCAGGATCTGATGAGGCAAAGATACCCGGAGTTGTTCAGTCAGGTACATCTCACCACCTCTCTGTATACTATAGACTGCCTTCTTGTTTTGGAATGTTAAGACTAGATAAGGAAAATCCAGGACCTAGGCATGCGCACTTAATCAAAAAGGTAGGGGCTAATCTTTTGTTTATTGGGGAGATTGTCTTCGTTATCAAACGAACAGTCGCCTGAACCCAATAGAAAGATCGTATGGGATGTTACAAGTTTAATTTATTCTGATAGAAATCCCCGTAGGCTCAACCTCAATTTCGGGGACGAAATTTTTGTTTTGTTTATTGGGATTTGTAACATCCCATTTCCGGCTAGACCCCTAGGAGTCGGTTAGTTGTGACAAAACCCTAGGAAGCCCAAAATTTGAAATAAAGCGATCAATATTTTCGGGTCACGGGTTGGTCACGCCCGTGACCGACCCGTCACGCCCGTGACTTGGGCGTGACTACTTCGACGATCGTCGATCTCCACGAGACGATCGTCGAACGTGCTGTCTGGGCATGTCACGCCCGTGACCAAGGTGTCACGCCCGTGACTATGGGCGTGACCCCATCGACGATCGTCGATCGCCGTGAGACGATCGTCGACCTTGCGGCCCGGGCAAGTCACGCCCGTGACATGAGTGTCACGCCCGTGACCTAGGGCGTGACCAGCCTTCGACGATCGTCGATCTCAATTCGACGATCGTCGACCTCGAAATTTGTCGTTCGGGCATGTCACGCCCGTGACATAGAGGTCACGCCCGTGACCTAGGGCGTGACCAGTCTTCGACGATCGTCGATTTCAGTTCGACGATCGTCGACCTCAAAATCTGCCGTTCGGGCCTGTCATGCCCGTGACCCAAGTGTCACGCCCGTGACCATCCTTCGACGATCGTCGATCTCAGTTCGACGATCGTCGAACCCAGAATTGGCTATCCGGGCCTGTCATGCCCGTGACCTATGTGTCACGCCCGTGACATTGGCCGAAACGACGGTTCAGGCCCGAAACTATTCTAACACGCGTGGTAATAAATGCTGGTGTGGGAAGTTACACCAGGAGTAATTTCAGGCCGTTTTCCTTCTGTAATTATATAATAAATGAGGGAGATATGGTCCAATAGGAAGCCGCCAGCTGGACACACCTGTTCAGTTTCCACCATTTCTTATCCCTTTACTGTAACCAAAACGTTAAGGGGAGAACCTTCATGGCCATTAAGGCTTTACCCATTCATCTTCCCACTTTCTGACTTATAAAAGCCCACTTGGGGCAAGAGGAGAAGGTTACACGCTCAAGTAATCGGATCAGATCCTTGTTCTTGCTGTAGGAGAAGTTCAGCAACGCCACCACCGCGCCATGGCACCCCGTCGTTCTTCTTGCCTTCAAACCACGAACAAGGTCCTCCTCTGCTCCTTCTCTTTCATGGGTAGATCTTAGGATTCTTAGAAAGGAGGTTCGCGCTCAACGGATCCGGACCCGTCTCTCGTTTTCATGAGAAAACCATGTAAAAGGTATTTTTGAGTTCGCCGGAAACCGCCACCTCCGGCGGCCAAACCACCGCCGACCGATAGCCATCGCCTCAATGGAGGTGGTGGTGGTGGCTGGCCAGGGAAGTGACCGAACGGCCGGCGACGGATCACGGAACTCTTACAGGAAAAAAATGGTTTTCTGTCAGTTTTCGGGTTCATGAAGAAGATGAACAGTAGAATTAATATTATAATACATAGATTATTATATATTACATAATGGAAAAATGGATTATTTGAATATATTTTGAGGCTGCAAAACGAGGCACTTAGAGGCCGAATTAGGAAAAATGACCAGTCACAAAAGTTGTAGCCCTCTGGGTCTACTTTAATTTAAAATTGATTTTATTCAATTTGGGTGAGTGGTTTGACTACAACACTCATTTTGGTGGGATCAAGACCTAGGCTAACCAGAAATTGAAATGGTTGCCCACGGTTCATAACATGTCCAAATGACTTGAAATTTGGGCTGGAGGTCTATAATATGTATATCGAGAGGCTGTCCAAAAATGGGAAATTTTGGAGATACTTTGCCTAAATTTTTTGTTTTAATTTAATAAACTTAGAGGAATTTATTTAGATGGCCAAATGACCTCCAAACCCTCCCAAATTTTGGTGAGTGGTCCCTGGCTATAAAACCTAGGTCTGTGTAAAATTTCAAGTGATTTGGAGGAGTTTTGGCTGAGAAATCTTCTACCCTTAACTAGGCGTTAGTGAGACACCTTTTAATAAAAAGTGCACTGAGAATTTGGAAAGGTCAAATCGCCTCAACAGAGGCTGATTTTCTGATCTCTGACTTAGAATGGTGTTATAACCTGCGTGGAGAATAATGGAGTCACTACTAGAAAACTGACTTTTAGCCACGGCAGATTGCCGTGGCTAAAAGTCCAAAACCGTGGCTAAAGACTTTTAGCCACGGTCTGCCCACGGAAAATGGGTGTGGGCAATACGAGCGTGGCTAAAAGTCCAAACCATGGCTAAAAGTCCAAAATCGTGGCTAATACTGGACTTTTAGCCACGGTTCATTGCCGTGGCTAATAGTGGACTTTTAGCCACGGTTTAATTGGCGTGGTTAAAAGGCCACTCATAACATAAAAAATTCAGGCCGCCGCCGCCGCCGCCGCCCGGCCGCCGCCGCCCGGTCGCCGCCGCCCGGTCGCCGCCGCCGCCGCCGCCCGGTCGCCGCCGCCGCCGCCGCCCGGCCGCCGCCGCCGCCGCCCGGCCGCCGCCGCCGCCGCCCGGCCGCCGCCGCCGCCCGGCCGCCGCCGCCCGGCCGCCGCCGCCGCCCGGCCGCCGCCGTCGCCCGGCCGCCGCCACCGCCATATTAATTCAAAGGCTAATTGAAATAAATTCCTTATAAACCCAAAAATCTCATTTTATTTTGGCGGTGTGGGACTAAACGATGCCACGACTTTTTGCCACGGTTCAGGCAAACCGTGGCTAATACTAGACTTTTAGCCACGGTTCAGGCAAACCGTGGCTAAAAGTCCAGTATTAGCCACAGAATAAAACTGTGGCTAATACTCACTATTAGCCACGATTTTTCCCCGTGGCAAAAGAAACCGTGGCTAAAAGCCATTTTTCTAGTAGTGAGTGGTTTAGGGTTGGTTTACCCTAGGATCCAAACCCAAATCTTAAATGAAGGGTTTTGAGGTTTGTGAAGGACATAGGAGCAAAAGATCTTGTATGCCCTTGAAATTTGGAGGAGAGTGGCATGATATGCTGAAAACCCTCTGGTTGAAATGGTGAAGGAATTGGAGGTAATTGGGTACCTCGGAAGTTGAGAGTTTGAATTAGGATAGAAATGTAATTTAGTTATTTTAAGCACTAAATCTAATCCAAAAATTATGAAACTCGGGAGGAGGGGGTTTTAGGATGTTTTAGACTTATGGTATTTTTTTGGAATTTTATGATTAATAAATATCGTACTTCATGTGTTAAAGGATTATTAGCCCGAATTGTTGTTTCAAATATTTGGAGGTTTTAAATTAATTATAATCAGTTAAAATTCTAGATTTAGATCTTGACCAGTAGAACATTGATCACTGGATTTTTATAGAATTTTTATGTTGAGTAAATCTAGTACTTTATTCACAGATGATAGAAAGGGCTTTTATGTTTAAAAAATTAATTATGGATAAAATACTTGCTGAAAAATTGTGAAACTTGGCCAGTGCTAATTTTAGGCCTTTATCTACATGACATAAATTATTTATAATTTTCGGAAGAATATTTTCTGTACTTGATTTATAAACAACAGAAGTTAGAGATTATTTCTAAAATAGTTTTCATGCCCTTCTAATGATAGAAAAATTATGATACTTAGGATTTAACCTATTGAGATAACCTAGTATTTATCATAAATTTGCTGTATATCTTGCATGAGAACTTAGGGTAGTTCATGTTCAAACCGGTAGTCCTTGGGATTTTCGAGGAATTTAATTAAATGCCAAATAAATTAGGAAAATTTCCATTTTCTGGACTTAGGTCATTTATATTATGGTAAGTCTCCAGTAAATAATTTAGGGCATTTGGATGAGTAATGGATCATTGCATAACCGGTTGGACATGTAGCCTAGGTCGGTCTGCATATAGCAATTGTGAATTGAAATAAGACATGATTTGAGGAAGACATTGGAGTTAAATAATTCATTTTGTTTGGGTGGGCAATAGTGGAGGAAATCGCAATAGGAAGATATAAAGAGTAGTGAGTAGTGGTGATAGCTAGAGTTAAGAGGTGCTCGGGTTCGACGAAAGATCGTCTTCCCCGAAGAGCGGAAGGTTAAAAATTACCCTAGGATAGTCTATTGTAATATGAGAAGGGAATCGGGCTAAGGGAAATAAACCAATAATATTAAGTGCCTTGCGAAAGGGAACTTCGGGCCGTAATGCCGCCGTCTTGGTTCCTAGTGCCCCTTGAGAGCCCTTCACGGGGTATACCGGGGCAGTCCTGGGCTAACGTAAACCGTAATATCAAATCGACAAGAGTAACTAGGTAACTAGGGCTGCACTTTTCACAAACACTGTTGGCACAGGATGATTGATGAGAGCTTCGGCTCGGTTAGTTAAGAGATGGACGGGATGGTCCGGGGAGCTTCAGCTCGGTTGTTTTGGAGACGGACGTTTTGGTCCGGGGAGCTTCGGCTCGGTTTTTGTGTTTTTGCGATTAAACTTGCATGTGCATAAGATGGGAAAAGTTAAGGTGGTGGGTTTACGATATCGGGGAGTTCGATTGCACCGACACCGATATCGTTGACTCGGCGAGGTGGTTAGCACTTCGCCACCAGAAGTCCGGTGTGCCAGCCGGCAAGAGTACGCAGGCGTCCGCTTAGTGCACCAAGCGTTGAGGCGTACGATAGGTCAGACCTGTGGTGCTTTTACTGGTTTTGAGGTGGGCGAGGCCCAACCCACCGCTTCTGTCTGCCACTACGGAGGTATCCTGGGAGGTAACGGCTCCGAAAGGGGGAACTAAAGGTCTGTGTACACAGAGTCGGGTGTGTGAGTTGCACTTGCATGTTTCATCATACCCACTAGCATGTCATAGCATAATCGATTCATTTAACCCTGACACCTAAAGTATAAGTGGTATGGGACGCTTATACATTAGGACCTGCAAAACGACCCTTTGTTCTATAAGCTTGGTGGGCAAGTTTATAAATCAAAGGTTAATTTCAATATATAACAACCATTGCTGTTTGATAACCGACACCCCAACGTATAAGTGGTATGGGACACTCTATACGATGGGAGCCTTGCAAAAGATCCCTTTTGCTTATGTGTTCTCGCATAAGTGAAGGTTTAAATTCATATATTTACTTTTCTTATTGCTGGACCTATTATAAAAATCATATTAACTGCTCACCGAATACATCTTGCTAGATTAAGTCCATAGACACCTGTTTCTTGATTTATCTCTACCATCATGTCCTTCCCTTTCTTCCTCCCCGCTCAGTACCTAGGAGCCATGGGGGAAGGGGTAGGGGATGATAGGGCTTAGTCTTTATGACTAACGGTTTTCGAACCGCATCATTTAGGGGATCGTGGAGCCCAGCATGGAGGAGCAGCCCCAGAGATCGGTGCGCCTAGAGATGGGGCAGTCTAGCTCCGGAGTTCACACAGCCGGGACCATGAGTCTCGACCTTGAGTAGTTTCTGTTTTCGCTTCCGCATGTGAGACTTGTAGTGAGGACATATTGTACCGGGCATAAGCCCGTATTTATGGTACTCTGATGATTTCTGTGGAAACTCCCTTCGTGGAGATTTTATCTTATTTACATGTGATGTATCATTGTGGACTGCATTGTTCTTACTTCAATAATTATGCTACTTTTCTGTGATCGAATTGGCCGGCAGAATCGGCGCCTTGTGGTGATGACCCTTCAGGACGTGAAGGAGTCACCGCAAAGTGGCGGTTCTGGGCCTAAGACCCCGGTGGTTGAAAAGGAAAAAAAAAGGGGTCTTACATAGCCAAAGAAAGTCTGGTGGGTACAACCAGCAGTAGTACGCGGATACTCTAGGTTGTGTTCTTCTAGGGGCGTACGGAAGGGCTAGGCCTGGTAGTGTGGATGGCCGCCTAGGAGTGGGGGGCCCGACCCACTGTCTCCGTTTGGCACTACGGAGGTTCCTGGGAGTGAAGCTAGCTGCCCGAACAGGGGGAACTAAAGGTCTGTGCGCATAGAGTCGTGTGCGTGTGTTGCACTTGCATGAATCATGGCATAGCATATCACTACACTCATAATTGCATACAACCGACACCCCAACGTATAAATCGGTATGGGACTTTTTATACGATGGGAGCCTTGCAGAAGACCCCTTAACTTATAAGTTTGTATGGGCATTCATATAAGTTAAGGTTACATACTTACTTACTTGTTTGTTTACTTACTGTTCTCTAGCTGCCCTTTTTATACAATGTGCTACATATTAATTGCTCTACCTATTACAACATTTACACTGTTCACCTGTTATAACTTGCTAGTTAGGCCCACCGTCACCTGCTTGATTATTCTCCACTTTTGTAGCTTCCCTTTCCTCCTCTCCGCCCGGTGCTTAGGAGCCGTGGTGGGAGGGGTAGGGGATCATAGGGCTTAGTCTTTATGACTAATGGTTTTCGAACCAAACATTACAGGAGATCCGGATGGGAGACAGGGACCAGCACCAGCGGAGTACGGTGCGCATGGAGGTGGGACAGTCTAGCACCGGTGCACCTGCGACCAGCTCCGTGAGTGATTAGTATTTTCTTAGCTTCCGCGATGAGTGACTTGTAGTGAGGACTCTGATGTACTGGGCTCGAGCCCATTTATCTATTTTCCTATTATTACTATTGATGGACTGGTTATGATTTTACTTTTATTTACATGTTTCTGTGGACTTGTTTACATTTTTGTATAAATGCTTCTCTCTCTTGTGATCGAAAAGGGCCGGCAGAATTGGCGTTTTGTAGTGGTTGCCTTCCCGTGAGTCGGTGCCACCGCAAAGCGGCAATTCTGGGCTAAGACCCCGGTGGTTGAAAAAGAAAAAAAAGGGGGGTCTTACAAGTGGTATCAGAGGTAACCTCGATCGAAGAGAAGTAGTCCACAAAACCTTGGTCCACCCCCGTGCGAGCTTAGTTTGCGGACAAACTAGCAGCGGAAGCAGTGGTGTGCCCATAAGGGAAATCACATGTGAAAGTCCATCCTAACTCTTCTTAATTCCATTCATTCGCTCTCTAACAAATGAATTTTTACTTGTAGCCTGCGACGAACCCTACATCGCAGCAGGGGACACCTCAGGCTCCGAATGTGGTCCCGACTCCGCCAGCACCAGTTCCGTTCCAACAGACGGAGATGGGGAAAACACTGATGGCCATCCTGGAGGCCTTCAGAGCTCAGCAAGCCCCGACCCCACAGCCAAACCCCGGGGCCAATTGGATGACGGTCTTCCTAGGACTTTCCCCTCCATCCTACCAGGGGACGGAGTCTGCAGTACGTACGGAGGAGTGGTTGGACACCATTTACGAGATGCTGGCAGGGATTCGATGCCCCACGGAGGAGGCAGTCGCTTTGGCAGTCTCCTGCTTAGAGTCACATGGAAAGAGATGGTGGAAATCTCAGCTGGACACCACCTTTGCAGGGATGGACTGTGCTGATATTACTTGGGAGGAGTTCAGAGCAGCGCTCTTGGGACATTTTGTACCTCAGTCGGCGAGAGATGACCTGGAGGATAGGTTCCTGCGGTTGAGGCAGGGGAATAGGACTGTGGTGGAGTACTATCAGGAGTTCACTCACCTGGCCCGCTATGCGGACGCTTACCAGCTAGACGATGCTGGCTATGCCCGGAGGTTTTATAAGGGGCTACAGGATGACATGAGACAGGCCCTCCTTTTCGTCTCAGAGGGGAGTCTGGCCAGGATTCTGGAGATGGCTAAGAAGAGAGAGGCGGATCAGCTTATAGTGAAGAGCCCGAAGAGACCGGCTGATGATACAGTGATTGGGGGACGTAGAGACCGTCCTCGAGGCCAGGTTATTGGAGAGAGAAGGAACGGGGATCAGCCTCGTCAAGAGTTTGGGCAGGAGCAGAGGAGTCAGGGGGTATTGGCTCACCAACCTATACAGATGCTGGAAATGCCCAGGACAGCAGAGAAGCCACCGGTATGCTATCAGTGCAACCAGCCGGGGCATATCAAGAGGAACTGCCCTGTGAGGCGAGCACCCCCACCAGCACATCAGGGCGCTCCACCTCCCCGACAGTTCGGCGGACGAGGACAGGACCGAGGACGAGGATTTCAGGATCGAGGTCGTAGGACAGAGAGAGAGCAGGTGTATGCTCTAGACCTGACACAGCCCCGGAACCCAGAGCAGGTTATCACAGGTATGGCAGTACTTTTCAGATTTTCTTCATATAAACTACTATTTTAAACATAACCTGGTTAGAAATTAAGAGAAGATAAACCTCAATAAGAATACTAAGACATTTAATTACCCCAGGCATAGTATTCGTGAGCGGCAAGCCCGCTCACACCCTCTTCGACACTGGTGAGTCGCAATCATTCGTGTCGGAGGATTTCGTGAAAGGACTGGCAGGAGTGGAGCCATTCACCGGGAAGATGATGAGGGTGCGCCTACCCGACGGGTCAGAGATATTGACCTCTGCTCATTGTAATATGGAAGCAAGGATCGGCGGAAAGGCGTTTGAGGCACCAGCGACGGTTCTGAGGATGCCAGATTACGATCTGATCCTGGGCATGACATGGCTTCATTGGAACCATGCCCAGATCGATTGCGTGGCGAAGAGGATCACCGTGAGGCACGGCGACTCCTTCATTGTTATCGAAGGTATTATATCAGCACCCCGTACTTTACTATCGTCTGTGCAGGCCGTTAAGGCCCACCTGCAGGGGGAAGAGGTTTATTAGGTCCTCTTTGAGGCAGTCGTAGCCAAGGATTCCATTGCAGATATTCCAGTAGTGTGGGACTTCGCCGACGTGTTTCCAGAGAAGCTACCAGGGTTACCCCCACACCGAGAGAAGGACTTTCAGATTTAGCTCGTACCGGGGGCTAAGACGGTATCCAGAGCTCCCTATCGAATGGCCCCAAAGGAGTTGGTGGAATTCCGAAGCCAGCTTCAGGAGTTAGTGGAGGCTGGGTTCGTTCGGCCTAGCTCTTCACCGTGGGGAGCTCTGGTGCTGTTCATTAAGAAGAAGGACGGGACCCTTCGACTGTGCATCGATTAACGGGCTCTGAACAGGTTGACAGTCCGGAATACTTATCCCTTACCACGGATAGACGAGCTTTTTGACCAGCTGGAGGGAGCCCATTGGTTCTCAAAGCTGGATCTGAGGTCAGGGTACTACCAGCTTTGTATTCGGGAGGAGGACATCCCGAAGACGGCCTTTAGCAGCAGATATGGCTTGTACGAGTTTACCGTGATGCCGTTCGGGCTCACGAATGCACCCTCCGCATTCATGACTATGATGAATCGGGTGTTCGAGGAGTATCTAGACGTCTTTGTCATTGTATTCATCGACGACATTCTCATCTATTCAAGGACGGAGGAGGAGCACGCGAGACATCTGGCCTTGATCTTGGGGAAGCTGCGTGAGCATGAGATGTATGCCAAGTACAGCAAGTGCCAGTTCTGGCTAAAGGAGGTGGCCTTTCTGGGCCATGTCATCAGTGGAGCAGGTCTGGCAGTGGATCCTGCAAAGATCCAGGCAGTACGAGATTGGCCATCGCTAAAGTCGGCCACGGACGTTCGAAGTTTCTTGGGACTTGCCGGTTACTACCGGAAGTTTGTCGAGGGGTTCTCTCAGATTGCCCTCCCTCTTACGTCTCTGATGAAGAAGGAGTCCCCTTTTATATGGACACCTCGATGCGAATCTGCCTTCCAGGAGCTGAAGGATCATCTCACCTCGGCCCCCATCCTTGCTCTTCCATAAGGGAAGGAGGGATTCCAGGTATATACAGATGCTTCCTATCAGGGGATGGGTGCCGTCCTTATGCAGAATGGGCACGTAATAGCCTATGCCTCCCGTCAGTTGAAGCAGCACGAGCAGAACTACCCCGTGCACGATTTGGAGATGGGGGCAGTCATTTTTGCTCTTAAGATCTGGCGACACTATCTCTACGGAGCACATTGTGATATCTTCTCCGACCATAAGAATCTGAAGTACGTCGACACCCAGAAGGAGTTAAACATCAGACAGAGACACTGGGTGGAGTTTCTGTCGGACTACCAGTATACCATGCACTACCATCCAGGGAAGGCGAACGTGGTCGCAGATGCTCTGAGCCGGAGAGCGAGTACGACAGGAGTAGGCCCGCAGCTGATGGCCTTGGAGTTGATTAGATCATTCGAGGAGATGCAGATTTCGCTAGTGTCTGAGGATGACCCGGAGCTATATATGGAGTACCTGGGGTCGATGGCTACTACTGATGACATTCGGGACCGCATCAGAGATGGGCATATGCTGGATGAGAGAGCTGAGCCGATATTCCGAGCCTTGGAGGAAGGCACGACGGGAGATTACTCTTTGAGGGATGGGCTCCTGTGTTTCCGAGGCAGAGTCTACATACCAGCAGGAGGACGGATCCGGGAGGATATTTTGATGGAACCTCATTGCAGCCGATATTCGGTACACCCGGGGATCACCAAGATGGTAAAGGATTTAAAGAGGACGATGTACTGGCCGGGAATGAAGAAAGATATTACGTATTTTGTGACGCATTGCGAGGCCTGCCAGCTCGTGAAGGCAGAGTGTAGGAACCCGGCAGGTTTGCTGCAGCCGCTTCTGGTGCCGGAATGGAAATTTGAGGATATAGCCATGGACTTCATACATGGGCTACCTCGATCCCGTGCGGGGAATGGCTCGATCTGGGTGATAGTGGACAGGCTAACAAAGGTGGCCAGGTTCATTCCAGTGGCGAAGGGCGCACCAGTCAGTGTATTAGTACGGAGGTTAATTGAGTAGTTTGTGCGTTATCATGGGGTGCCCAAAACTATCATTTCGGATCGGGATGGGCGGTTTACATCCAGGGAATGGAGGTCAGTCCAGGCCCATCTGTGTTCTCGGTTGACATTCAGCACAGCTTTTCACCCTCAGACTGACGGACAGACAGAGCGCACTAACCGTACACTGGAGGATCTGTTGCGACTATGTATTTTGGACCGTGGCGAGCCTTGGGAGAGATTGCTGCCACTGGTCGAGTTTTCGTACAACAACGCTCATCAGTCCAGCATAGGCATGGCTCCATACGAAGCATTGTACAGAAGGAGGTGCAGAACCCCACTATCATGGGTTCAGGATGAGGATCCGCAGGCACTAGGCTCGGAGTTTGTGGGAGATACAGATGCTCAGATTAGATTGATTCGAGACAGGATGTTGGAAGCCCAGAGCAGACAGGCGAAATACTATGATGCGAGGCATCGCCAAGTAGAGTTCCAGGTAGGAGACCGGGTTTTCTTGAAGATACGGCCGATGCACGGAGTCTTGCGGGTTCGCGGGCAGAAGAAGCTCAGTCCGAGATATATGGGGCCCTATAGGATCCTGGAGCGGATCGGCCCCTTAGCCTATAGGCTGGAGCTACCGCCGGAGTTAGCGGGATTGCATGACGTCTTCCACGTCTCCTCACTTCGGAGGGCTCTGCTACGCCCAAAGCAGCTGATTTCCTCGGTAGATGGCCCGGTGGCCTCGGATCGGTCAGTCAACTTGGAGCCTATTAGGATTGATGACACGGCAGTGCATGTCTTGCGACGGAAGAAGGTTCCGTTGGTCAAGGTTCTGTGGAACAATCATGGGCAGGAGGAGCACACATGGGAGCCACATGACTTGATGCGGCAAAAATACCCGGAACTTTTTCGTCAGGTATACCTCACAACCCCTCTGGACAATCAATTTACCTCCCTGTTTTAAACCAATGGGACTGAAATTTCAAGAATATGGGCTAATCTTTTGTTTATTGGGGTGAATATACCTAGTTAGGTGGGCGAATTAATCTTAGACTTGAAACCGCATAAAGCAAACATAACATAGGGATGTAATTTCTTTAATTCTCATGGGATGTTACAAGCTTCTCTTCCCGATTTGAGTCTCGTAGGCTTAACCTTGATTTCGGGGACGAAATCTTTGTTTTCTTTATTGGGATTTGTAACATTCCATTTCCGGCTAGACCCCTAGGAGTCGGTTGCTTATGGTAGAACCCTGGGGAGCCCAGAAATCGAAATAAAGCGACCAAGAATTCGGGTCACGGGTTGGTCACGCCCGTGACCGACCCATCACGCCCGTGAACTGGGGGCGTGACTCCTTCGACGATCGTCGATTTCACTTAGACGATCGTCGGGCGCGGAATTTGCCTCATGGCCTGTCACGCCCGTGAACCGCAATGTCACGCCCGTGACATAGGGCGTGACCACCTTCGATGATTGTCGATTTCAGTTCGACGGTCGTCGGCCAGGAATTGGCTACACGGGCATGTCACGCCCGTGACCCACAATGTCACGCCCGTGACATAGGGCGTGACCATGCTCGACGATCGTCGATCCCAATTCGACGATCGTCGAACCAGAATTGGTCACACGGGCCAGTCACGCCCGTGACCCGGGTGTCACGCCTGTGACCACCCTTCCACGATCGTCGATCTCAGTTCGACGATCGTCGAACCCAGAATTGGCTAACCAGGCCTGTCACGCCCGTGACCTATGTGTCACGCCCGTGACCAAGGCCGAAACGTCAGCCAGACTGAAAATTTCGGTAACCGACGCCATAATAAATTCTGATTATGGGAATGAAAACCAAGGGTATTATGGGCCGTTTCCTACTTTAATTATTTAAATAATTAAGGAAATGTTGGTCCAATAGGAAATCGCCACCTGGCGAGCACCTCTTCATCTCTAGCGTTTCAACTGCCATTCGTCATAATCGAAACGTCATTAAGGGAATTATTAATGGCCGCGGACGTTTCATCCTTTTCCCTCCCCACTTGCTGATCTTAAAAGACTCCTAAGGGCAAGAGGAAAAGGTTACACTCTCCCTCAAACTGTTTCAGATTTTCCCCTTGCTGTTGAAGAACTTCCGGCGACGCCACCACCGCGCCAATGGCTTCCCGACGCTCTGCACGCCTTCAACCCGCGAACAAGGTCCTCCCCTCCCTCTTCTTCTGCGGACAGATCTTAAAAATCGTTAGGAGAGATATCGGGCTCAAAGGAGCCAGATCGGGTGAGCGTATTCGTGGTTTTTCCGAAAATTTCATGGTGGCGGGTTCGCCGGAAACCGCCTCTCCGGCAGCCGTGCCGCCGCCTGACGATAGCCCTCACCTCAACAGAGGTGGTGGTGGTGGTGGTCGGCCAGGGAGATGGCTGGATGGCCGGGAAATAGATTGGAAAAGCTACAGGAAATTAGGTTTTCAGGGCTATGTTTCGGGCTGTAGAAGAAGATGAACAGTGCCTTTTAATTAGATTTTATTTGTGAAGCAATTTCTGAAAGAAAATATTTGACACTTTAAATAATTTGGGAAAAATACCTAGAGGCTCCTACAGGAAAAGTGGTCAACATAGAAAATGTAGCACTTGAAGTCTAGTTTAATTCAAAATTGATTTCACTCAATTTGAAATCCTGGTTAGACCACAGCACCCTTTTTGGTGAAGTCTATCCAGACGGCCGTCTGAACCTTAGAAAAATTCCCCCTCTAAACCAGTCATCAAAATGACTTGAAATTTGGGGTGAGGCCTAATATTACCTATATCTAGGTGCTATCCAAAAATGAGAATTTTTGAGAAATATTTTTTTATAGTTTTGAGAAAAATTCAATAATCCTATTTTAATTTAATTAGATGGTTAAATAATTTCCAAACCCTCCCAAATTTTGGTGAGTGGTCCCTGGGTTCACCATAAGGTTCTATATAATTTTTCATCTCATTTGGAGATGGTTTGGATTAGAAATGATTAACCCCTAAGTTTTGTCTTAATAAGGGGTCTTAGGTTAAAAGTGCACTTTTGAGATTTGAGTGGTCAGATCACCTCAACAGAGGCTGAGACTTTTACCACTGGCTAGTAATATTCTCTAGCACCCCCTCATAGAGTTTGAGGTGGATCGGGGTAAGTTTGACCTAAGAACCAAGGCCAAACCCTAAGGATGGATCTTGGTGGTGTGTGAAGGTCATGGCGTTAGATGACCTTGGATTGACCCGGAATTGGGTGAAGAGAACCATAGGGCCAATATAGTTCTCTGGATGAAATCTTAGTAGATTTGGAGACCGTTGGGATACCTAAAAACCTAGACCTAGTTTAGGGAGCAAAACTTGTAGAGTTATGGAATGACACTAAACCACACTGAAAAGTGATAAGAATTGGGTAGAATGCATTATAGGGACGGTACAAGCTCTGGATATTTTTCTATGAATTTTATGATCATTATTTTGGATACTTCTTTAATGATTTAGTAGTTGTATGATTTGCTTAGAAAACTTATTATGGAATACACACTTTCTGGAAATTGATGAAATTTAGGCAGGGAACGTTTATTATGATTTTAAATCTTTGTGAATTTTTATGGGATTTTTGGAAGATTAATTCCAAGTCTTGCTTCATTAAGTATGTTTTACCTTGATTATTTGATTAAATCTTTAGTGGTGTTTAGCAAGGTAGTAAAATTATGATTCTCTGCACAAAGATCTTTTTTATATCATACTACTGACTAGTAATTTTTCTATAATTTTTCGATGAATAATTTCAGTACTTCCTTCTTTACGTAGAATTAATGTGATTATACTGGATAAATTATTTAGAGGCTAAATACTTTCTGTAAAATTCTGGGAATTTGTATTTGAGGTTATCATGCTGTTATTTAATGATCATGATTTTTGAGTAGCCATTACTTAGGAGGATCATGTAGTTCATGTTTAAAATGACCCATGGCCCGTCCTTTGGGAAAATTAAATAAATATCAGATTAATTAGGAAAATTATAAGTTTCTGGATTTAGACAAATTATGATATGGTAGACCTCCAGTAAATATTATAGGAGATTTGGAAGATAATTTGGTGTACCTCCCCTTGTGTACCTCATATAGCTTAGGATGGTCTGCATATAGTAAAACCACGGAATTTTGATAATTGAAGGTTGGTAGGGTAAGATAAGATTGAGTTCATCATTGGAAGTCAGGACA
This sequence comes from Platanthera zijinensis, assembly GCA_039513925.1. Lineage (NCBI taxonomy): Eukaryota > Viridiplantae > Streptophyta > Magnoliopsida > Asparagales > Orchidaceae > Platanthera > Platanthera zijinensis. The sequence continues at coordinate 94,927,733 of CM077089.1, forward strand.
AGTAGAGTGTGAGACTGGTCAAGGATAAGGGATTATGGGAACGACGAAAGATCGTCCATCCCGGGAAGAAGAGGAAGAGTCTTAATACTCTAGGGTTAGAACTAAAGTAACTAAGAGAGGATCAGGTCAAGGGAGATCAACCAATAATAATAAGTGCCTTGCAAAAGGGAACTTCGGGCCGTAATGCCGCCGTCTTGGTTCCTAGTGCCCCTTGAGAGCCCTTCACGGGGTATACCGGGAATAGTCCTAGGCTAACGTAAACCATAGGAATAATAAATTGAAAGAGCAACTAGTATAACTAGGGTTGTACTTACACACACCTCGGTACCTAGGAAAGTAGAATTATAGGATTTGTTGCCATTCAGACAGTAGCTCTGAAGGTAGATGCACAGACGGACTGTCCGGGGGCTGCGGGCTCGAGGGTTGGAGTACAGAATAAAGGTGGTGGGTCTTCGGTATCTGATTGTCGTTCACACCGACATCGGAACGCTGACTCGGCGGTGTGGGACACTTAGCCAAAGAAAGTCTGGTGGGTACAGCCAGCAGTAGTACGCGGATACTCTAGGTTGTGTTCTTCTAGGGGCGTACGGAAGGGCTAGGCCTGGTAGTGTGGATGCCCGCCTAGGAGTGGGGGGCCCGACCCACTGTCTCCGTTTGACACTACGGAGGTTCCTGGGAGTGAAGCTAGCTGCCCGAATAGGGGGAACTAAAGGTCTGTGCGCATAGAGTCGTGTGCGTGTGTTGCACTTGCATGAATCATGGCATAGCATATCACTACACTCATAATTGCATACAACCGACACCACAACGTATAAATCGGTATGGGACTTTTTATACGATGGGAGCCTTGTAAAAGACCCCTTAACTTATAAGTTTGTATTGGCATTCATATAAGTTAAGGTTACATACTTACTTACTTGTTTGTTTACTTACTGTTCTCTAGCTGCCCTTTTTATACAATGTGCTACTTATTAATTGCTCTACCTATTACAACATTTACACTGTTCACCTGTTATAACTTGCTAGTTAGGCCCACCGTCACCTGCTTGATTATTCTCCACTTTTGTAGATTCCCTTTCCTCCTCTCCGCCCGGTGCTTAGGAGCCGTGGTGGGAGGGGTAGGGGATGATAGGGCTTAGTCTTTATGACTAATGGTTTTCGAACCAAACATTACAGGAGCTCCGGATGGGAGACAGGGACCAGCACCAGCGGAGTACGGTGCGCATGGAGGTGGGACAGTCTAGCACCGGTGCACCTGCGACCAGCTCCGTGAGTGATTAGTATTTTCTTAGCTTCCGCGATGAGTGACTTGTAGTGAGGACTCTAATGTACTGGGCTCGAGCCCATTTATCTATTTTCCTATTATTACTATTAATTGACTGGTTATGATTTTACTTTTATTTACATGTTTCTATGGACTTGTTTATATTTTTGTATAAATGCTTCTCTCTCTTGTGATCGAAAAGGGCCGGCAGAATTGGCGTTTTGTAGTGGTTGCCTTCCCGTGAGTCGGTGCCACCGCAAAGCGGCAATTCTGGTCTAAGACCCCGGTGGTTGAAAAAGAAAAAAAAAGGGGGGGTCTTACAGCTACAAGTGGAGGGCCGGCTGCACCAAGGTTGTGAGGCTCGGGTAGGGGCTGCACTTGAAGGGTCGGGCTTGTCTTTGAGGGCAGCTACAAGTGCTTTAGAACCTACAAAATATAAATAAAACATTAGATTAGTTGAACCAAAAAATAAAACATCAAGTACATGTAATTATAAAAAGAAAACATCAAACAATTCAAACATAAAAATAAAAATAACAAAACATTTAAAAATGTTAAAACATTAAAACATTAAAACATTAAAACATAACAACCAAGCATTAGCTAATATTAATAAACATAACACCATATATAGTGACATAATACATATAATAAGACTAAATAGATTTTAATATCAAAAACATAAAAGGACATCAAAACAAGCATATAAAACACAAATTTATAATAATACCTAGGAATTTATGCTACTAAATTACCCCAAAAACGATGACTAAAACTAGTCATCACTAGCTTCATCATAATTGAATTTCTCTTCCGTAGTATAACACTTCTTTTCATCAAAAACAAACTTTTCTTCTGATAAGATAATATCCCTTTCTTGTGAGTAAAAATACTCAACATCCCTGAGTCGATACATGACACTTGATTCTATACTCCGAACGATAGGTACACTTGCCTCATCAATTGGAAACACAAATTAGCGTGGAGAAATTATCCATCAAATGACAACACACAAAAAGGCAAGAAAATTAAGGAACAAAGGCATAACGGTTACCATCAAACCGGACAAGGAACAACGAAGGAAAACCACCCCTTGCCTTGGTTGTACCGGAAAAGTTATCTGAATCTCTCCGCGTCGTAGATTGGGGAAAAAGAATAAGGGAGAAGTTGGGATCTAGAAAAAAATGGTAGAAAAGGGGTTATGGCCGAAAAAACCTAACGAGAAAACTCAAGGAATGGGTAAAAAATTTTCACAATTGCGTAGCTCTCGGCGATAGCTTTCCGTATCTATGTTCGATTGAAGATTTTGAGCATCGGAGCACCGTCTGCGGCCACCGGAAGTTTCACGAAAAAAGAACACTCTCTCTCTCTCTCGCGAGCTACTCTGGTTCGGAAGAATAATATCAGGGAAGATGAAGTTAGGTTCTAAAACCTAAGTCTAAGAATATATATATATATATATGTTTATAAAAACTTTTGGTAAAAAAGGGTTATTACGAGCAGTTTTGTGGGAACCAAAAATAGAGGTCTAGGATGGATCCAAATCGAAAAGTCCCAAACAGGAAAGTTTAGATCTCGCCGAGACGAACAAATTTCATGTTGACCATTTATTCGTATGACACCGTTTTGACCCTCAAAACGGTGCCCGAACTCTGACTGCACAGAACCACTCGAGTTAAATAGGTAAACTCGAGATGGAGAAGTCTACACGAGATGGAGACTCGAGAGGGAGGTATTTATTTGAGATGGAGACTTGGGAACTCGAGATAATCATCAATAAGTCAAGAGGATAGGTATAGAACTCGAGTGGATTACTTTTACACGACATAAAAGACTTAGAACTCGAGTGGATCAAGTCTACTCAAGTTGGAAATGATCTGTTTTTGGAAAATAGAAAATAGTGGTCTAAGATGTCATCAAAACGAAAAGTAGTCAACATAAAAGTTGTATATCTCGTCGAGACAAACAAATTTCATGTTTACTGTTTTTTTGTACGACACCGCTATGACCCTCAAAACGGTGCCCGAACGCAGACAGGCACAGACAACTCGAGTTGCAGCATGAACCACTCGAGTTCCAACATGACCTACTCGAGTAACAGCATATTACTCGAGTTACATCATGCATTACACATTTATTAGCTCAATTTACTCGAGTAGCAGCTCATTACTCGAGTTCCAACATTAATTATTCTAGTGGTAGCTCGACATACTCGAGTAGCAGCTCATCACTCGAGGTCCAGCAGAAAAATAGAAAATAGGGGCTCAATATGACTTCAAATCAAAACGTGGTCAACATGAAAGTTGTAGATCTCGTCTAGAAAAACAAATTTTATGTTGACCATTTTTTCGTTAGACATTGTGTTGATCCCCAAAAAGGTGCTCGAATGTAGACTGAATAAGACAACTCGAGATGTAAACAGTAATTTACTCGAGAGAACAGAAATCACTCGAGTACTTCAAATCAGAACATCAAATAAAGAACAGTGATGGAATAGTGAATTTTACAAATATACCAGAAATCAAACTTTAGAGATGAATAGTAGCTTTCATTTTTAAATGGTATTTAATATTAAATTATATATATTTATATATTTTTGAACAAAGAACACGAGTTCAAAACGGAGGCCAAAACGCGCGCCGAATTAAACGAAACTCACGCCGTAGGCGAACACTGATGCTTCCATTCCAACGATGAAGCAAAAACCTAAATCCGAGGAGCCATTCCCAAAATATAAATTTTCCAAGTATGCGATGAACATAAATTAATCAAAACTTCAATCGTGCGCCGAGACTCAAAAAATGCCCGGATTGCGTGAAACTTGACGTGCAAGTCCAAAATTACTCAACTTAAATCTCAAATGCAAAAATTGCTGATTACAAAAGAAATTCAAGAAATCAGCCGACTCGACCGAACAGACGCGAAAATGCCTTAACGGTGTTGTGCCGTCAACTCGATGTTAAAAGTAACGTCATGACATCATAAATATGACGATACCAAATCCAAAAAAATCATCGAAAAAATCAGGGGAATTACAGTCACTCCCCCTAAAAGGAAGTTTCGTCCCGAAACTTATCACAACTCCAAAACCAAAGTAAAAATAGGAAATTCAAACACAAACTAAAACATAGAGACATACCAGAACTAGGAGAAGAGGTACGGATGAGATTCTCTTATCGTTTATTCCAATTTCCACATCGCACTCTCGATGTCCTTGTTTCTCAAAAGAACCTTGACAGTAGGAATGGTCTTCCTCCACAACACTCGATCTAGAGATTCCAAAATGCAGACAGGCTCTTCCACATATGAAATATTGGGCTGAATTTGGGGCACCGAGTCAAGAACTTGACGATCACTACGAACATACTTCCACAATTATCTCACATGAAACACATCATGGACACCAAGGAAGGTAGCAGGTAATTCCAGCCGATAAGCTGACACTCCGATGCACTCCAGAATCTGAAAAGGTCCCGCATATCGGGGGTCTAACTTGTGGTTCCTTCCAAATCTTTTTATACCTGGCATCAGAGAAACTTTCAGAAAAACGAAGTCCCTAATGGCAAACTCCAGATCGACCCTTCGTCAATTAACATATTTCTCATAAAGCTCTTGTGCTATACGGAGCTTCTCTCGAATATGAGTCACAGCACAATTCATCTCCTCAAGGGCTTCAGGACCTAGTAATGGTCTCTCACCAACCTCAGCCTAAAATAAGGGAGTCCTACAATGCCTCCCATACAAGGCCTCAAACGGGGCCTTCTGCAGACTCTCTTGTTAACTATTATTGTAAGCAAATTCCATAAGTTTGAGACGTTCATCCCAAGCACCATCATGATCCAAAATATAACACCTGATCATATCCTCAATGATCTAATTAACTCGCTCAGTTTGACCATTCGTCAGCGGATGATAGGCGGTGGAATACCTTTAATCGGAACCCAACCCTTCTTATAAACTCTTCCATAAAATGAGACGTAACACTAGAGTCTCGATCTGAATTGATGCTGACAGGTACTCCATGTAATCTGATGACCTCTTAAAGATACAGCTCAGCTATCTTCTTCATGAAATACCCAATCTTAAAGGGCACAAAGTAAGCACACTTTGTCAATCTGTCGACTATTACCCAAACAGAATAGTTCCCACGGGGAGATTTTGGTAGACCTGTGATGAAATCCATTGAAATACTCTCCCACTTCCACTGAGGAATATCTAGTGGTGTGAGTTTACCACCAGGCCTTCTATTATCTTCTTTAACACGCTGACACGTGTAACACTCTAACACAAACCTTGCTATATCATTCTTCATTCCTGATCACCAAATAATTTTCTTTAGATCTGTATACATCTTGGTGGAACCAAGATGGTAGGAAACACTAGAACCATGAGATTCTTTACAAATCTTAGCCCGAATGTCATCAATGGTAGGAATACAAAATCTACTCTGATATTTCAGAGTACCTAAGTCGCCCAAAGAGAAATCAGGTAACTCTCCTTTCTCAGTTCTCTTCCAGAGGTGCAACAAAACAAGATCCTCCTTCTGGTGCACTCCGGTAATGGAAATCCAAGAGGGCTCTTGTACTTCCAAACTAGCAGGCACAAAACTACTCCCAACCTCAATGTCCATCAACAAAAATTCTTCCACCAGGGATTGTAAAGACAGATTGAAAATTTTAGCCGTCTTTCTACTCAAACAATCAGCTACTACGTTAGCCTTTCCTGAGTGATAAATGATCTCTACTTCATAATCAGCTACATACTCCAACCACATACGTTGGCACAGATTTAACTCCTTTTGAGTGAAGACGTACTTCAAATTCTTATGATCTGTGTAGATCTTGCACAGCGTATCATACAATAAATGTCTCCAAAGCTTTAACGCATAAATTACCGCAGTAAACTCTAAATCATGCGTAGGATAGTTTCTTTCATGAACTTTTAATTACCTTGATCCATACGCAATCACCTTTCCTTCTTGCATCAGAACACAACCAAGTCCAATGTGTGATTCATCCACATATACAGCATACTCAAGTCCTTTAATAGGCAGAGTTAAAACTAGAGCAGTACACAATCTCTTTTTCAGCTCTTGAAAGGCTTCTTCACACTTATCGCTCAAAATAAACACGGTGTTCTTCTATGTTAGTCTAATTACGGGGGCAGACAACATAGAGAACCCTTCCACGAACCTTCTATCATAACCAGAAAGACCTTAAAAGCTCCTAATCTCCTTAGGAGTACAAGGAGTTTTCCATTCCATCACAACAGAAATCTTTGTTGGGTCTACGGAAATACCATCCTTACCTACAATATGCCCCAAAAAGGACAGCAGGGGTAACCAAAATTCACACTTACTCAACTTAGCATAGAGCTTATGCTCCCTCAGGGTTTTTAAAACCAAACACAAGTATTGAGTATGCTTCTCAACACTGCGGGAATACACTAGGATTTTGTCTATGAACACAATAACAAAATAGTCGAAGAAATCCTTGAACACTTTATTCATTAAATCTATGAATGCAGAGGGTGAATTAGTCAGTCCAAAGGACATCACCATGAACTCAAAATGCCCATATCGGGAACAAAAAGCCGTCCGGGGTACATCAGCCTCATGGACTCTCAACTTGTGGTAGCCTGAACGAAGATCAATCTTTTAAAACACAGTGCATCCCCACAACTGATCAAATTGGTCATCAATACGAGACAACGGATATCAGGTCTTAATGGTTACCTTATTTAATTCTCGATAATCTATGCAGAGCCTTATAGAACCATCTTTCTTCTTAACGAATAAAATAGGAGCACACCACGGAGAAGAACTTTGCCTAAAAAACCACACTCTAGCAACTCATCCAGCTCAGTGCACAATTCTTCTAACTCACGTGGAGCCATGGTATGGTGCCTTAGCAATTGGAGGAGTACCTGGCTCGAGGTCTATCACAAAATCAACCTCTTTTTCACGAGGAAGTCCTTAAAGACTATCCGGAAAAACACCTTGAAACTCTCGCACCACCGAGACATCCTCAAGACATGGTGTAACAAAAGCTGTTTCTAAAGATGACAGAGAAATAAGATACGCCTCGCAACCAGACTCTAAAGCTCGACAAATACGCACTACAGAAATAAGGAGGGAACCATTACCTGGAAAACCATAGACACTCATAGGTTGACCATTGTCCATCCAGAAATCCAACCGCTTATCCTTGCATTGGATGACTGCATCATACCTTGATAACCACTCCATGCCCAAAATCACGTCAAAGTCTGCCAGATGCAAAACCATAAGATCCGTAAAAGCTATGAAATCGCCTGGACAAATAGGGCATCTCTGAATTCCTCGATTTGATATCACCAGATCTCTAGAAGGAAGCTTGATGTTGAAGGAGTCCTCTAACTGAACCGCCTCCAAATGATATCTATCTACGGAACTCCGTGCCACAAAGGAATGGGTGGCACCCGAATCAAAAAGGACGCGCGCCCACCTATTCCGTACATTAAACTCCCCTAAAACGTAACACACATAAATAAACAAATAAAACAAAAGCAAACAATGTAGGGTAAAAGTAAAACAAGAATCTGACCTGATATCACTTGGTTTGAGGTCTGAGCTTCATCTCTAGTCACAACATTTAGCTTTCCTTTTCCCTTGTCCTGGGCTGGTGGCGGCAGTAAAGCTCGAAGTGGGTTAGGCTGCAGTGGGGACTGAGCCTGAGGGCACGAAGACTTCATGTGTCCCTTCTGCCCGCATTGGAAGCAAGTCTTTTCTTTCATCCAGCAACGATTCACATCATGCCCCTTCATTGAACAGAATGAGCACACCAGCTCTCCCTTGGGTGCGCCTTAGATAGCGAGCACCTGCTGCTGCTTCAGTGAGTCGGTCCTCTTGACACACCTTTCATAAGAGTGGCCAGGTCGACCACAGAGGCTACAAATTCGCCCACCATTCTTTTTCAAAGGAGGGCCGGATGCCCTAGAACTTCCATCCTCAACACCTTTCCTCTTATTTTTTTCGCTGCAGCACATCGATTCTTAGCATTTTCAATCGCCTCAAACTTCATTGCGGCATCCACTTCCTCAGCATAAACTTCGACTCGATAAGCGCATGCCAACTGCTGGACAACGCTTCTTAGTCCACGAAGAAAACGCTTCACTCTTCCCTCCTCCGAAGCTACCAAATTGGGAGCAAATCTACTCAACTTGCTAAACTCAATTTTGTACTCGCTCACCGTGAGCTATCTCTGCTTCAGATGCAGGAAGTTATTCATGAGACGGTCATGCTCGACCGAGGGTAGAATCTTTTTCAGCAGCATCTTGTTAAAAGAGTCCCAGGAATAGCATTCCTTCAGACTCTCCTTTTCACGAATCCACCAACTCTTTGCTATGCCTTTTAACTGATCGGCTGAAATTATAACCTTCTGGGCTTCTAGAATCCCGGAATATGAAAACATCTCTTCGATTGAGATGATTCAATCATCCAAAATTATAAATTCGGCACCCCCGTCATAGGTGGGAGGTACCAATCGTTGGAAGTGTGATATGAAATTCATTTCTGGTGGTATTGCCACCGGGGCCACTAGAGGGGCAGAAGTATCGGGCATAGCCTGACCCAAGGCAGGATCTTGCACTGAAGGTTGCTGCGCTGGAGCAGCAGACAACAATGACTGAATTTGCGATTGAATTACAACTAATTGTCTTGATAGAGCCTCATTGCTCTGACGCCGACTCTCGATAATCGTATCACTTTGCGCTCCCGACGACTATCTCTCCGACTGTAGAGTCGACCTCATCGCAAAATTCTAAGGAGGCATTTATAAACAAAAACAAACGAACAACTTAATTAAAATCCTAGATTACGACCAAAGCAAACAAAACTAGCTCAGACCATATTTGAAAGACACTTGTTTAAGCTGTCACTTGCCTTGGTATTTTATAATGATAATATGTCCTACTTAGTAAGATGTACTATCATCATATTGACTTATATGCCTATGATATGAATGTATGGATACTTTACTCTTATTTAAAATCATGTGTGTACATGTGTCATCGTGTAAATCTTTAGCTTGGCATGTTGTGCTTATGTTATGTTATGTTATGCATGTGGTTCTATGAATTCTATAAAAGCCTTAATGCATGTTATGAGCGGCATATACATGCAATGTTATGCATCTCATACTACATAATATTTCATGCAATGAAAAGAAAATGTGTTAATGGGCATTCATGTGGTGAGGTTATGCATCCCATACTACATAACACTCACATGTTACCACCTATGGTGGATCCATATACAAATACATATTATGCAACTCATACTACATAATATGCCTCGTATACTTCTAATAATGCTTATAAGTGTAGTGTTCATGCTTTAGCCAAGACGTACTGCTGACACATCGTTGTGTGTATGATATGACACTAATAACTAACACTAACAAGGGAAGGTTTCCAGACCAATTGTCAAGCAACCTCCCTCTGATACCAACTGTCACATCCCGCTTTTTCCCAACAATTTAATTATATCAGAGTATGGGAAAATATGCATTGTAATGCCATGCCGTGTAGTGGATAACTGTAGACGCTCAGGCAAGACTCCAAACTCTACAATTTAAAAGAAAACATAAGTTATTATGACTGAAATACAGTTTAAATTAAGAAGGTAGCTGTATCCCTCGGCTCAGTGGATCATCTAGTCCACGATTCAAAAATATAATTTATACGCTTGCGGAAGATACTTGTTTTAAATTGACTCTAACATCCTACATGAGTATAAATGTTCCAGAGGAATAACTCGTGCTAAGAAGACTCTAGATTTATAATAAGTATAAGAAAAAGTCTTTACGCTAACAAGGAAAATAGTGACTTAGTTTCAAAAGAGGTTGCATGGATGCTTTACTAATAATAAGTTTTTATAAGCTTACAGATATCTAACATGCATTCCTAGCAATAAATCATCCCAAAGAGCAAGTAATCCAAATCAAAGAAGAAGAAAACCATATCAGTTAGAAAGTGGCAAAATCAACAACTCTGTGGGCGTCAACAATCTAACATGAACCCACAGTATAACAGTATATCTGAACTAGGAAAAGAAAACTGAACCACAAATACCTCGCTATGGCGAGGTGAAAAACAGGCGAAGTCAACATCTGAGGCGAAGGGGTTCAGGAAGGTGAAACCCGAATTGCTACCAGTGCCAGCACCAGGAAAAGGAACAAACAGGATTCTCACCGGAACTCTGAATCGTTTGCACACCATACCCAAGGTGTACTCACTATAACTTAAGCATCTTCAGAGCGATAGGCTTCTCTTAATACCACAACTGACACTGCCGCTAAGAGAGTCCAAAACCAGCTCCACTACCTGCCATGGCTCTGAACCTAAGGAATTCCAAAAAAAAAAATAGAACGCATCAGCAAGTAGGTACAAATGGTGGCAGAAAATTAAGCAAAAGTAAACAAATTTCATAAGGGGTACCAACCCAAGACCAAAACAATACTGACATAAAGTATGAAGTAAGCATCAAACAGGAAAAGAACACATACGTGAATCGTCACGTACATCGCATACACACCATATGCACAAGGCAATAAGGTGACAAACATGAGTAAATTATAAGGAAGAAAATCCATAACCTTTATTAGCCACTTGTGGTCACTCTACCTAAAAACACGGGCGAGATGGTCACTTAGCTAAGCACATCCCTCACGAAGATTAAATCAGTTTAACTGCGGGAGCGATTCATACACTCCACCATACACCGCAGATGCCCAAAACACTGGTATATTTCCAAAAGGTACTAATAAAGGAAACAACCTTGCGGAGGTGGTTACGCCCATGAACTCCCGATACCAAGGAAAAACCAAAGAAACCACAACACCAACATCTTGGGACTTGGCACATCGGATTCTACATGACATTTCTAGATTAAAGACACGGTTTATCAACATTCAGAAATGATTTACAATCTTATATAGACAGTAACACGTTCAACAATGATAAATGAAACAATTTAATTCACCGATAAAACATTCTAAGGACGATTATACGCACCTAGTCAAGATCGAAATTACCATGACCAGATTTTATAATTTTGAGTGATATTTAAGAAGGATTAAACATAACCATAGTTTGGAAAGACAAAACAAAAAAGGGAAGAAAATTAAGGAACAATGGCATAACGGTTACCATCAAACCAGACAAGGAACAACGAAGAAAAACCACCACTAGCCTTGGTTGTACCGTAAAAGTTCTCTGAATCGCTTCGCGTCGTAGATCGTGGCAAAAGAACACGGGAGAAGTTGGGATCTAGACAAAAATGGCAGAAAAGGGGTTAGGTCCGAAAAACCCTAACGAGAAAACTCAAGGAATGAGGAAAAATTTACCACTATAGCGTAGCTCTAGGCGAGAGCTTTCCGAATCTATGTTCTGTCACCGTCGGCGGCCACCGGAATTTTCAAGAAAAAAGAACTCTCTCTCTTGCTCGCTGCTCTAGTTCGGAAGAATAATATCGGAGAAGATGAAGTTCGGTTCTAAAACATAAGTCTAAGAATATATATATATATATATATATATATATAAATATATAAAATATATATATATGTTTATATATATAATATATATATGAATATATTATATATATTCGTATATATATATATATATATATATATATATATATATATATATATATATATATATATATATATATATGTTTATAAAAAGTTTTGTAAAAACGGGTTAATACGAGCAGTTTCGCGGGTACCACAAATAGAGGTCTAGGATGGCTCCAAATCAAAAAGTGCCCGACATGAAAGTTGTAGATCTCGTCGAGACAAATAGATTTTATGTTGATCATGTTTTTGTACAACACCGTTTTGACCCTCAAAATGCTGCCCGAACACTGATGGCACAGAACCACTCGAGTGAAATAGGTCTACTCGAGATGGAGAAGTCTGCTCGAGATGGAGACTCGAGAGGGAGGAATCTACTCGAGATGGAGAATTAGGAACTCGAGATAATCATCTATAACTCGAGAGGATAGGTATAGAACTCGAGTGGATTACTTCAATTCGAGATAAAAGACTTATAACTTGAGTGGATCAAGTCAACTCGAGTTTTACATGAACTGCTTCGAGAAAATCACAAACAGGGGTCTAACCTGGATTCAAAATGAAAAGTGGTCAACATGAAAGTTATAGATCTCGTCGATTCAAACAAATTTCATGTCAATTATTTTTTTGTATGACTCCGTTTTGACCCTCAAAACGGTGCCCGAACGCAGACAGGCACGGACAACTCGAGTGGCAGCATGAACCACTCGAGTTCCAACATGAGCTACTCGAGTAACAACATATTACCCATGTTCTAGCATGCATTACTCAAGTAGTAGATCAATTTACTCGAGTAGAAGTTCATTACTTGAGTTCACACATGAATTACTCGAGTGGTAGCTTGACATACTCGAGTAGCAGCTCATCACTCGAGTTCCAGCAGAAAAAAAACATGGGCTCAATATGGCTTCAAATAAAAAAGTGGTCAATATGAAAGTTGTTGATCTTGTCAAGACGAACAAATTTCATGTTGACTATTTTTTGTTAGATGTCGTCTGGACCCCCAAAAAAGCGCCCGAACGTAGACTGAATAGGACAACTCGAGATCTAAACAGTAATTTACTCGAGAGAACAGAAATCACTCGAGTACTTCAAAGCAAAACATCAAAAAAAGAACAATTCTGGAATAGTGAATTTTACAAATATACAAGAAATTGAACTATAGAGATGAATAGTAGCTTTCATTTTTTAATAGTACTTTAATATTAAATTATTCATATTTATATATTCTTGAACAAAGAATACGAGTTCAAAATGGAGGCCCAAACGCGCGGCGAATTAAACGAAACTCACGCCATAGGCGAACTAACACTGACGCTACGATTCAAATGATGAAGCCAAAACCTTAATCCCACGAGCCATTCCCAAGATATAAATTTTCCTAATATGCGATGAACATAAATTAATCAAAACATCAATCGCGCGCCGAGACTCCAAAAATGCCCGGATTGCGATGAAACTTGACGTGCAAGTCCAAAATTACTCAACATAAATATCAAATGCAAAAATTGTTTGATTATAGTAGAATTTCAAGAAATCGGCCGACTCGACCGGACAGACGCGAAAAGGCCTTAACTGCGTTGCGCCGTGACTCGACGTTAAAAGTAATGCCAAGACCTCATAAATATGATGATACAAAATCAAATAAAATCATCGAAAAAATCAGGTGCATTAAAATAATGGACCCAACACCACTAATATATGCAAGCTATAGATATCCATTTATGGATTAAAATAGGCTTCTCGAAGTTGGAATAATCGTTTTGATGAAAAGATCAAAGAGTTTGGTTTTATCAAAAATGAGGATGAACAATTTGTTTATAAGAGGATTACTTGGAGCATTGTTGTCTTCTTAATATTATATGTAGATGACATACTGCTGATCGGGAATGACAAACTGACCTTAAAGTTGTTTAAAACAGCCTAGGGAACAACTTTTCTATGAAAGACTTGGGTGAGGCAACTTATATAATTGATATTAAGATCTATAGAGATAGATAGAATAAGTTGCTTGGTTTCACCCAAAGTACATACATTGATAAGGTGTTAAAATGGTTCAACATGCTTGAGTCAAGGAAAGGATTCTTACCCATGTCCCATGGTGTGAGTGCTTCTAAGGACTAGCGTCCTAAGTCTTATGAAAATAAGGACCACATGAAGGTTACTCCATATTCTTCGGCAATTGGGTAAATCATGTATGCAATGATATGTACTCGACCCGATATCTCTTATGCTTTGAGCATGACTAGTATGTATCAGTCTTATCCCGGTGAAAGTAATTGGATTATTATCAAGAATATCCTAAAGCACTTACGAAGGACTAAGGATACGTTCTTGGCATTTGGTAGAGAGGAAGAGCTTGTTGTAAAGGGTTACACTGATGCAAGCTTTCAAACTGATAAGGAAGACTCAAAATCTCAGTCAAGGTCATATTTTTCCTTAATGTAGGTAATATTAGTTGGAAGAGTTCCAAGAAGGATACAGTTTCCGATTCTATAATTGAGGCCGAGTATATTGCTGCAGAAAATACAACGAAGGAGGCTATATGTAACACCCCAAAACTTAAAAGAGGGACGGGTGACATTTTAAGACAAGTCTGGGATTTTGAGCAGCTGACACGGGCGTGACACGGGCATGACACGGGCATGACACTTGTGTGACACGGGCGTATCACGGGCGTGTTCAGCCACGAGTCGCGTGGTCGACGTTGTGGCGATCGGCGATCGTCGAGGGTAGGCACACGGCCTTGGACACGGGCGTGTCCCAGGGCGTGTCACGCTCGGGAGATTTCTGAGTGAGGCACACGGGCCGCGACACGGGCACAGACACGGGCGTGTCATATGTGACATGGGCATGTCATCGGCCGTGTCATCAGCCGTGTCATTCTCGGGAGGTTTCTGGTGTTGCACACGGGTCGTGACATGGGCCCTGACATGGGCATGTCACATGTGACACGAGCGTGTCAGAGGCCGTATCACAGGCCGTGTTCTGGTCGGAGTGCCGGGTGAGACGGCAAATGGACGAGACGGCCCTGGACACGGGCGTGTCGCAGGCCGTGTTCGGCCCAGGTTTTGTAATTTCGGGCTAAATCGCAGCCATTCGATTTCTTGATTTGGGATTCGACGGCTCAGGGCTATTGTTGGTAGGTTATATCCGAGAATAGGGTTTCAAACCCTTATTTTCTCCTAACCATTCTCATTCTAAAATCTAAAGAGAAGGGAGTGCAAGGAGGAAGAAGAAGAAGGTCAAATCTGGCCGCCGGTGGAGCTTCGGAGCTCCGAATCTCGATCTGAGTCAAGATATGTTAAGGCGAGGCTGATACGATGCTTTCCATCAGGCTAGATCATCATGGCACCGAGGAGAAATGCTAGGGTAATGATTTTCATCTGAAGCATATGATGTTGTTCTTCCTTTGCATGGGAAAACCCCTCACCCGCGAGTGTGCGGCGAGACTGAGGTATTCCTTGTGGTAGATATGTAAAGTCCCCCTTGTTAGAGTCCGGAATCGTAGTACGGACATAGGAATGATGTGTGAAGCCTACCCAGATGTGTTGGTCTGGATTGGTGATGATTTGCTATGCATTTTTAGTCGGAGAAGACTCCGAGCATTTTTATTGTTTTCGGGTTGCTATGCGGTAGAATGCATTAGGGAATTTTGGGGATTAACCCCGAGGTGCACCCGGAAATCTGGACGAAAATGCACTTCTGTCATATCGGTGGCCTGGGAGTCAACCGGGTACATAGCGGGGCTATGTACCGTGTTTGAACGATAATTGGGAATGGGGAAGCTTAGCACGCGTCAAAGGCAAAATGGCAATGGCCGGGTGAGCAACGGGCTGGTGGACCCCTACCCGCTCCATCTTCTCGGTTAAAGCGACCTAAAGTTTTACGTGGGACTTACCAAGGTTTGGTGATCGAGTCTAGGCTACGGCTGAGAAGACAAAATGCTCACAAAGGTTGCCACCCTGGGGGTGGTGGTGGAGTCAAGGACCGGACGAGGTTCAGACTGGCTTCGCCGAGTAAGTGCCCTAAGAGCACGGGGTGTACAGCCGTGTGAGCGTGAACCTGTGATGTGATGCTTGTTTCTCTATGTTGCTTGCTTTGCTAACAAGTGCAGGGAAGAAGCATTGCCGCCCCGGTTTGGGGGCGGAATCGTTATAATTTGGTCAGCATAGGTGACCATTGCCTTTGTTTACCACCGTGCGGTGGATTGTTGATTGTAGGTGCTGCGGAGCCGAGTGGTAAATAGCGGGTTAAAGCCCAAGTTACTGTGCCGGCCCTCGAAGGCCAATTTTTGAGTGTTTTCCTTTTGTACTAATGTGTGACCGGCCTGCGTGCCGAGGTTTGGAAGACACTGTTATTAAGCAAACTCTTGTAAGGCTATAAGGCCAATATTCGCGTATTAAACATTCCTTTTTGTTTGAGTAGTGGACATTCATGCTTGGCAGGGTTCTTTATTTTTGTACAACATAATAATTTACTTCCGCTACATGCTCTATGTATGATTTTATGATTGGTTGAATGGTCTCAATACGTAACCAACCGATCTGTCCGTAGTATATGGCGTCGGGCCCCGGCTGGACCTACTCCTATATGCCATGTGACAGATAGGGGTGTTACAAATGGGTATCAGATGACTTGTTTCGGTCAAGCTTAAATGAATTCGTGGGCGAATTCACTTTAAGGGGTGGTGAGCACTTGTGTGTACGTCATCGTTATAACATGAAAAGAACCCATGAATGTCCACTTAGGAATGAAAATACACATGTTTGAGGAACCTGCGTGTTCCTATAATTGCTTTTTGCAATTTTGTTAAGTCACTTATGGTGTTTTGAACGGCTGTAGGTGTCCGAAAGTGGAGCGTGGCAGTCTGAACACACGTTTGTTGAGCAAAGTACAACACCAAGCGACGTGCCTGAGACCCCTTCTTCTTTGGAAACTATAATAAGAGTGGTTGAAGCGGTGTTTGCTGTGACCAATGCTTAACATGGAAGTAATGTGCAACCCTTTGTCCCTGAGATGGCCCCAACATCGGGCGGTATGTTGGAGCAAAGGGCATTTGGAGGTCAATTAGGGCAGCAGATGAACGTGACTGTGGTGCAGGGAGCGCATTCAGTTGACGCATATTTGCTGATGTTCCTTATTATAAGGCGCTACCCAGGCTTTGAATGGGAAAGCGAGCAATCTATAGTTGATAGATTTTATAACGGTCTGCGCAGCGAGTTGCGTATTCTACTGCTAGGCCAAAGTTATTGGGATTTCGAGCTTTGGTGGAGTCAGCCATAACTTTGGAGGTGGAGTTGGGGAAAACTCACCAAGTACCAGTGAATAGGGTACCAAACCCTACAGATCCTATAAGGACTGCATACCGAAAAATGCTGAGGAAAGAGGCTAGATCATCTACTATCTAAACCACTTACAGTTGTCATTCTTGTGGAGAGAAAGTGCACTTTGCCAGAGATTGTTGGGAGGGCGCTCAGAAGACAACAAAAGCTATGGCAGGAGCAGTTGATGCCTCTTATGTAAAGGAAACGATGTTCAAAATGCCAACCTCAAAATCTGGGTATCGCAGGTGGGGTAAGAAGGCTAGGAGGTCGGGTCTAGTCCCTTCCTCTAGCACATCCGGAGCGACTATAGCCCAAACCTCGGACGCATGCTTTGTTTGGGGAAAGCTGGGGCACTATGCCCGGGATTGTTGGAGTGGACGCACAATGTCCAAAAAGAAGTCGGGGGCAATATCTGAGGAGAAGGGAAAGGCGGTGGCATCCACTGCATCGCTGTTTACTCTAGCCCAATTGGGAGTGGACATCCTTAGCCAGGAGGAGGCCATGTGGCCGACAGTCTGGGAGACAGGTATGGGTTTATTGTTAGCAATCTAGCTTCTAAAACCTGATACCTTATGCATATTTGTTTAGGACTGGAGGTTCTAGGCTTTGTTTGGATTGTTTGTAATCCGGCAAGAGCATTGTTCGATACGGGATCTTCGCACTCCTTTTGTCTGAAGGATTTATATCGCGCATTGGAGTACCTCCTCCGATGGTAAAGGACAAATTGGACATGTAGCTGCCTAGTGGTCGTTTAATGTACGCGAAGAGAGAGTCTGTGTCGTAAAGGTACGGGTTGGGAGTTTAGAGTTCGACTTGCAAGCGTCATTACTGCCACCATAGGAGGCTGTGAAACCTAAGCCTACATTGGATTGTTAATCGGGTGTATCCGAATATCCTTATGTGGTTCCCTGATGTTTTCCCCGGAGCCCCACCGTAGCGTGAGATTGATTTCACGATTGAGTTGTGCCAGGTGCCAAACCCGTGTCACGCTCTCCTTATAGGTTGGTACCTAAGGAAATGGCGAAGCTAACGATTGAACTCGACCAGTTTTTGAAGCAGGGTTACGTGCATCCAAGTTTGTCACCTTGGAGCGCACCGGTCCTTTTCATTAAGAATAAGGATGGGAGTTTGCAGCTCTGTATCGATTATGGGAAACTGAATAAGTTAACGGAAAAGTGCAATTGCACGATCTCAAGGATTGATGATCTCTTGATCAGTTGGTCGGGTCATTGGTATACTGAAAGTCTGATCGTAAGTCTGGTTACGCTCATCTGAGAATAAGGGTAAGTGATATCGCAAAGACGGCGTTAAGCACGAGGAATGAGCAATCCGAGTCTACGATCGTGCAATCTTGGCAGTCAAATGTGGCATCAGTGTTCATAGACCGGATGAACCGAACGTTCATGGAGTACCTAGTCCATTTTTGTGACCGTCTTCATCCACGATGCATTGGTGTAATTGAAGTGCGAAGGATATCACTTCTGAATATCTACTTTAGGCTTTACGGACGCTAAGGAGAAACCATTTATACGCCAAGTTATCCAAACACGAGTCTTGGGTTATCCTCCGTAGCGCTCCTCTATCCAATAGTTGGTAGAGTGGGAGTGTGTGGGTCCAGCGTTGTTAGTCACAATACGAGGGTGGCATGTATTGTCTCGGTAGCGGAATTCCAGAGTTTTCTGGTGTGGTCAGCTACCACAGGCGCTTCGTAGAGGTCTTCTCGCGGATAGATTTACCCCTCACAACGTTGTCAAGGAAAAGCTTAAAAGGTTGTTTAGATACACGAGTGCGCCCAAGCTTTGAAGGGTTAAAGAGTTGGTCAACCACGACACCAGTGCTAAGTTCTCCGAGTGGAACCAAAAGCTGTGAGATCTACAACACTGTCTTGGGAAGTGGATTGGACTGCATGCTGCTGCAGCATGGTAATGTTATGTCTTATGGCTCGCATTAGCTGAAAGAGCACGAGAGGAATTGCCCAGTCCGCCATATGGTGTTAGCGACCGTGTGTTTTGCGCTTAAGCTGTGGAGGCATTATTTGTACGACACATAAGTCGATGTTTGTACCGATCATAGTTGTCTGATATATCGGTTGGATCAAAAGGATGGAAATTGAGGCAGCAAAAATGGATGGAGTTCCTGGGGGACTATGTAACGACCCCATCCGTTAAATGACGTATAGTAGAAGGTCCGGCCGGGGCCCCACACTATATGCCACAAACAGACGGTGAGGTCACAGGATAATACCAAACCATACACGAATCCTAACTCAGAGCATTCTAGCGGAAGCTTTAAGTTGTAATTTGAAGTCTAACCAGGAATGTCCAATATATAAACCACATTTATATATAACCACGGAATGTACACAAATACATAGAGTTTGGCCTTAAGGCCTTACAGTTCCTCTTTTCACACCGTATGGTTTACAAACCTCGGCGCGCAGGCCGGCCATATATGAGTAAAAGAAAATAAGCAAAAACATTCGCTTAGCCTTCAAGGGCTAGCCGCAGCAGCAGCAGAAACAGTAGTAGGGCTTCAGCCCATCACTTACCACTTGGATCTCCCGCACCTGCATGGGAACAATCCACCCAACCGGTGGCAAACAATGCAACGGTCAGCATTCAGCTGACCCAATTATAACAATCCTACCCCTTTCTCGGGGCATTAGCATTCTTTCCCTGCAAAGCATGGCATCATCATATAGCAACTATGTGCGCGCAGGCACATTCAAGCCATCACAACTATCGGCCACACGGCCCGACAGTCCGTGCACTCAGGGCACATTCTTGGTGTACCGGAATACCAGGGTCAACACCACCGTCTACACGGTATTTGAGCATTCTAGTCTTTCCGGCGCGCGGGCCTAAGACTCTCATTAGGCGCTCCAACAAAACCTATAACCAGGCTTCCAAGTCGGACGGACCTAACGCAGGCACGGATCAGCCACCCCCCATTGCTCAAGTCGCCGTGCCACCTCGAATACGGAAGTATCCATGGCTATTTATAGGCGCGGGTCGGTTTCACCTTTCCTGTTCGGCAATCTGCCTTTTTATCGAGTTGCAGCCCAACGGCTCAACCGCTTATAAAGTGGCAATGCACGGCCACAAGAGTTGCATCCAACCCTCTTCATTTCCTGGACATCATCCAGTACTTCCTGCTGCACCAAGCAACAGGTAGGCACAAGGCAACACAAGCCATAATCACGGAGCCTTCTCCGATATGCAAACAAGCATCAGCAATCCAGACCATGTCCAGATGGGCTTCACACAGCATGCCTAGAGCCGTACTCCAATTCCAGCCTCTAACAAGGGGGACTTCACATATCTACCCCAAGGGACACCACAACCCACCGCACACTCGCGGGGAAGGGTTTTCCCTATGCAATGCAGAAAAGAAGGACTTCACATGTCCAAGAAGGGAGATCGTTACCCTTGTCGATCTCTTGGGAGCCATCAAAACTAGCCGGTGAGAAAGAACCGCAGCAGCCTTGCCTTCACAATGCCGGCTTCGGATCACGAATCGTACCACGGGAACTCCGCCGGTGGCTTGATCTCCTCCTCCTTCTTCTTCCTCCTCTCTCTTTCTCTCTTCCTTAAGCAAATTGAAAGTGAGGGTAGATCTTATATTTTCTTTTAGGAAGAGTTAATGCGGAAAATTAAAAATTAAATTAAAACACATAACAGAGCATAGCACAAAAGAAACAGAGCAAGCAAACCAGACGACACAAGGAGCTACAGTGGTTCCCTCTCAATAGGTACGTCCACTCTTCTACCACCTTGGTAGGAATCCATTACAGGTTTTTGCTAAGGTGCCCTGCCACCAATGATCTGATTCAAGTAGATCAAACAGACCCTTTAAACTTTTGATCAGGTGTCTAAAAACCAAGCAGGTTGTTGATAAGGTGCCCTGTCACCAACGTTCACTTTTGAAGAGGTGTGAACAAACTCTTTACAGGAGGGGGAAGGAGAGTTAGATTGTCTTCTCTATTGTAAAACAGATTAGAGAAGCATAAGAGACTCTTCAGAACTTATGACAGAATACTGTCACGAGGTTCTGAAGGAGTAAGGCCTGAAGAAGACTAGAGATCTGGATTTAGATGTTCTTCTTCAGCTTCCTTATTTCTTCTTCTTCTTCAAAATCTCTGAGTGTATCTTCCTGGAACAGGAGCACTCAGGTTGAGGAAGAGCAGAAGAGATATCTTCACAGTTGGATAGATATTGCTGTGAGCAGCTGTATCTTCTCAGTTGAATCCTGAGAGCAGCTATATCTTTTCTTTCTTGAAGACTGCTGAATGTTGATGGTAGCAGTCTTCTTTCACATTTGTTCTACAGCTTCGTCTGTGTGTTTCTGGTCACTGTCTTCTTCTTGTATGTTTCGTGTGTGTCGTGTGTCTTGGTTCTTTCTCCAAAAGAACTCTTTAAATAGGTGCAGCAGCAACGGCTCTATTAGAGCAAGACTTTTGTCTTCTTCTCAGATCTTGAATCTGGGCTGCAATTAACACAAAAACAAGTCTTGCAGATATATATCCTATAAAAGGGAAAACTACAGCAGCTGCAATAAATAGACTCATAAAGGATGTTTGATAAATCACATCGGAAATAACTCTTTACAGCCAACGGCTATAAAGGACAGCTGCAACAATAAAGTCAGATAATAAGACAAAAGACATTGCCAGAGAGAATTGACTTATGCATAAATATAGAAGCACGTTTGCTTTGAGATATATGCATAAGATCAATTAAATAATCCATAATAAAACATGTCAGAAAATATAGGAAATAAAACAACAAATAAAACGCATATAATATTACATATGCAGACCAGAAGATAGTCGAACGGGGTTCGAAGATCGTCGACCGACCTACTGAGATCGTCGAGCTATCAGTCAGATAGTCGACCGACTCAAACAAAACAGAAAGCGTCGAGCGATCCTTAGAGATCGTCGAACGGCCTACTGAGATAGTCGAGCTATCAGGAAGATAGTCGACCAGAGCTCGACGATTTAGCAGAACGTCGAGCTGGCTAGAGACAGACGATCGTCGACCGGCTGATCGACGATAGTCGATCGGCGTTCGACGATAGTCGAACCCGAAAAAGACTTAGCCAGATTTTTACTGGAAAAGAGAATACTCAACAATAAGATTTTGACCATAGATAAATCTTGGGTCAAGAGACAAAAGGGAAAGACTTAACTCAAATCCAAACTAGGGTACCAACAATCTCCCCCTATTTGGGTTAAGTCTTTCAAAAACTAAAATTACTAAAAACAAATAAACTAAACTAAAACAACTAAATAGTGATCCTGACCCAAATCAGAACCAGGGTTCCAACAATCTCCCCCTATTTGGGTGAGGATCCTATTAGCAAAATAATAAAAATTTGCAAAGCATAAAATATATAAAGAAAAGCTTTGCTAAGCTGGCTGCTTGCTGGCATTTGCAATCTCCCCCTATGTTGATGCAGTACATGTGATTGAAGAAGGCTGAGATGACTTTGAATTTTGATTGAGTCATCCAGCTAACTCTTGTAAGTAGTACCTGCAGAAAGCTATGGTAGAGATTGCTCTCTCCTTGAAAAAGGGTATGTTAGCAGCAAAAATGATATTTTGTCCAGCAAATTTGATTAAGATTCTGGATCTGAAAAACAAAATCAGATATCTTCCTTCCTATAGAATTTCTTTTCATTAGACGAGATTCAAACTCAGCTGACCAATGCAACTAGAGTAGAGGACTCAATCTAAATGAAGTTAGAAAAGGATCTATAAGAAATAGAGTTATCTGACAGAGAATTTCTTTATACAGAAATCTGAATGAAATATTTGAACATAACATCAATCAGATATAATCAGCTATAAGAAAAGAAAATGCTTTCAAATAAATCTGTTCCTAATAATAAAAGGATTTGAAAATATTTAACTATGAGTATAAAACAGATTTATGAAATAGCAAACTGAGATTGAAAGTTTTGTAGAGTTTGGCCCTGTTCTTGATCATCTCTTCATGTTGGAAATTTTGAGTCTGTAATCCTGCAAGACAGAAAACAGATCAAGTGCAAAGGGAACAAGAAGAGATGCAGTTTTTGCTTTTGTGCATGAACAAATGAATGAAGCAAATCTTGAAGAAGAAAAAAAAATGAGGGCAGAGAAGATGACAGGGGAATGCAATTTAATGAGCACAGCACTCATTAGGATAATCTGAAAAAGATTTTGAAGAAAATCTTTAAAATCAGAAAGGCACTGTCTGATAATTCCCTTCCTATAGAATCACTTTATCACAAATAAAAACTTCAACACAGTGTGATGATCCACTGGATCAAGTCTGTGTTGAGTTTTAGTGTAGATAATTTTGTGAAAAATCTGTAAGGATGTAGAATTATCTTACTATGCCTCTTTGAGATCTAAGATTCATCAAAAAGGAAAATTTTCAGACCATAAATGTAATGAGGTTTTATTGGTTTATTAAATAAATTTTTCAAAAAATATTTCATGTATGTTTGAAAAATTTGAGAAAACTTTTGAAAAACAAAATCAATGTTGTTGAATTTTCTTAATATTTCTCTTGAAGGTTTTCTTATTGTTTCCTTAAAATGAGTGTGGTCTGTATGTGGATTGATGACGAATGGGAGTATACTTTTAAGGAAATTCATATTTTCTTTAGGTTTAGTTGCATCCAAGTTAGAAAGTGATTTAGGATATTTTGAAATGTAGTTAGTATGGGATATCACCTGATATTTTCTAAGTTCTGATTCAGGCTTTTCCTTGTTGTTTGATGCATTTATGGCTTTTAAGCAGAAGGCTACTTCATCAGCATCATCTTCTTCATCACTTAAATAAGATGAATCATATTGTGGTTCATCTGTGTTTGATTTTGGTGAAGATTCAGATGCTGATTCTTCTTTACTTGATTCTGCAGCCATCTTGATGAGGGATTGCCATAGCTCCTTGGCTGTGGTGCAGTGCATCAGAACTTCAAAGATGTCATCTGGCATTGATTGAGCAAGTATGTCCATTGCTCTTGCATCAGCCATCTTTAGCATTTTTTTATCTTCTGTATCTTCAGATGGTGAGATGGGACCTGACAAAATAGAATCATAAATAGATTCATCAATAGAGTTCATAAACAGTCTAATCCTTGTCTTCCATAGGGCAAGCTTGTCCAGATTGCACTTAGGAGGTCCAGTGCTTGACCATTCTTCATTTTGTGCCATGAAAAACTCTTAAGAAATAAATATAAGATCTATCTCAGGGATCTTTTGATTCAGGTGTTAGCCTGTACAAACAATCAACCTCCCTCTGATACCAATTGAAAGTGAGGGTAGATCTTATATTTTCTTTTAGGAAGAGTTAACGCGGAAAATTAAAAATTAAATTAAAACACATAACAGAGCATAGCACAAAAGAAACAGAGCAAGCAAACCAGACGACACAAGGAGCTACAGTGGTTCCCTCTCAATAGGTACGTCCACTCTTCTACCACCTTGGTAGGAATCCACTACAGGTTTTTGCTAAGGTGCCCTGCCACCAATGATCTGATTCAGGTAGATCAAACAGACCCTTTAGACTTTTGATCAGGTGTCTAAAAACCAAGCAGGTTGTTGATAAGGTGCCCTGTCACCAACGTTCACTTTTGAAGAGGTGTGAACAAACTCTTTACAGGAGGGGGAAGGAGAGTTAGATTGTCTTCTCTATTGTAAAACAGATTAGAGAAGCATAAGAGACTCTTCAGAACTTATGACAGAATACTGTCACGAGGTTCTGAAGGAGTAAGGCCTGAAGAAGACTAGAGATCTGGATTTAGATGTTCTTCTTCAGCTTCCTTATTTCTTCTTCTTCTTCAAAATCTCTGAGTGTATCTTCCTGGAACAGGAGCACTCAGGTTGAGGAAGAGCAGAAGAGATATCTTCACAGTTGGATAGATATTGCTGTGAGCAGCTGTATCTTCTCAGTTGAATCCTGAGAGCAGCTATATCTTTTCTTTCTTGAAGACTGCTGAATGTTGATGGTAGCAGTCTTCTTTCACATTTGTTCTACAGCTTCGTCTGTGTGTTTCTGGTCACTGTCTTCTTCTTGTATGTTTCGTGTGTGTCGTGTGTCTTGGTTCTTTCTCCAAAAGAACTCTTTAAATAGGTGCAGCAGCAACGGCTCTATTAGAGCAAGACTTTTGTCTTCTTCTCAGATCTTGAATCTGGGCTGCAATTAACACAAAAACAAGTCTTGCAGATATATATCCTATAAAAGGGAAAACTACAGCAGCTGCAATAAATAGACTCATAAAGGATGTTTGATAAATCACATCGGAAATAACTCTTTACAGCCAACGGCTATAAAGGACAGCTGCAACAATAAAGTCAGATAATAAGACAAAAGACATTGCCAGAGAGAATTGACTTATGCATAAATATAGAAGCACGTTTGCTTTGAGATATATGCATAAGATCAATTAAATAATCCATAATAAAACATGTCAGAAAATATAGGAAATAAAACAACAAATAAAACGCATATAATATTACATATGCAGACCAGAAGATAGTCGAACGGGGTTCGAAGATCGTCGACCGACCTACTGAGATCGTCGAGCTATCAGTCAGATAGTCGACCGACTCAAACAAAACAGAAAGCGTCGAGCGATCCTTAGAGATCGTCGAACGGCCTACTGAGATAGTCGAGCTATCAGGAAGATAGTCGACCGACTCAAACAAAACAGAAATCGTCGAACTATCAAGAGATAGTCGACCAGAGCTCGACGATTTAGCAGAACGTCGAGCTGGCTAGAGACAGACGATCGTCGACCGGCTGATCGACGATAGTCGATCGGCGTTCGACGATAGTCGAACCCGAAAAAGACTTAGCCAGATTTTTACTGGAAAAGAGAATACTCAACAATAAGATTTTGACCATAGATAAATCTTGGGTCAAGAGACAAAAGGGAAAGACTTAACTCAAATCCAAACTAGGGTACCAACAATCTCCCCCTATTTGGGTTAAGTCTTTCAAAAACTAAAATTACTAAAAACAAATAAACTAAACTAAAACAACTAAATAGTGATCCTGACCCAAATCAGAACCAGGGTTCCAACACAAATGAAGAATAAAGTCTTCATCAGCCTTCACGGATTAAATCCAGCCAGGAAATCACCTGAGCCCTTGGATCAAAAGAGAGAAATCTGAACGGCCACGATTTTCCCAAAAAACACAATTTTTGGCTGACACGGCCTGTGACACGCCCGTGTCACAGGCTGTGTACCCTTAAGCGGCACACGCGGTATTCAAACCGACTGAGATTTACCAGAACACAGGCATCGACACGCCCGTGTCGAACCTGACACGCCCGTGTCATTCCTGAGACACGCCCGTGTCACCCCTGCCTCATCGAGCTACAAGCAGTACACGGGTAGGCACACGGCATCGGACACGCCCGTGTCCAACCTAACATGCCCGTGTTCAAGGCTTGGTTCAAGGCCGTGTAATCTTCTGACTCAAAACGCATTTTATTTGCGTGACACGCCCTGGGACACGCCCGTGTCCTAGGACGTGTACCCCCGACACGCCCTGGGACACGCCCGTGTCCCAGGCTGTGTAAACTGACCTGTACCTCAAAACCAATTTGAGTCTTTTTGGGGTCTATTTGGGGTGTTACAATCCTCCCCCCTTAACAAAATTTCGTCCTGAAATTTCCACGGTAAGGAAACAAGAACCAACAATGCTATAACTTGATAACTCTATTATAACACAAGTACACGGTGTACAGTTTATACAAACAGCTCGGGAAATTCAGCTCGCATGGTCTGCTCTCGCTCCCATGTTAGCTCTTCACGGCCACAATTGTCCCATCGGACCTTGACCATCCCGATCACTTTGTTTCGCAACTGTTTCTCGGCTCGATCCTCGATCCGAATGGGTCTAACCCTCGTCGTTAGCCCATACTCGACCGGTACCCGATCATTCTCCACTACTTGAGCTGGATCCTTCACCGCCTTATGAAGGACTGAGATGTGAAATACATCATGAAATCCACCCAAGTCAGCTGAAAGTGCTAGTCGATAAGCAGCTTCCCCAACTCGCTCCACCACCTCAAACGGACCAAGATACCTCGGACTTAGCTTTTTCAAACGCCGAATCCTGGACACGCCTTTGAAGGGTTTGATCTTCAAATATACCCAATCACCCACCGCGAACTCCACGTTCCGGTGTTTGGCATTGTAGTACTTCGCTTGACGATCTTGGGCTATCAATAGCCTCTCCCGAATAGAGCGTATGAGCGAGGTAGCTTCTTCGACTTCCTTTTTCCCACTCAGCTTAGATTCGCCTGCTTCTGCCCAAGCTAACGGTGTACGGCATTTACGACCATATAAAGCTTCAAATGGTGCCATACCAATACTCGCTTGGTAGCTATTATTATAGGCAAATTCGACAAGAAATATATAATCTTCCCATCTCTTACCATGGTCTAGGGTGCACATGCGGAGCATATCCTCCATCGTCCTGTTGGTTCGTTCAGTCTGGCCATCCGTTTGGGGATGAAAGGCCGTACTAAACGCTAACTTTGTACCCAACATTTGATGAACTAGCCGCCAATCATTCGATGTGAACCGCCCATCACGGTCACTAACGATGCTCCGAGGAACACCGTGCAGTCGAACAACCTGCTCCACATAAAGCTTGGCCAAGGTTTCCACTGAATCGTCTCTTCTATTTGGAAGGAAGTGCGCCACTTTCGTCAACCGGTCCACAATCACCCAGATTGAATCATGACCGCGTTGAGATCTCGGCAACCCGTGCACGAAATCCATCGAAATATCATCGAACTTCCACTCCGGAATAAGTAACGACTTCAGGAAACCGCCAGGCTTCTGGCATTCTGCTTTCACCAACGCACAGGTATTGCATTCAGCCACATAACGTGCGACATCTTTCTTTAATCCGGGCCACCAGAATAGCTTTTTCAGATCTCTATACATCTTTGTGCTCCTTGGGTGAACTGAGTACTTTGCAAAGTGAGCTTCGTACATCAACTTTTCCCTCAATTTACCCACACTCTGGACGCACACTCGACCATTTCTTCGTAACAAACCGTTATCCCAAGAGAATTGGTCATCCGGCCCATCTTTTGCATAGCACTGGAGACTTTTATCAAGCTCCGTTGCTCGCCGAGTTCTATCCGTAAGGTCATATTGCACCTCCGTCCAGTTCAAGCATGCATCGGTTGACGAACCCTTGTCAACACAAGATATCTCCAATGCTTCCAATTCCTGGATTAAACGCTGATCATGCCTCTGTAACCAGCTTGCCCGTACCGGAGTCTTTCGACTCAAAGCATCAGCGACCACATTTCCCTTCCCGGGAGTATAGTGAATCTCGAAGGTGTAGTCCCCAAGGAACTCCATCCATCTTCGTTGTCGCATATTCAGATCCTTCTGATCCAACAAATACTTTAGGCTTTTATGATCTGTATAGATATCCACTTTAATGCCATATAGATAGTGCCGCCACAACTTGAGCGCAAAGATTACCGCCGCCAACTCCAAATCATGGACGGGGTAATTCCGCTCATGCACTTTCAACTGGCGCGAGCCATAAGCAATCACTTTACCAAACTGCAGAAGAACGCAACCTAAGCCGCTCCCGGAAGCATCACTATAGATCTCATACCCATCTGCACCACATGGCGATGTCAACACAGGCGCCGTGGTCAAACGACTCTTCAAGTCTTCAAAAGCTCGCGCGCACTCCGGCGTCCAAATTAACTTTTGATCTTTTCTCGTCAGCGTGGTCAGAGGTAAAGTAATCCGTGAGAAGTTTTCCACAAACCGTCTATAGTAGCCCGTAAGTCTAAGGAAGCTCCTGACCTCGGCCACTAAAGACATCACTGGCCAATCCCGAATGGCACTTATCTTCAACGGATCCACCGCGATACCTTCTCCGCTTACCACATGACCTAAAAAGGCTACTGAAGAGAGCCAGAACTCACACTTCGAGAACTTGGCATAAAGCTTATTCCTCCGCAGGGTATGCAAGACCAACCGCAAATGGTTTGCATGATCCTCTTCCGACTGAGAGTATACTAAGATGTCATCGATAAACACAATAACGAACAAATCCAAGTACTCTCGGAACGTTCGATGCATTAGGTCCATAAATACCGAAGGCGCATTACATAGGCCAAACGGCATTACCGTGAACTCATAATGACCGTAGCGTGTTCCAAACGCCGTCTTGGGAATGTCACCTTCCCTAATCCTCAGCTGATAATATCCCGATTTCAAATCCAATTTGGAATAGACCATAGATCCTGGCAGCTGATCAAAGAGGTCATCAATCCGTGGGATCGGATATTTGTTTTTCTTCGTCAGCTTATTCAATTCGCGGTAGTCAATACATAACCGTAAGCTACCGTCTTTCTTTTTCACAAATAGAACATGCGCGCTCCAAGGTGACATACTTGGGCGTATATATCCCTGCTCCAACAACTCTTGCAATTGGACTTTCAACTCAGCCATCTCTTTTGGCGCAACGCGATATGGAGAGCGGGCCACAGGTTTCGCACCTGGCACCAACTCAATAGAAAAGTAAATCTCCCGCTGGGGTGGTAACCCAGGAAGATCTTTAGGAAACACATCGGCAAACTCTGACACAACTAGTACTTCACCGACACTGGCCTTTGGCTCAACAGCCTGAATTAGCGTGAAGAATAACTCCGCGCCCTTCCGAACAGCATTGACGACTTGGAGTGCAGACAATAGAGTCCCGCCAACTCCTCGCATACCAGCGAACTTCGTCACAAGTCCGGTATTCTGGCCCAGTGTAATCTCCTTGGAGTTGCAATCAATAAAGGCACGCTGCTCCGAGAGGCAGTCCATACCAAAGATCACATCAAACTCCGATAACGGTAGTACAGCTGCACTCAAACCGAAATCCCGACTTCCTATTTGCACATCCACATCGCAAGCCCTATCCGCAAGCATCACACAGCCATTCGGCAATAGCACCCTTGTACTATCCACCGTCACATGACTTGGTACCCCAATGCGAGATACGAAATCCTCAGACAGAAAAGAATGCGAAGCACCCGTATCAAACAGGGATCTCCCCAAATTATTCCGAATCAGGACAAAGCCTGCAGCACACACATCATGCACAAGCTATACATAACAAAAAACACTAGCACATAAGCAAGTAAGCTAAATCAACTCGTACCTGTGACGACGTCACTTTGCTTAATCGCTTCATGTTGGCCAAGCTGATAGATTCGGGGCTGTGCCTGGGACGCAGATGAATCAACCACCGCTTTGCCCTTCTCAGCATAAGACGCACCCGCCTTCTTGTCCCCTTTGGGCTAAACAACCCGACAGTCACGAGCTATATGCCCCACTCGGCCACAGTTATAGCATGTACGAGAATCCAGCCTTGATGTCGCTCCCGACATAACGGTCGTAGTCACTTGCCCAGATGGCTTGGACCTCTTGCCCCCTTTCTTCTGGTAAAACGATTTGCTCGGGCGAGGTGCTTGAACCTCTGGATTTGACACAACCAAGCCTTTGTTCCCTTGCATCCGCCGCATGTCCTTCTCCAACGCACACGTAGTATCAACCAACGCCTGAAACCCTTGGTTCACTGAACTCGAAAGCAGGAATCGCAACTCATCCCGCAATCCTTCATAGAACCGATTCGTTTTCCTTTGGTCATCCGCGAAGATTGTTCCCGCATACCGTCCCAACCCGGTAAACTCATGCAAGTAGATATCCACGCTATCTTCCCCTTGCTTTAACCGTTGGAACTCATTTTCCATAGCAATGCGTTGCGCCGCTGGGACATGTTTCGCCAGAAATATCCGAGAGAACTCCTCAATCGACACTTGCGTTAATTGCCTGCCCGCCAAATGGTGTACCTCAACCTCGTCCCACCACAACCGCGCCTCTCCTTCAAGCATGAAGGTGGCCAAGGTGACTTTTAGAGTTTCCTCCGCCCTGATCGCTGTCATTATCCTCTTGACACGCGATAACCAATCCTCTGCCTGCGTTGGGGATCCCATTTCCGTAAACATAGGAGGACTGAAGCTCATGAATTGCTTCAACTGTCAGTCAGCTGCTCGTGGATCTACAGCCTCAACCGGCTCGGGTCTTACATCAACACGAACTGGCACGACTGCCGGCTGCGCTTGCCCGGTCGGCTGAATCATGGCAAATAGCGCCTCAGCAACTAAGCGAACAGTTTCCGCAGATGGAGGAGGTGTTGGCACCTCAGCTGGTACCGCACTCTCATCAGAGCGCTGGGGCTCAGACTGCCCAGCACCACTACGCGTCACCTATCGGTGGATAAGACACACATTAGCGAACGTATGCAAGCAAAACAACACAAAAAGGAACGCGCAGATTCCTCAAACAAGATTTTGTACATTCCTTAGTGGACATTCTAGAGTTCATTAGCATTACAGCAGGGCGCATAAACACGCGCTCGCCACCCCATAAAAGAATTCGCCCACGAATTCGATAGAGGAAGACCGAACGAAACTGATACCAAAATGTAACGACCCCATCCGTTAAATGACGTATAGTAGAAGGTCCGGCCGGGACCCACACTATATGCCACAAACAGACGGTGAGGTCACAGGATAATACCAAACCATACACGAATCCTAACTCAGAGCATTCTAGCGGAAGCTTTAAGTTGTAATTTGAACTCTAACAAGGAATGTCCAATATATAAACCACATTTATATATAACCACGGAATGTACACAAATACATAGAGTTTGGACTTAAGGCCTTACAGTTCCTCTTTTCACACCGTATGGTTTACAAACCTCGGCGCGTAGGCCGGCCATACATGAGTAAAAGAAAATAAGCAAAAACATTTGCTTAGCCTTCAAGGGCTAGCCGCAGCAGCAGCAGCAACAGCAGTAGGGCTTCAGCCCATCACTTACCACTTGGCTCTCCATCACCTGCATGGGAACAATCCACCCAACCGGTGGCAAACAATGCAACGGTCAGCATTCAGCTGACCCAATTATAACAATCCTACCCCTTTCTCGGGGCATTAGCATTATTTCCCTGCAAAGCATGGCATCATCATATAGCAACTATGTGCGCACATGCACATTCAAGCCATCACAACTATCGGCCACACGGCCCGACAGTCCGTTCACTCAGGGCACATTCTTGGTGTACCGGAATACCAGGGTCAATACCACCGTCTACACGGTATTTGAGCATTCTAGTCTTTCCGGCGCGCGGGCCTAAGACTCTCATTAGGCGCTCCAACAAAACCTATAACCAGGCTTCCAAGTCGGACGGACCAAACGCAGGTACGGATCAGCCACCCCCCGTTGCTCAAGTCGCCGTGCCACCTCGAATACGGAAGTATCCATGGCTATTTATAGGCGCGGGTCGGTTTCACCTTTCCTGTTCGGCAATCTACCTTTTTATCGAGTTGCAGACCAAC
Source organism: Platanthera zijinensis (assembly GCA_039513925.1). Classification (NCBI taxonomy): domain Eukaryota; kingdom Viridiplantae; phylum Streptophyta; class Magnoliopsida; order Asparagales; family Orchidaceae; genus Platanthera; species Platanthera zijinensis. The sequence goes on from CM077089.1 coordinate 94,960,369, forward strand.
GGTTCAACCGCTCATAAAGTGGCAACGCATGGCCACAAGAGTTGCATCCAACCCTCTTCATTTCCTAGACATCATCCAGTACTTCCTGCTGCACAAAGCAACAGGTAGGCACAAGGCAACACAAGCCATAATCACGGAGCCTTCTCCGATATGCAAACAAGCATCACCAATCCAGACCATGTCCAGATGGGCTTTACACAGCATGCATAGAGCCGTACTCCAATTCCGGCCTCTAACAAGGGGGACTTCACATATCTACCCCAAGGGACACCACAACCCACCGCACACTCGCGGGGAAGGGTTTTCCCTATGTAATGCAGAAAAGAAGGACTTCACATGTCCAAGAAGGGAGATCGTTACCCTTGTCGATCTCTTGGGAGCCATCGAAACTAGCCGGTGAGAAAGAACCACAGCAGCCTTGCCTTCACAACCCCGGTTTCGGATCACGAATCGGACCACGGGAACTCCGCCGGTGGCTTGATCTCCTCCTCCTTCTTCTCCTCCTCTCTCTTTCTCTCTTCCTTAAGCAAATGAAGAATAAAGTCTTCATCAGCCTTCACAGATTAAATCCAGCCAGGAAATCACCTGAGCCCTTGGATCAAAAGAGAGAAATCTGAACGGCCACGATTTGCCCAAAAAACTCAATTTTTGGCTGACACGGCCTGTGACACGCCCATGTCATAGGACGTGTACCCTTAAGCGGCACACGCGGTATTCGAACCGACTGAGATTTACCAGAACAAGGGCATCGACACGCCCGTGTCGAACCTGACACGCCCGTGTCATTCCTGAGACACGCCCGTGTCACCCCTGCCTCATCGAGCTGCAAGCAGTACACGGGTAGGCACATGGCATCGGACACGCCCGTGTCCAACCTGACACGCCCGTGTTCAAGGCTTGGTTCAAGGCCGTGTAATCTTCTGACTCAAAAAGCATTTTATTTGCGTGACACGCCCTGGGACACGCCCGTGTCCCAGGCCGTGTTCCCCCGACACGCCCTTGGACATGCCCGTGTCCCAGGCCGTGTAAACTGACCTGTACCTCAAAACCAATTTGAGTCTTTTTGGGGTCTATTTGGGGTGTTACAGACTATATGTTCAAAAGTTATTTTGTGCCCGTTGTAAGGCAATGTAGTTGCGTATGCGTTGAGACGCAGGGCTCCCACCCAAGCCAACAAGTTGTAGGTTCATGTTGAGAAATTGACCCGGGAGTTGGTGATGTTAGCTATCTCTTGCGTTGACAAGAAGAATACCGTCGAAGCGTAATTGAACTGGATGGAAGTTCAGTATGACCTGGCTGATCGTATTTGGCAGACTATTGCTTAGGAGGCAGTATGAAGGAAATCATATGTGCGGCTCGGTGGGTCAAAATCCCAAATCGACGGTTAGAAGGTGGGCTACAAGGGAAAGGCAATCGTTTGTGCGGCCTAAGCAATGGTAATCTATGGTTGGAGTTGTGGTACGATATACCAAGTACTCAACTCACTTGGGAGGCACGAAGTTGTGCCAAAAAGTGAAGAATTTGCTCTGGTGACCAGGACCCTAGAAGGGTGTTGCACTTTATGTGACAAAGTGTCATACTTGCGCCTTGGTAAAGACGGAGTGCCAAAAGCCTGGAGGATTCTTGAAATCCTTGCCTATTCCAGAGTGGAAGCTCGACGGCATACCGATGAACTTTGGGCATGGCTTGCAAAGGTCGCGGTAGGGAAAAGACGTCTTTTGGGTGATAAAGGTTTGGTTAACGCAAGTGTCGCACTTCATTCCGCATAGGAAGGATGATCCGGTGGTGTAATTGGCAAAGATGTCTATGGATAACATCGTTAGACCGTACTGTGTGCCCCACAACATCGTGAGCAATCTAGATGGGCATTTTACGTCCAATGTTTGGAGGTGGTTACAGAAAATGCTGGGGACTAAGTTGTAGTCTAGTCCAGTCTTACATCCGCAGATGGATGGGAAGACCGAGAGGGACAATAGGACGTTGGAGGACATGCTTCGCATGTGCTTTTTGGACTTCGGGAAGCAGTGGGAAGGCAATCTGTTTAGGTAAAGTTTGCGTACAACATTAACTACCGAGCGAGCATATAAATGGCTCCCTTCGAGGTCCTATATGCTTGAAGTTGTCGCATGCCGTTATCATTGCTTGAAACGGATGACACGAAGTTGTATGTAAAGCTAGAGGTGTTAAACACTACCCCTTCGGTGCGAACCATACAAGAACTTTTGCTAATCGCTCAGGAGATGCAGACTAAGTGCTTTAACGCCACGCATTGGAATGTGGAGATATTGGTTGGCGTGTTGGAAGTAATAGCCGTTCAAGAGTGTTTTATGGGAGCGATGCTTGGAGAAGCTGAGCCCGATATACCTTGGACCACTTGAGATTTCTGGAGCAGTTTGGTGAGGCGGCTTATTGCCTAAGACAATTAGTGGAGTTGAGTATTCTACACAATGTAACCCTCATAAAAGTGTTGCGTAGGGCTACGCAAGAGCCTTCGAACTTGATCACGGGCGATCAAGTAGCGGTGGACGAATGGTTGACGACTAATGTAAAGCCCGTTCGTATTGTAGACCTTGAAGTCAAGCGAATTCGTCTCAAGGAGATCAGGTTGGTCGAGGTCCGGTAGGACTATTACGGTTGGGGAGAGCTTCCTTAAGAACGGGAACAGGCTATGCCGGAAGAATACCCAGAGCTATTCCGCTCAGGTACCGCTTAAAGTTTTTCGTTTTCTTTCCTTTAGTAATTTCGTGGGCGAAATTCTTTTAAGAGGGGGAGGATGGTAATACCCCAAAACTCAAAAGAGGGACGAGTGACGTTTTAAGCCAAATCTAGGAGTTGGAGCAGGTGATACGGGCGTGACACGGGCGTGTCACGGGCATGTCCGGGCGTGTCACGGGCGTGTTCGGCCACAGGTTGCGTGGTCAACGTTGTGGCGATCGGCGATTGTCGAGTGTAGGCACACGGCCTGGGAAACGGGTGTGTCCCATGGCGTATTACGCTCGGGAGATTTCTAAGTGAGGCACACGGGCTGTGATAGGGGCACAGACACGGGCATGTCATATGTGACACAGGCGTGTCAGAGGCCGTGTCACCGGCCGTGTCATTCTCGGGAGGTTTCTAGTGTTACGTACGGGTCGTGACACGGGCCCAGACACGAGCGTGTCACATATGACACGGGCGTGTCGGAGGCTGTGTCACAAGCCGTGTTCTGGTCAGAGTGCTGGGAGAGACGGCGAAGGGGTGACACGGCCCTGGACACGGGCGTGTCGCAGGCCGTGTTCGGCCCAGGTTTTGTAATTTCGGGCGAAATCGCAGCAGTTCGATTTCTTGATTTATGGATCCGACGGCTCAGGGCTATTGCTGGTAGTTTATATCCGGGAATATGGTTTGAAACCCTTATTTTCTCCTAACCATTCTCTTTTTAAAAGCTAGAGAGAAGGGAGAGCAAGGAGGAAGAAGAAGTAGGTCAACTCCGGCCGTCGGTGGAGCTTCGGAGCTCTGATTCTCGATCTGAGTCCGGATCCGTGAAGGCGAGGCTGATACGGTGCTTTCCATCCGGCTTGATCGTCATGGCGCCGAGGAGAAATGCTAGGGTAACGATTCTCATCTTGAGCATGCGAAGCTCTTCTTCCTTTGCATGGGAAAATCCCTCTCCCACGAGTGTGCGGCGAGACTGAGGTATTCTTTGGGGTAGATATATAAAGTCCCACTTGTTAGAGTCCGGAATCGTAGTACGGACAAAGGCATGATGTGTGAAGCCTACCCGGATGTGTTGGTCTGGATCAGTGATGATTTGCTATGCATTTTTAGCCGGAGAAGACTGCGAGCGTTTTGATTGTTTTCGGGTTGCTATGTGGTAGAATGCATCTGAGAATCTTGGGGATTAACCCCGAGGTGCACCCGAAAATCTGGACGGAAATGCATTCTTGTCATATCGGTGGCCTGGGAGCCAACCAGGTACATAGCGGGGCTATGTACTGTGTTTGAAAGATATTTGGGACTAGGGAAGCTTAGCCCGTGTTAAAGGCCAAATGGCAATGGTGGGGTGAGCAACGGGCTGGTGGACCCCTACCCGCTCCATCTGCTCGGTTAAAGCGACCTAAAGTTTTACGTGGGATTTGCCGAGGTTTGGAGATCGAGTCTGGGCTACGGCTGAGAAGACTAAATGCTCACAAAGTTGCCACCCTGGGGGTGGTGGTGGAGTCAAGGACCGGACGGGGTTCGGACTGGCTTCGCCGAGTAAGTGCACTAAGAGCACGGGGTGTATGGCAGTGTGAGCGTGCACCTGTGATGTGATGCTTATTTCACTATGTTGCTTGCTTTGCTAACAAGTGCAGGGAAGAAGCTTTGTCGCCCTGGTTTGGGGGAGGAATCGTTATAATTTGGTCAGCATAGCTGACCGTTGCCTTTATTTACCACCGTGTGGTGGAATGTTGCTTGCAGGTGCTGCGGAGCCGAGCGGTAAATAGCGGGCTAAATCCTAAGTTGCTGTACCAGCCCTCGAAGGCCAATTTTTGAGTGTTTTCCTTTTGTACTCATGTGTGATTGGCTTGCGTGCCGAGGTTTGGAAGACATTGTTATTAAGCAAACTCTTGTAAGGCTATAAGGCAAATATTCGTGTATTAAACATTCCTTTTGGTTTGAGTAGTGGACATTCATGCTTGGCAGGGTTCTTTATTCTTTGTATAACATAATATCTTACTTCCGCTAGATGCTCTGTGTAGGATGTTGTGTTTGGTTGAATAGTCTCAATACGTAACCAACCGGTCTATCCGTAGTATATGGCGTCGGGCCTCGGCCGGACCTACTGCTATATACCATGTGACGGATAGAGGTGTTACACTGTATGGATTAGGAAAATCATCGGCGAATTAGATGTAATTCCGTGCATTGTTTGTCTCCTAGTTTTCTATTGTGACAAATATGGTGCAATTGCAGTTTCTTTGGAACCTAGATCTCATCAGCTCTCCAAGCATATACTTCGGCAGTTCCATCTTATTAGAAAGATTGTCGATCGAGGAGATGTGAGCATTTGTAGAGTGCCGACTGAGGAGAATATTACGGATACACTAACAAATCCTCTCGCATAGAGAAAGTATGATGGTCATGTTAGAAATATGGGTAAATGATACCTTAATGATGAGCCCTAGTGGGAGTCATGTGGATTATATTTTGTTGGCTGTAATAATTCATTTGATGAATAGAGTGATGTATACATTTCATTAATATATTTCGACAAGTTCTTTTATTTGTAAATTTGTTTCTATTGTGATGGAGTAATTTAACAAAATAAATGCCCTTAGAATATTACTTCCATTGGTGTCAAGTGGTGAATTGAATGTGAGAGCCTATGTTATTAGAAGCTTCTTTCTAAATAGTTCCTGATCGGCGTATCATCTTAGAAGCTAAGGGCGATGATGTTATAATAAGACTAGCATGTGCATTGACTGATGACCGGTCCCCACAGGTCATGATATTGTGATATCAAGTCATCACATGTATACTTATTAGTGAACAAGTTGTATTCGACAGACCCACCATGAGAATATTTTGTGGATTGTTATATGAATGTGTCATAAGTATGGCTCAAGTGGCAATGGTGTTTCTGTTCCATTGACCTGAAGTGACAGCATTCATCGAGTGAGGAAGAGTGTGCTTTGATGTTATCAAAAGTATAGTCTTGAGAAAGATGGATGATAAAGGTGTTTATTGAGTACGTTACAAATCATTTTTGTGTTTGTATATAAGCATAGATGGGATTTGTCCACCTATATGACCGTAGTTGCATCCAAGGACCACTTGATGGAATGGGACTGAGAAATGCATTGTCATGCTTGGTTGAGTCAATATATGATATTGGGCTCACCAATTTCTAGAAGTCCGTTCTAGATCTAGAAACTGCGATTGAACATTTATGAGGGTGATACGGTCTATACCTTTAGTTCTATCCGGATGTAAGGGATGAAGGGATAGGACAACATTGATACATTGGCCACGATGCCTTTTGAGTTCTAAACTCTTATTGCTTGGGGAGAAATGATGCAGTGCTAGATGCCGCTCATTGTTTGTGAATTTTTGGTTTGATACTTTCAAGATCAAGTGGGAGACTATTGGTGTTACCATTGTGATTTGGAAGTGATCAAACATGTATTCTCACTACCAAAAGAGTATGAGCCTATCAGTGTCGCACAAAAGAATGTTTGGAGAAATTGGGAGATTGGATTAGTTTTTCTTTACACATATGATGAGTGGAAATGACTTAGCTCAGCCAGGCTTTTAAAGAATTGAGTGCGTTGAGACCACTGAACGCTTTCATCGAGTCAAGTGTTGACTCGTCGAATGATGGAGTTGAGTGTGTTGAGTTTACTCAACGATTCATCCAGTCAAAGTGTTGATTCGACGAGTATGGCACTTAAGCATTGAGTTCCATGAGTTTACTCAACCATTCGTTGAGTTAAGGTGTTGATTCGATGAGTCTGGTTCTTAGGCGTTGAAAGCGTTGAGTTCGCTCAATGCCTTCATCGAGTCAAAGGTTGATTCGATGAATCTAACACTTAGGCATTGAGTGCGTTGAGTTAACTCAACACATTCGTCAAGTCAAATGTTGAATTGACGGGTTTTGCACTGAGTGCATTGAGTGCGTTGAGTTCACTCAACGCCTTCGTCGTATATCTTTTGCATACTCGACGATTCGTCAAGTATGTTATGTATACTCGACGATTCGTCAAATTTTTATGGAAACTCGATGATTCATCTAGACAAGGGTTATCTGGTCGAAATGTTGTATTCCAAGTCTTGGGTCTGCGAATAGCGACAAGTTGTTCTGTTTTATCCTTTGTGTATAAATAGAAGATTTTAGGGTTTCTATTCAAAGGATCGACGAGTTGATTCTATCTAAGCACACGAGCCGAACTATGTGAAAACCCGAGACCTATAAGGCTGACGGAAGCTTTTCCGCCTTCGCCGATCCCATCGCCATCACTAATCCTGATTCTGGCGAGTGTCGTTGCCGCCTCTTCTATAACGGACCTAGCGTCCGTGAAAATACAGAGTGCCCTCTCCCGATCTAAATCTTGTTCGACAAGACTCTACGGGTTCTCCCATTTGTTTGGATCTTCTGTAGAGGTGCAGACACTATTCTATACTAAGGAATCTAGCAACTAAGTGATCGGTAGATCTTCTGGAACATCTTGGTTGAGTATCTACTCAGTCCCGCAAAGGTAATTTTATTTTACAGCACTTTCTTCTTGATCAATGTATATCGCTAGACACGAACTTTTTGGGCTTTTCTTATTCCTCTATTCGGCTACACACAAATGTTATGTCCTATATAAAAATCCAATAGCTATTATATTCACCCTGAAGCTGTGGCGGCATTACTTATATGGCATTAAGATTGGCATCTTTACGGACCATAAGATCCTAAATTGTCTATTAAACCAAAAGGATTTCAATATGTGACAAAGGAGTTTGATTAAGTTTCTTGGGTACTATACATTTGAGATGCACTATGTCCCTGGGATGGGAAATATTATCACAGATGCATTAAGTCGCAGGGTTTCGGTGCAGGCCAACTGGATACAGATGAATGATGAGTGACTTATTTGAGACTTAGAGGCCTCGAAGATCACTTGTGTTAATAGCAGATCTAATGCAAATTTATCTTTAAACTAGACAGAGTTGCAATATGACTATGTGGACATGATTCATCAGGCATTAGAGATTGATGAGAGCATGAAACGCTATTTGGAAGAAACCAAGGATCTGTCAAATTCCTAGTTTTTTATTGAAGATTGTATCGTTTGGAAGGACGGCAAGTTGTGCATCCCGAATGTGGGCAAATTATAGGAGGAGTTGATGTGTACGAGGCACATTTTACAATTTACTTGATCTACTTCGGGAGCAAAAAAAGAATATAAGGATGGTCCAAGGAAATATCATTCAAGGTTCAAGTGGAATCCACTCAAGAGAGCTGGCATAAAAACCCTACCAAAACTGTCCAAGTGGTATTCAACCAACTCAAACAGTCAGGTTGCTTGGCTAGATGCATATCTGTTGCTGATGGAGTGAAAGCAGTGAAAGAACAATTCTTCCAACTCTTCATAGTAAAAGGAAGAACACAACAAATCTGGGATGATTCTCTCCAAAGGAGACAGGTAATGATCCTAAACCTAGAGATTATACTTCCCTAACATAATATGTTATTGTAGTAGCAAGGTTGGGATTGTCAGAGCTGACTGCCAGTCAGATGAAAGGAGAACATGTGAGAAGAAGCACCTCCACCACAGGGTGCAAGGTTGATATGATACGCAAAAATGGAACCTATCAAATCCTATGAAGAAGACTAACCACTTGGAGCTGCAAGAAAGAAACCTGTCTTATAATATAAACTCCATGGTATCAAGACCACATCCTCTAGATAAGTAGAAATTCTTTATATTGATATTCTACTAGTGTAATCTAAATTGCTAGGAATCCTGTCTTTCATTGCAGGACTATGCATATATAGATTAAGTATCAGTTAGTTAGACAGCATATGTAAAAACTCAATTCCCTACCCTTTTCTTCTCCCATTATAAGATATACTTGTATTCTTACAAGAAGAATTCTCATTCTTATAGTGACCATACATACAATCCTGGTCATACCTATTAGATGGGAGGATTACCTTGTGAAAGGTTGACTATGGTACTATAGGAGCTTTGCCTTTCCCTTTTGAAAGGTCAACTCTTGTACTTCCCTTGACTGCCTACTCCTTCTTATCCTTTTGGGAGGAGAAGGAATATAAAAAAGGAAATACAGAACATGGCTTTTAAAACTTAGCCACTATCACCTTCTCCTTTTTGAGGTTACCTTCAAGATTCCTGATATGGTCATTCTTGAAGGCTATTGTGGCCATCTGAAAATGATGATGTATTTCAGCTTGCTGATTTCTATCATCTTCAGGTCAAGCATGTTTGATTACTTTGAAGAAGCAACCTACAGAGAGGTAATCTCCTAAGCCTTCTTTTTGGCTAGGAGCCTGCTTCTGTTTAGTGCTTACAGGAGTTCACTATAGTCATCAATCAATATAATGATGTCTCCTTCAGATTCAAAACCATCTTCATCACTTGATGCAGATGCCTCTGAATCTGGACCTGTCTCATAATCTGACCCAGAGGATAGAGAATGTACTTTGCTTGGACCAAGCTGCTCCAGGCTGGGTTCTTCATTAGTCAAATCCATCTGCCCAAGGTAATGTTTGTCTTCTACTCCTTCTTCAGTCCTGGCAACATCATCAACTTCTCCAGATATAGCAGCCAACACCTTTAAGAAATCTGCCTCTACAACTTCTTCTTCAGCAGTGAATAGCCCAATGTAGGCTTCATCTTCATCTTCCTCTTCTGACTCTTACGATGAGGAGTCAGTCCAGCTCTTTTGCTTCTTACAAATGAAGAATTTCTCCTTCTTATCCTTTTGCTGTTGTTCCTTTTTTTTCACCAGCACCCTTCCTTTTGACAGGGCAGTAGGCTATAACATGCCCTGTCTTATTACAACAATAACAGACCATTTTAGAAGAGACATGTTTATTTGGTTTAGAGACATACATGTCCTCTTTAGAGGTTTTCTTCTTGCCCTTGTAGTAGACTTCTTTGGGATGAGACGAGGAGGAGGGATTACTTCTCCAGTGCATCTTCTTGATGAATGTCTTGAATTACATGGAGAAGGCAGCAAAGTCTTCATTTGACATGTGGTAGTCTGATGTTCTGGTTTCTGAACTTTCTTAATCAAATTCAGCATCCCTCCTTGGTGGAGAAGGTGTCTTTCTCCTCCTCCTTATGGATTCAGCTTTGAAGTCTACTGACTTGTCCTAGACTGCAGACTTGCTAATTTTCTCCTCCTCATTTCTGGTTGTCAGCTGCATTTTATAGGACAATAGCTTTCCAAATAATGTTGGTGGTGGTGTTTCTGCTAGTCTTTCCACTTCTTTGATGGTACAGATTTTTGTGTCCCGGTCTTTAGTTAGAGACCAAAGAAACTTGTCATTTAATTCCTATGTGCTGAAGACTCTGCCATATGTCCTCAGCTCATTCAAAATCCTAATGAACTTTTCATATCACTCAGCTATTCTATCTTTCTTGTTCTTCCTGAAGCTTTCATACTCTTGATTGAGCTTGGACTTCCTATAATCCCTCACATCTTCTATCCCCTCTATGTAGACAACTAGTGTATCCCACATCTCCTTAGATGTCTTGCAGTGAACTAGGTTTTTGAAGGTGGAGTCATCAATGGCACTGACTAATATATTTTGTGTCCTCTTGCCCATTGTGGTACAGATGACTTCATCCTTATTCATTTCAGAGTATATCTTTGGAGTCTTGACATTATCATCCAGAGCTGAACCTTCATAGGGATTAATGGTCCCTCTTTGATAGTAATGAAAATTCTAGGGTCAACTGCCTCCATAAACAGCCTAACTCTCTCCTTCCATATGCCAAACCCTTCCTTCCTATAGATAGGAAGCTTCATGGCCATTAGTTCCTTATAGTTCACTCCTGAACACATAAGGGGTGTCTTTCCTTATTAACCTTGGAGATCTACTCACACCGTTGAGTCTTTAATGAGTAACCTCCCTCTGATACAACTTGAAAGTCTTGTTTTCAAGGTCAACTATATATCTCGAGGGTGGGTGAATAGGTTTTAGGCCTTCTTTTTAAATACACTGACCTATATCTGATTTCATGAGCTTTTTGATTAATTGATTTGTGCTTTCACGAACAATCACAAACGACTCAGATATTTTTATAGTGGTTCCCCAATCTTGGGTACATTCACAGACCCTCTTCGCCTTTCTAACAATGTGTTAGACTTAAGATCTTACAACACGATCCCGCAGGACCCCTCAGTTTTATCTATGACCTACAACTCGGGCACTAAGCTCTACCACTCAGATCCCAACTAGATCCTACTCTCAGATCTACATTAGATCTTACCTCAGCCTTTAAAGCACAGGCTTACACATAGATTCCCTAAAGAATCCTACCCTCAGATCTCAGAATCGATCTTACTCACAGATCTATAATATATCTAACCTTAGTCTTTATATCACATGCCTACACTTAGATTCCCTAAGGAATCCAACCCTCATATCCTAAATTAGATCTTATAGAGAATGTCAAAGAGATGAAATACTCAAATACTAGAGAAAGTTCTTTGTCTCTGTCTTCCTGGACTGAGCAGATATCAGCCCTATCTTCTTCTTCACAGCAACATATTGAGAAAGAAATCTTCAATTGAAGCACAGCTTGTTCTGGAAGCAACTTGCAGAAAACTCTGCTTCTTCTTTTTCAGGAGTTAATCCCGATCTTGTTATCGTAGTTGAATATTACAGTAGCTCACTCTTTTAGCATTTAGGTTCTCTGATCTAAACTTGTTCTTTTGGCTCTTCAAGAAAGTAAGGAATAAGACTTCATTCAACCTGAAGATTGCGAATACAGAAAAAACGTTAATTGCTTCTCTTCTCAATGTTTTTTCGATTATTCAATTTTTAATTGATTTTTTTTATTTATTTGAATCAGCCAATCTATCATTTTTATATCACGCTGCTAAATGGCTATATTTCGTGTGTGGGCCCCGAAATAAATGTTGGAAAATTTCTTTCCTTTTCCCTAAAAGGGCTACTAACTTGCCGCAATGCCATTAACGAAATTTTGCAGAATTCCTGCAATATTTTAAACCTGCGTTTACTTTTCTGATGTCACCATCTATAGACTTAGACAAAATCAAGCATAAGAAGTGAAAGTCCACCTAGTGTCAACTACTTACACCTATGGGGGGGGGGGATAGGTGTATTTGCAGCGAATTTGCGGAATTAATGTTTCACCTGCACAAGAAAACAAAACAACACAGCACAAAAATACACAAGCAATTTATAGTGGTTCCCCGATTTGGGTACGTCCACTTTCCCCCTTCGACCTATCTCCCAACCAGGGACGACTCAGTCACTTCACCAACAGGATTGAAATCCAATCCTTGCACTAACGGAAGGAACCCTTCAACACGTAGGAGTCAACACTCCCACAACACGTGTTGCACTTAACACTACAACTAGAGACCAAACGGTCCTTTACAAAGAAATGAAAATAGCTTGTAAGAAATACAAACAACGTATGAAGACCAAGGTGTCCCTCTTCGTTCGACGACGTGTTCTTGAGGTCAACGAAGAGTCCACAACCTAGATCTCACTTAAAGAGAATCTTCTCTAGATCGACGGCTTCAACAATAGAGGCGGTGATGCTATGTAGATCCAATCTTCTTAGCAAAATCGGCAAGGTCTTCCAACGGTCACACTAGGATCGATCGTCTCGATCGATTCGGATGGGAAAGGTTTCCCGATCACAAATCAAGAGACAAAAGATCTCTGGATAGACGCATGAGACGCTGTGCCCGACTAGGCTTCTGTCGCCAGGAGAGGTAACGAAAACCTCGATCAACGGTGGCGAGAAACTAGCGAGAGGCGGAGCGGGTCGGCCGAGCTCGCTTCCAATCTAGGGCTTGACAGCGGCTTCTTTTTCGTTTTTCTGTGATCCCCCTTTTTACTGTTCACAAATACAGAGTATTTATACACTAGGTCAAGAGATGACCGTTGTGGGCCCCACCAGCGGTAAGACCAAAGTCCGGTTCAAAATCCCGATGATAACGTGGACCGGTCCAGACAGACTTGGAAAATTGCCCAAGTCAAATTCGGCGAGAATCGTGAGTGATTCTCGACGAATCGGCGAGAATCACTTACGATTCTCGCCGAATTCTACTTAGAGAATTCTGGTTACACAGGTTATAGAGGCCAGGGAGAATCGGTGGGAATCACCTTGGATTCTCGCCGACTCGTCGAGAATGCAGTCATTCTCGACGAATCAGCGAGAATCACTTGGTGATTTCTCGACGATTCTGCCTTAGATGATTTTTCTGACTGCGTCGAGACAGCCGGCCCAACCCGGCAAGAATCAACTAGTGATTCTCGTCGACTCGTCGAGAATCACTAGTGATTCTCGACGAATCGGCGAGAATCACTTAGTGATTCTCGACGAATTATACTTAGACGAATTCTCGTCTTTCCACCCGTGAGCAGGTCATTGGCCCACCCTTGCTTCTTGTCTGCTCTTGCTTTATCATAGCCCTGTATTTGAAATTAAGTACACCCCAATAGAGAGAGTACACGTAGGCCAACACACTGATCTGCTCAACGAGGGATTACGTTGCACAGACCCGTGTATATTGACCCACTGCACCCTGACATTGGTGTGTACTTAGCATGGAATAACTTCAAGCACAACTAAAAAATAGTTCATCAAATACATTGTGAATTCATCTTAGCTAGACAGGTGGCTTCCTCAAATCCAGGTAATTGTGGATACAATGCCCAACAATCTCCCCCTATTTGACGAAGCCAAAATCCTACTAGCTAAGATGAATACCACCATCCAGAGAATGATTAAAATTTTAAGTAGACGAGAACAAACATAACAATACTTGAGTCAAAACATGACATCACATATATATATATAAATTCATAATACTTGTTCGTAAGATAATAGGAAAACATTGATGTGCAATAAGAGGCGGAAAAGATCCTAAGCCTATTTTTCCTTAGCAAGATCATTCTTAAGCTTCTGAGCCAGGAATTTCTTGCTCTGTCTTTCGAAATATTCCTTAGGCTTCAGATGATATCTGGGAGGAGGGGCTTTATCTGCCACTGTGTTATTCCTGAAGAATATGTTGCGTTTGGCTTCAAATTCTTTATGCCGCTCTGTTGGTACCCTAGTTTGATTTGAGTTTAGTCCTCTCCTTTGTGCCCCTTGACCCAAGAAATATCTATGGTCAATGGTTAGAAGTCTAGCTGTAGGGTCCTCGCTTTTCCAAATTGAGAATTTGGTTAAGTAGGTTTTTCGTTCGACGATAGTCGAACGCCGCTCGACTATCGTCTATCGGCTGATCGACGATCGTCTATCAGTTGGTCGACGCTTTGTCTGCGCTGATAGTTCGACTATCTGTTGATAGTTCGACTATCTGTTCTGCGCTGATAGTTCGACTATCTGTTCTGCGCTGATAGTTCGACTATCTGTTGATAGTTCGACTATCTGTTCTGCGCTGATAGTTCGACTATCTGTTGATAGATCGACTATCTGTTTCGTCTTGATAGTTCGATTATCGGTTGATAGTTCGACTATCTGATAGCTCGACTATCTGCTTGATAGATCGACTATCTCTGTGCGCTTGATAGTTCGACTATCTGTCCGAGATAGATCGACTATCTGATGGTTCGACTATCTGCCGGGGTAGTTCGACTATCTTCTTCGATAGTTCGACTATCTAGATCGTTCGACTATCTGCCCGATAGTTCGACGATCTCCGTGCGTCGTTCGACGATCTTCGAAGGTCGTTCGACATTTTCTGTCTGCCTTTGTATTTTGTATTTATTTATTATATTTAATTAATTAATACATTTTCTAGCACAGTATTTTAAGCTGTATGATAATATAACCAGGCAATATTTGCTCCATCTCTTTTGCCTGAGTCAAATCTTTTTAAGATAAAGTTGTTTGTCTTATTAGCTGTCATTTTAATTTACTTTATCTGCTGACAGCCCTTTATAGCCGTTAGACTGAAAAGTCTTCTTTTGCTATAAAGAGATTATTTCTGATGTGACTTTATTTAGTCCTTCTGTTATCTGATTTAAGCCTGCAGCTTCTTAGAAAGTGATTTATTCCCTTTATAGAATGTTTTGCTGCAGAGATATTTCTGTCTTCTTGATATTTACAGCCCAGGTCTCAAGGCTTAGAAGAAGACAAATAATTCAAATGGAAGAGAGCCGTTGCTTGCTGATGATTATATAAAGAACCCTTTGAAGAAGGATTCAAGCTAGTTAACAGAAGCTAATAGCTAACCAGTTGTTCATTCTCAAGCTCTCAAGCCCTCATCAAGCTCAAGCTTCCTGCTCTCAGCAATCTCCATCTAACTGAGAAGTGTTAAGATCTTCATCTCTTCTTCACCTGAGTTCTCCTGCTTTCAGGAAGTTCAACTCAGAGTTCCCTTGAAGAAGAAGAAGAAGATAGCTGCTTGAAGAACTTTGATTTTATTATTTACTTTCTTCCTGTAGCTCTTTCCTTCAGAACTTTCTGAAGAGTTTCTCTGCACTGAAGCAAGACTTCACCTGGACATTCTTGAGCCAGGGGGAGCCTTGATTCTTTAGAGCATTCTAGCTCAGTGCAAGCTTTTTGTGCTTCTCTAATCTATTGTAAAATAGAGAAGACATCTTAACCTTCTTCCCCCTCCTGTACAGGGTTATTACTCCCTTCAAAAGTATCCCTTGGTGGCAGGGCACCTGATCAAAAACCTGTGCTTGGTTTTTAGACACCTGATCAAAAGTCTAAAGGGTTTCTGAATCTACCTGAATCAGATTCTGTTCGTGGCAGGGCACCTGATCAAAAACCTGAGTGGATTCCTACCGTGTGGGTAGAAGAGTGGACGTACCCAAGTTGTTTGGGGAACCACTATAAATTTCCTTGTGTCGTCTGGATTCCACTGTTTAATTCCTGCATTGTGGCTGTGATTAGATATAACTAGGTTGCTAGTTGCTGATTAGGTTTTTCCAAGCTTAACTGTAATTACAGTTAGCTTGTGTTTGTACACATCACTTGTGTTAGGCTTTAAGGTTAAATCAATATCTATAATCTTTTCATTCCGCACTTCACTCCAAGGGAGTTGGGTAGAATATTAAGTTTTGTCTGTGCAAAATTTGATAACTCTATTCACCCCCCTCTAGAGTAGTATCTATCCCTTCACTTTCAATTGGTATCAGAGGGAGGTTGACTGACTGTATAGGCTAACACCTAAGTCACAAGATCCTGATAGATACCAAGAGCTTATAGATATTCACTATCATGGCCCAGTCCAAGGATTATTCTAGCACCAGACCTCCAGCATGCAACTTGGCAAAGTTTGGCATCTGGAAGGCAAGGATTAAATTATATATGAACTCTATTGATGAAAGCATTTTTGCTTCTATTTTGTCAGGTCCCCCAAGAGCACCTGCTGCTGCCACTGCCTCATCATCTGATATGAGTGCAGTGCCTCCTCCAGATTACAATGATGAATACAAGAAGGCCAAAATTGCAGATGCCAAGGCAATGAACATACTGGCTCAGACAATGTCTGATGAGGTGTTCCAGAAGGTGGCTGACTGCTCCTCAGCAAAGGCCATGTGGGACACACTGAACCAGATTGTAGCTGGTTCAGCTGATGAAAGGAAGGACAGAAGGTCCAACCTTATCTCACAGTATGAGAACTTCAAGAAAACTGATGCTGAATCAGTTGAAGTTATGTACACCAGGCTCAGCTCAATCATCAATGAGCTGAGGACCCTGGACAAGGACATATCATTGACAGAGGTCAATGATAAGATTCTTATGTGCTTCCCTAGCACATGGGATCTAAGATTCTGGCCCATCAAAGAAGCCAGAAGTACTAATGAGATCTCAACTGAAGCCCTCCTCGGCAAGCTCAAGTCTTTTGAGCAAGTGCTGAAGACCAGAGAAGCAGAAGCTGAAGCCAAGACCCCCACTCCAACAAGAAAAGAGCAATCTCTAGCTCTTAAGGCTGCAGATGTGTCTGAAGGCAGCCAATCTAATGAGGAACTTATGGCATTGTTTGCCAAAAGATTTCTCAAGATGGGAAGAAAGGAGTTCAAAAAGAAGTCTTCACGATATGAAGACAAACCAAGGTATGATCGCTCTCCTGCTAAAGAAATCATTTGTTATGGTTGCAGGAAGCATGAACACATTTTGCCAGAGTGTCCAGAGGAGAAGAACAAAGAAAAGAGAAAAGACAAAGAACAACACAGGAAGCACTCCAAGCCATCCTCCTACAAAAACAAGAAGAAGGAGAGAGGTTTCATTGCTGAAACCTAGAGTGATTCTGATGAAGAATCCTCCTCATCAAGCTCCAGTGAAGATGAGGAAGAGAAGAAGGCAAAAGAAGTTTGCCTAATGACAATAGATGCCTGCAGCAACCACTCTGCTGCAGGGAGTTCTGATTCTGATGAAGAGATGCCTACAGAAGATGAGGTACTTTATTCTTATGACTTTACTTCAGAAGAATTTAAGATAGAATTTAAATCTTTATGTTTAGATTTAATTAGTTCAGAAAAAGAAATAAAAGAACTTAGAAATAGGTTAGCTGACTCAGAATCAATAGCCTCTGAAAACATTAGGTTAAAGAAAGATCTCACTACTTGTAGTGAAGAAATTAAATTTCTTAAAATAGAATTAGCTAAGTCTAAGAGATTAGAAGAATCCCTTAATGGTAGAAGCCTTAAGCTGTTAGAAATTACCAGCATGACTAACACTAGGTCAGGTAATGATAAACTAGGCTTAGGAGCTTCTCCCAGTGAACCCCCAGTCCTTCTTAAAAATAATCTTTCAACTACAGTGAACTTCATTTCAACTAGTGGAAAGTAGAACACTGAGCAAGTAAACCTTGTAAATAAAACCCTAAATAAAGCTAATAGAGAAAAGAGAAAGAAGTTTTTCAAAGAAATGCAAAGAGCGTCGAACGCCGCTCGACGATCGGATGCTCCATGGTCGAACGAAGCTCGACGATCTGAGCGCCCATCGTCGAACGTCGATCAACGATTTCAATATGATTTTCAAAATCATAATCCATTCCATAGAAACCTAAATGAGAATAGAAACCCTAGGTTTGTTGACCCATCATCAGCATGGAGAATCCCACCTAGGAGATCTCAACCACTAGGCTATCACCCTCAGCCTGCATTCTCTTATATTTCCAGTTTTTCTTATGTGAAAAACAAGGGACCCAAGGTTACCTGGGTCCACTCTGTCTAAATAATTGTCTTGCAGGTGAAGGCCTATCCAATCACTCAAAATAAGTGGTATTTGGATAGTGGATGCTCTAAGCATATGACAGGAAATAAAGATCTACTGTCAAAATTCAAAGCTAAGCTCGGCCCAAAGGTTATCATTGGAGACTCCAGCTGTGGTCAGACAGAAGGCTATGACAAGATCACAATTGGAGCAGTTACATTCAAGAGAGTTGCATATGTAAATGGACTGAAGCATAACCTGATTTCAGTCAGCCAGCTATGTGATGCTGGCTACCAGGTTTCATTTTCCAACTCATCTTGCAATATTACTTTGAATAATAATATTGTTTTAGTAGGTATTAGAATAGGTAATATTTATTTAGTAGATTTTAATTCATCTCAATCTGAAATCTGCCTGTTTAATGAAGTAACCCTTAATAATAATTCCCTATGGCATAAAAGGCTTAGTCATGTAAACCTCAAGAACATATCTAGGTTATCTAAGCACAACCTTGTTAGAGGTTTACCTTCTTGCCCCTACAAGAAGGAGAGCCTATGCAAGGCTTGTCAGCTAGGCAAGCAAACCAAGAATTCATTTAAATCTGTAAATAAAAGTGATTCTCCTAGAATCCTGTATTTATTACATTTGGACCTTTTTGGCCCAATAAATGTACAGAGTTTAGGAGGGAAGTATTACACTTTAGTAATTGTAGATGACTTCTCTAGGTTCAGTTGGGTTTTCTTTTTGAGAACTAAGTCTGATAACTTCAAAGCCCTTACAGACTTTCTACTTTGTGTGCAGACTGAGTACTCTACTCATGTGGCCTTGATCAGAAGTGATCATGGTACTGAGTTTGACTCTCTTCTCATGCAAGAATTCTGTGAGAGAGAAGGAATCAAACATAGCTTCTCAGCTCCTAGAACTCCCCAACAAAATGGGGTAGTTGAAAGGAAGAATAGAACACTAATTGAAGCTGCTAGTACATTGTTGGCAGATGCTAACATGCCTCTATCCTATTGGGCAGAAGCTGTTAGTACAGCCAACTATGTCTTGAATAGAAGTTTGATACACAAACTTAAGTGTAAAACTCCTTATGAGTTGCTTAAAGGAAAGAAACCAAAAATTAATTACATTAGAGTTTTTGGCTGTATTGTTTATATTCATAATAATAATAAAGAATATATTAGAAAATTTGAAGCAAAAGCTTCAATGGGAATCATGCTTGGATATTCCCAAGTAAGCAAAGCTTATAGGGTTTATAACAAATCTACCTGTAAGATAGAAGAATCTGTGCATGTGACTTTTGATGAGTCTCAGATGTTTTACAAGGAGAAGGAAAATTCTCCTTCCTCCAGTTCTTTGCAGGTACCTGATGCTCCTCAAGAGATTCTCCAACTATCAACTCTTCAGATCACTGAATCAGACAGTGATGAAGACATTGCTGAAGCTGTTGAAGCTACTGTTGTACCACCAACAGTAGATCAAATTCCTCCTGAGGAATTAATCCCAACTATTGCTGAAGATCACATCCCACCTGCTGACATTGTCACACTTAGAGATCACCCCACATCTCAAGTGATTGGAGACATATCAGCTGGTGTACAAACAAGACACCAATTAAGACAGGATGTGATGCATGCTTGTTTCCTCTCACAGGTTGAGCCCCTCACCTTTAAAGATGCAGAGCTAGATCCCCACTGGATCATTGCAATGCAAGAGGAGCTCAATCAATTTGAGAGATGTAAAGTTTGGACTTTGGTTCCAAGACCTAAAGGCCAACTGATCATAGGCACCAAGTGGGTGTATAGAAACAAGTTAGATGCAAATGGAATAATAGTAAGGAATAAAGCTAGGCTTGTAGCTCAGGGCTACAGACAGGAGGAAGGTATAGACTATGACCAAACCTTTGCTCCTGTTGCAAGGCTAGAAGCAATAAGGATCTTCTTGGCCTATGCAGCCTTCATGAAGTTTAAGGTGTTCCAAATGGATGTCAAAAGTGCATTCCTAAATGATGAGCTTAAGGAAGAGGTGTTTGTTGAACAACCACCAGGGTTTGTTTCTTCAACTCAGCCTTCTCATGTTTTTAAGTTGCAGAAAGCTCTTTATGGACTAAAGCAAGCTCCTAGGGCCTGGTATGAGACCTTAGCTAGTTTCCTGTTAGAGCACAACTTTACTAGGGGAGTAGTTGATAGAACCCTTTTCGTCAAGCATCACAAGGACACAATCCTGTTAGTTCAGGTGTATGTAGATGATATTATTTTTGGCTCCACTGATCCCAAACTGTGCAAAAAGTTTTCCAACTTGATGCATTCTAAGTTTGAGATGAGTAGTATGGGTGTGCTGTCTTACTTTCTTGGTCTCCAAGTTAAGCAAGATGCTGATGGTATCTTCATCTCCCAATCCAAATATGCCAAGGAATTGGTAAAGAAATTTGGGATGGCTGATGCTTCAGCAATGCCTACACCCATGGCTACTAATGTAGTTATTGATTCTGATGATCACGGCAAGCCAGTTGATCAAAAGAATTATAGTGCCATTGTTGGTTCCCTATTATATCTAACTGCAAGTAGGCCAGATATAATGTTTGCTACATGCCTTTGTGCTAGATTCCAGGTCAACCCCAAGGAATCTCATCTGATTCTTCTAAAGAGAATCCTGAGATACCTGAAAGGATGTCCAGATCTAGGACTTTGGTACCCAGCTGAGTCAGAGTTTGAATTAATTGGATATTCTGATTCTGATTATGCTGGTTGCAGAGTTGACAGGAAGAGCACCTCAGGAACTTGCCAGTTCCTGGCAGAGAGATTGGTCTCTTGGTTCTGTAAGAAGCAGGCTTCTGTCTCAACTTCAACTGCAGAGGCTGAATATATAGCAGCTGCCAGTTGTTGTTCACAGATCCTGTGGATTCAAAACCAGCTTGTGGATTATGGTTACTCACACAAGAACACCAAGATCATGTGTGATAGTACCAGTGCTATTTCTATTGCACAAAATCCAGTGCACCACTCTAGAACCAAGCACATTGAGATTAGGCACCATTTCCTGAGAGATTGTGTGGAAAAGAACAAGATCTGTCTTGAGTTCATATCCACTGAGTTTCAGAGAGGTGATATATTCACCAAGCCTTTAGATAAACAGAAGCATCTGTTCTTTTTAGTACAACTAGGCATGATTAATGGACGAGACTAAGTGTGACTATATCTGCCTTTGTTGAAATCTGCTTGAAGATCGTCGAACGATGATCGAAGATCGTCGAACGGATTGAGCCTGTCGTCGACCTCTGGTTAATGATAGCTTATCTGTTTGAAGATCGTCGATCGACGTTCGACCATCGTCGAACAGGTTGAGCTCATCGTCGATCTCTGAACGACGACAGCTTGTTGCGTGTGAAGCCAGAAATAGCCGAACGATGGTTCGACTACTCTGCTTCTGAGCCGATCGTCGAACGGCCGTTCGACTATCGGGTCAAGTATCTTTTTAATAGATCGACTATTTCCGGTCCAATATAAAACCGATAGTCGACCTAGGTTAAAAGATCTTTTGTTTTATCGTCGACGGAGCGTGCCCTTTCGCATTCTGCTTTCCCGCTTGCGATTTCCGGGCGTTTCGTCTTCTTCGTTCTCTGCAGCTTTCTCGTGCTTTCTCCGGCGAATCCATGGCGGTCTCTCCAGCAGTTTTAGCCGTCGTGAAGTTTGATGCAGGATTCAGTGTGGATTTCGAAGCATTCAGTAGCTGCGATGCCGGAATCGTGGAAGTTCTCCAGCTCTGCAGGGATCAGGGTTTAGAGAAGCTGATGTCTGAAAGGATTAAGATCAATATTCCAGAAATCAAAGAATGGGCTTTCACGTCGTCTTCCACAGACGAATCGATGACTGGTACCATAGGCGGAGAAGAAGTTATCCTGACTCCGGCCGTCTTATCTGATGTTTTTGGCTTAGTTATTGGTGATGAGGATTATGAGCAAGATGCTCAGGAATTTGGAAGAATGCTGGTTGAGCTGGGACATGCTGAGGGCATTCCCACCAAGCTGCTCAAAGTAAACTTCCCCTTCAAGATCAAGTTCCTCGCTGAGGTAGTCGGAAAAGTGCTCCTGGGTAAGCACTCTGCCCACGACAATATAACAAGGCAGCAATTCGCACTCATGTGTGCAATTGTTAATCGTAAAAGGATAGATTGGGCAGCTGTTTTGTTTGATTTAATCAGGAAGAAGACTGGTAAGAAGGAAGTCACCCTAGGAAGGGTCATTGGAATCTTCCTTAAAGAGAAATACCCCCAGCTGTTAAGTTCAACTGCAACAACAATCAACGCCAGCAAGAAGATGGATCCCCACTTGTTCTCTAAGTGGAAGAGGACGTTTGTGAAATCTGCTCCAGCAACATCTGAGGACACAAGGACTGCATCAGTCGCTCCTCAACCTGTTGAAGCTAGCTCAGCTCTTCTTTCCTCCTCCTCTGCATTGCCGTCTGCCTCAGTTGAAGTACCATCAACTTCTGCTGAGGTACGACCTTCTTCCTCTGCTGCTCCTGAAACAACTACGGTTGTTCCTCTGTCTCCTCCTGCCTCTCCTCTACCTGCTCATCTGGCTAGGATATCTGCTCCTAGCTTTGATTTGTTAGGATCAGAGAGAATTCTTACTCCTCCTGTATCTCCAATTCATTCTCCAATTCATTCCCCAATAAACTCTCCTGCTCCATCTCCTGCTCGATCCTCTGTCCACACCATTTCTCATCCCAGCACCACTACCATATCTGCTGCAGCTCCATCCACCTCTCATCCTTCATCTTTTGAAATTTCTCCAGAGCTTATCTCCCGCATTGTGGAGCTGATTACCCCGTCAATCAAAACCATGATTGACGAGGCAATCGCTCCCCTTGCAGCCTCCATTGATCTTTTGTCTGCCTCCATCAAAACCCTGACTAAATCTGCTGAGCCATCTTCCTCTAGGGGCCTGGTTTCAATATCCACTGAAATCAGGCAGGGGGAGATGTTCAATGAAGATGCCTCAGATCATCCTGCCTCTCCTCCAGCTTTAAAAGATTCAGTTATGTCTGCCTAGGAAGAATCTGCTCAGGAAGAAATAGTTCCAGATGTTGTCATGTCTGCCCAGGAAGAGATAGATCCAGCTGAGAAAGAGATAGCTCCAGCCCAGGAAGAAACAGCTCCTGCTGAGAAAGTTATAGTTCCAGTTCTGTCTGAAAAGGAAATAGCAGATGGAATCCTGCTATCTGAGATTGCAGTTAAGGTCTGCTTAGAAGATCTTACCACTCCTATGATTGCTAGATTCCTGGAAGGAATCATAACTTCTTATCTGAATGAATCATGGGAGATGGTTAAATATGAAGGTAACTCTTTCATTCGTTTTGTTGATGAGTCGATTAATTTGATAGTTTGTGAATACCTTGAAGGAATGATTCAAGCTTATTTAGCAGATATGTATTCATAATTTTACAGATGTTATTAAAGAAGATTTAACTGCTCAGATCATAGCAGTTGTTTCTGAGGCTGACCCAAGTATTTCTGATACTCAAGTAGACCTTGAATTGGAATCCTTCTTAGATAATAAAGAAGATGAGTCTGAGAAAGAGGAAGTCAAAGTTGACTCTCCTGTTCTGAGTTTGGAAGAAGCTCAAGCAAGAGCAGCATGGAATTTAAGAGTTCAATCGATAAAAGAGAAAGAGAAAGATTTGCAATTTGAAAAGTCATCCATCTGGGATGACTCTCCAGGTTTAGATTTAGACTCCCTTCTGGCTCTGGATGCCATTGAAGAAGAAAAAGAGAAATCTGCTTCAAAGCTTAAAGAAAAGGCTGTCTTAGAAGCCTATGATCCTTATGAGAACCCTCCATCATCCCATTCTGATGATGATGATGATTCTGATATCTCTGAGAAGTCAAAGAAAAAGAAATCTGCTGCAAAGAAAAGAAAAGCTGCTCCTCCTCCACCTCCCAGTAAGGATAATGACACTCCCTATTACATTTTGAAGGGCATTGACCCCAAATCCAAGGATTTTAAGCATTGGATGTGGTTTTCGAAGAATCAGCAAAAAGAAAGAAAAAGAACCAAGAGGTATGACAGTCCTGTCTCAAGATGGACTCCCAGAGGTCCCCCTCCTCCACCTCCTGGTGCAGGAGCCTCTGGGAACCTTTCAGCTCATCCTACTGCCTCCTCTGGAAAATCTGCGTCTGTTCAGCCCCAGCCAAGACAAGGTTATCAAAGCTCTCAAGACAAATCATTTTATGGTCCTCAAAGACAAATGAAGGAGGTTGTGGCTCAAAGACCAACCTTTTCCCCACCTCCTTCTCCAAAGAAGAGAATTTCATCTCCAACTCCAGTTCAATCTGATAAAAGTATTTCGAAAGGTAAATAGTTTATTTTGTTTTAAGATATCTAGCAAGAACCTCTCTGCTAAGTATACTCTAATGTCTTATCTAGATATAATAGCTGATGCTGCTTCTCCTGAGCCCGTATATGAAAATCCTGAGCTCGATCCTAACTTTAGGATGGCTCGCTTTCAAGAACTTGTAGGAGCAGCCCAAATAAGAAAAGCAAGAGCCGAAGGTAAAGATACGACTGGTTTTACTACCATGTCAGCCTACAGAAAGAAAGAATTTGAAAAGTTCCAGGTAAATCCTGAGATTTTTGATCCGTCAAAGTACATGGAAAAACATCCTGAAGCTGTTGTCCCCAGAGCTACAGAACTGAAGATCATTGGTGCTCAGGACCTGAAGATGTCAAAGAAAGAATCAGATGACCCTCTAAGAAAAATTTCCTTTGTTTCTAGTTCTTCTGATCCTTTACCAGACTCTAAAGATTCTTAATAGTTTAATTAACTGCTGTGCTACATTTGTCTATCTGATTGATAATCTGCCAGTTTATTGTTAACTATTTGCTGAATTTATTTTTAGTGTTTTATTGCTAGCTGTTTTAGATTTTGAGTGACTTAACTCAAATAGGGGGAGATTGTTGGTACCCTAGATTGATTTGAGTTTAGTCCTCTCCTTTGTGCCCCTTGACCCAAGAAATATCTATGGTCAATGGTTAGAAGTCTAGCTGTAGGGTCCTCGCTTTTCCAAATTGAGAATTTGGTTAAGTAGGTTTTTCGTTCGACGATAGTCGAATGCCGCTCGACTATCGTCTATCGGCTGATCGACGATCGTCTATCAGTTGGTCGACGCTTTGTCTGCGCTGATAGTTCGACTATCTGTTGATAGTTCGACTATCTGTTCTGCGCTGATAGTTCGACTATCTGTTGATAGTTCGACTATCTGTTCTGCGCTGATAGTTCGACTATCTGTTCTGCGCTGATAGTTCGACTATCTGTTGATAGATCGACTATCTGTTTCGTCTTGATAGTTCGACTATCGGTTGATAGTTCGACTATCTGATAGCTCAACTATCTGCTTGATAGATCGACTATCTCTGTGCGCTTGATAGTTCGACTATCTGTCCTAGATAGATCGACTATCTGATGGTTCGACTATCTGCTCTGATAGTTCGACTATCTGCCGGGGTAGTTCGACTATCTTCTTCGATAGTTCGACTATCTAGATCGTTCGACTATCTGCCCGATAGTTCGACGATCTCCGTGCGTCGTTCGACGATCTTCGAAGGTCGTTCGACGTTTTCTGTCTGCCTTTGTATTTTGTATTTATTTATTATATTTAATTAATTAATACATTTTCTGGCACAGTATTTTAAGCTGTATGATAATATAATCAGGCAATATTTGCTCCATCTCTTTTGCCTGAGTCAAATCTTTTTAAGATAAAGTTGTTTGTCTTATTAGCTGTCATTTTAATTTACTTTATCTGCTGACAGCCCTTTATCGCCGTTAGACTGAAAAGTCTTCTTTTGCTATAAAGAGATTATTTCTGATGTGACTTTATTTAGTCCTTCTGTTATCTGATTTAAGCCTGCAGCTTCTTAGAAAGTGATTTATTCCCTTTATAGAATGTTTTGCTGCAGAGATATTTCTGTCTTCTTGATATTTACAGCCCAGGTCTCAAGGCTTAGAAGAAGACAAATAATTCAAATGGAAGAGAGCCGTTGCTTGCTGATGATTATATAAAGAACCCTTTGAAGAAGGATTCAAGCTAGTTAACAGAAGCTAATAGCTAACCAGTTGTTCATTCTCAAGCTCTCAAACCCTCATCAAGCTCAAGCTTCCTGCTCTCAGCAATCTCCATCTAACTGAGAAGTGTTAAGATCTTCATCTCTTCTTCACCTGAGTTCTCCTGCTTTCAGGAAGTTCAACTCAGAGTTCCGATGAAGAAGAAGAAGAAGAAGATAGCTGCTTGAAGAACTTTGATTTTATTATTTACTTTCTTCCTGTAGCTCTTTCCTTCAGAACTTTCTGAAGAGTTTCTCTGCACTGAAGCAAGACTTCACCTGGACATTCTTGAGCCAGGGGGAGCCTTGATTCTTTAGAGCATTCTAGCTCAGTGCAAGCTTTTTGTGCTTCTC
Source organism: Platanthera zijinensis (assembly GCA_039513925.1). Lineage (NCBI taxonomy): Eukaryota > Viridiplantae > Streptophyta > Magnoliopsida > Asparagales > Orchidaceae > Platanthera > Platanthera zijinensis. The sequence continues at coordinate 94,986,688 of CM077089.1, forward strand.
TAATCTATTGTAAAATAGAGAAGACATCTTAACCTTCTTCCCCCTCCTGTACAGGGTTATTACTCCCTTCAAAAGTATCCCTTGGTGGCAGGGCACCTGATCAAAAACCTGTGCTTGGTTTTTAGACACCTGATCAAAAGTCTAAAGGGTTTCTGAATCTACCTGAATCTGATTCTGTTGGTGGCAGGGCACCTGATCAAAAACCTGAGTGGATTCCTACCGTGTGGGTAGAAGAGTGGACGTACCCAAGTTGTTTGGGGAACCACTATAAATTTCCTTGTGTCGTCTGGATTCCACTGTTTAATTCCTGCATTGTGGCTGTGATTAGATATAACTAGGTTGCTAGTTGCTGATTAGGTTTTTCCAAGCTTAACTGTAATTACAGTTAGCTTGTGTTTGTACACATCACTTGTGTTAGGCTTTAAGGTTAAATCAATATCTATAATCTTTTCATTCCGCACTTCACTCCAAGGGAGTTGGGTAGAATATTAAGTTTTGTCTGTGCAAAATTTGATAACTCTATTCACCCCCCCTCTAGAGTAGTATCTATCCCTTCACTTTCACGCTCCCATTCGTATTGGCTATATACCTCACTTCGATTTATGTGCCCCTTCTGCTATAACAAAAATGTGTCCAAGATGATACTCTTTGATACAGGACTCCATTTTTCATTTCTCACATCCTTCTCCGTCAATCTGATCCTCTTTTCAGCTGGTGTTTCCTTTGAAGGTCCTTCTTTGATTTGCCTTTTGCCTTTGGCTTTGGCTAAGGCATCTTGATCAAACCAGGTTCTTCGTTCAGCCCTTTCAGCAGCTTTCTTTGACTCAGCTTCGCTTAACGGAACAACTTCTATACTTGCTCCTTTGTCATCCACAGTATTGTTCTCAGTAGTCTCGTGAACAGGATTATCCTCAGGAATATTGGTTGTATTGTTGCATAATGCTTGGTTGAGCAACCACTGGCAACTGTCATACACATATACATTAGACTGGTCGAAATTTTCTATGATGATGTGCTGAAGCCCTTCCATTTTAGCCGTATATTCTTTCTCCCCCTTTTTGGCTTCGATTGCAATGGAGTTTGCATAGGAGTGCAGGGACTCATCAATGTGCTTCAGAGATTTAGAGAACTCAGTCAGCAGGTCTTGTTGGTTTTTATTGAGGAGCACCATGTTGGTATCAAATTTTTGTATGCTGTCCGCCACAATATGTGCATTTTTATTGACAACAGCCAAATCGTCAGTATTCTTCTTCAGTCCCTGCATGAGAAGAGATACTGCTGTGCCTGCCTCTGTGTATTTCTCATCAAATTTCTTTTCCATCAAATCCAGTTTGTGGTTGATCTGAACCACATTCTTCAGCATGAGATCCTCAGACTCCCGCAGTCTCTGTAGCACTTTGTTGTGCGATTTCACAACCGTATCCTTGAGCTCATCAAGCATACCTTGGACAAAGTTGACAGTGAGATTTTCTATGCTTTCTTGTAGTGGAGGAGCTGCAGGCTGACCCTGGTCAGGCTCCCCCGCAGAAGTACTGGGAGAGCTGGAGAGTAGCATATAGTCCACAGGGGGAACAAAGGATTGCTCCCCCTCCGTCCTTGCATCTGACCGCCTAGGAGCTTGTTCCTCAGATGGAACCTCAGCAGCCTCCTGAGAGTCCACCACTTTCTCCCGCTCAAGCACTTCTTCCACCACCTCAGTCTCCATGTGCTCAGCCTGATCTGCAGAATTATGCATGTCTTCTTCTACTACATCCACCTCATCTTCATCAGTCACCTCATCGCCCAGGCAATTTATATCTTCCTCACCGTCCTCTTCCTCTTCCACATCTGCCACTTCCTCCTCACTGTCTGCTTGCACAGATTCCACAACATCTTTTGCTATCTGAGAAATATCTGATAAGATGTTTGCAGAAGGGAGTACAAACTCCCCCTCAGTTCCTGTAATCAGGGCATCAGGAACTTCACTGGGGGTTGCCACGAAATCTGCTGAAGTTCTGTTGTCCTCGGCAGGAGATTCTTCTTGTTCAACTACCACTGCAGCTTGCCCTATGAGTCGCTCCCATCCGTCAAAGACGCTGGAGTCCATTTTCTTCAAATAATGCAAAGGAACTCCTTTGCTCATGTCGAACCTATCTCCGTTCAACTAATTGAGAAATAGGCTGATGATTCGTCCAAAGCTTGGAGATCTGAGGGTGTCCTTAATCTTCTCAAAAAGCATGGCCCCCCAGTTCAATCTCTTTCGGCAGACTATCACCACAAGAATCTTGAACATGTCGGCTGAGATGTGGTCGTGTGAGCCTGGTTTGCATATCAGTACTTTCCCAATGATGTCGGACAAGAGTTTCCCCTCCTCATTCATTTCTTTTCTCTTTATCGATCTGGTGCCCCTAGCTAGCCCACAGAATAATAGGGTCCTGGCTCTATCATGTTCCTCCAGATATTCCTCGTGCTCAGAACTGGAAAGCTGCAAGCATTGAGTCAGTTTCCTAGCAGACATCTTGATCCTTGCGCCTGCAACCTTACTCTTGATGATAGAGTCTTCATTCCGAAGTTTGGCGGTTGCGAAGAACTCCATCACTTCTTTATCCAGAATTTTGCAGGGGTGCTCCAGTACAAACGTGAGTCCAGCCTCCTCCAGCATGATGATGATGTTTCTGAACTCAGCCGAGGCATGTGAGAACCCGGTTCGAACTAACTCACAGCCAGTGACCAGCCCGGCGGTGGTCCTTGGAGCCATAGAAAACTAGGAAGAAGGGGAATATCAATTTCCAAGTCTAAGGATCTCCGAAACTATGAGGTTGAGGATACAATCTATACTAAGCTTAAGTCACGGTTAGGGATAAGAAGGGGATTACCTTGTGAGAAGATGCAGTGAATGTTCCGATCCTACAAAGCTTTATCAGAGTTGCGGCGAGCCGATCCGAAGCAGAGCGTGGGCGTGTCCCCGGCGGTGAGAGGGAGTCTTTGGGAGGGTCGTTAGGTCACGATGAGGTCGGCGGAGGAATCCACTGAGAGTCCGCTCAGTTTGTGACCTAAACGGAGGAGTCGATGGGATTGGCGGAAGGAACGCGTAAATTGGAAGATGAAAAGTCGGCGGGATTTATATCAGGGTCGGCGGGATACCAGGGTCGGCGGGATTTATATTGTACGTTATAACCGGGTTTATATAAGAGCTTTGGTTTGATGAGGATTGCAGAAATCAATTTTATGTATTTGTCATGGGTTGGAAAGAATTCGAAAAGATCATTTCTTAATCCAAGTGTGGATTAACATACCACACAGCTTAGGAGGCACATCAACTCTGTGATTCCTAACTCACTAACATTGGCTCGCAGATTTCATTGATTATGTCGAGATTGATAAACGTAATATTCTTGATGTTAGTTGTCATTCTCAGTGACTCCTAATAACGTGTCAGCTTTAATTTTCAGCTTGTAATGTATGCCTATTGATGTGCCTTCTCGAATCTATCAGAGAATTTACTGACACACCTTTAATAATGTATTTAAGGGTTATTTTTACAGTTTTGATCTGTCCTTAGAATAACACACATAGATGTGTATATGTATATATATATGTATATATATATATATGTAAATGTCGAATAATATGACTCAAATATTTAGGCTGATCAATGTTACCTAGAATTGTAAGATTCATCATTCAGCCCTTCTGATTAGAGCATACCAGGCGTTCAATTGGAGTATCCCATTGTTGATAGTACTTCTTTCGTTCCAGATACTTGTTCCAGACCAATCTTGGAACATCTTCTGTCTAGCTCCCATCATGACACGGAAGTCTAGACTACCCTACACCAAAGAATGTTACCTTACCTTAGGAGCCCAATATGTATTGGGTCCTAGGTTCCTGTCAGCATAATAATTGGACTTCCTTCCCTCAGGAATCCTGGTGGGAAGACTAACATTGCCTCGAGGATGTGGAAGTCCCCTTGCCATTGATACAGAATAGTTGTGCCAACAATCTATGGCAAAATGACCCACTTTGCCACAACACCAACACTCATGAATGTTGTATCGCCATTTGTGACCTAAACGGATGACAGAGGTAGTCATAGTTCTAGGTCTAAACGGAATAGAGCCAGATATGCTCACAGAATTGTCTCTTCCACCGTGACTATTGGAAGGGTGGAAAGAATGCATATGGCAGGCGTCATGAGGCCTGGGAGGTGGTGCCTTCTTTTCAGTCAGCCCCCTTCCAAAGACCTCATGAGTCCTAACACCATGATTTCTATCCCCCTTTCCAGAGTCCTCGGGAGGTGAGAGGCGCATTGTGAGCTGATGCTGGCAGATTCATGACGAGTAGGGGCTGTGCCCGAGAATACAAAGGGCTTGGTGGAAGCCGAAGGTATTCTCTTCTGGGTGGCCATGACAGCCCTTGCATTTTGAGTGCTTCCACAAGAGGACTGATCATTCTTGCAGTGACCATGGTTATTCCTATGGTCATACCTGAATGCATGATGAGTGTCCTTCCTACTCGAGGTGGGGGATCTGAACACTGTTTCCCCATTTCTCCATGACGTAATAATTTGGGAGATCCACCCATTTTCTGCTTTTCTCTTGATAGCATCAATCTTCGAAAAATTAGAAACTATCCTCTTCTCGGTCTCTATACGACTTTCTAGATCCGAGATCTGAGAGTCCTTTACTTTGATGGATTCCAATTGGAGATTCATCAAGATCTTCAGCTGAGCAATCTCCTTAGCTTGTTCCTCAACAAGTAAGTTGCTCATCTGAAGGGCACTCTCAAGGGAATCACGATTATCAATCTTTTGATTGAATCTATGTGTATCCCTTGCATCATTGGAAGGACTACTCTCAAAACTATTCCTGTCTTCAGGAACTTCAAGAGGAGAGGGACATGAGGAAGAAGTTACCTGCTTCAGACTTTGTTGTTCAGGGTTACCATCCAGATTGGCAGAGACTGTTGAGTTAGCTTCATCAGAACTGCTTTCCTCAGCTTCTTCTTCAGTCTCAGACAAGGACACAGGAGCCCTGATGTTGACATATTGATCATGCCCTTCATCTTCAGAAATAAGGACTCCTACATAGGCTTCATCCTCTTGCTGACAACCGGTACCAGCTTTCTTTGATCCCTCCATGAGGTCTGAGATGGTTTGCCACATGGACTTGGCCGTCCTACACTTGTCCACTCTTGAACGAGATACACCAGACCAGACGTCAGTGATGATCTAACGTATTAACTTGTCCAAGTTGTACAGTGAGAGCTCGGTCTCAGACATCTCTTCGGGACTCTTGGGGATAAGGATATCCTCTCCAGACTCAGAAGCCTTCATGGGAATGAAGGGACCCTCTTCCAAGATGATTGACACCCGAGGGTCGATGGCCTCCAGATGAAACATAACTCTCATCTTCCAGATAGGATAGTACTCTGTTGTGCACGCAGAGAGTCTCAGAGGAGGGACATCAAATTCCAGCTCCATTCTTGAGTCTCGTCTTCTAGTTGACATAGGAGGCAGGATCTTACTCAAGGTGTTAACCTTATTGCTGAGCAACCTCCCTCTGATACCACTTGAAAGTCCACCTAGTGTCAACTACTTACACCTATGGGGGGGATAGGTGTATTTGCAGCGAATTTGCGGAATTAATGTTTCACCTGCACAAGAAAACAAAACAACACAGCACAAAAATACACAAGCAATTTATAGTGGTTCACCGATTTGGGTACGTCCACTTTCCCCCTTCAACCTATCTCCCAACCAGGGACGACTCGGTCACTTCACCAACAGGATTGAAATCCAATCCTTGCACTAACGGAAGGAACCCTTCCACACGTAGGAGTCAACACTCCCACAACACGTGTTGCACTCAACACTACAACTAGAGACCAAACGGTCCTTTACAAAGAAATGAAAATAGCTTGTAAGAAATACAAACAACGTATGAAGACCAAGGTGTCCCTCTTCGTTCGACGACGTGTTCTTGAGGTCAATGAAGAGTCAACAACCTAGATCTCACTTGGAGAGAATCTTCTCTAGATCGACGGCTTCAACAATAGAGGCGGTGATGCTATGTAGATCCAATCTTCTTAGCAAAATCGGCAAGGTCTTCCAACGGTCACACTAGGATCGATCGTCTCGATCGATTTGGATGGGAAAGGTTTTCCGATCACAAATCAAGAGACAAAAGATCTCTGGATAGACGCGTGAGATGCTGTGCCCGACTAGGCTTCTGTCGCCGGGAGAGGTAACGAAAACCTCGATCAACGGTGGCGAGCAACTAGCGAGAGGCGGAGCGGGTCGGCCGAGCTCGCTTCCGATCTAGGGCTTGACGGCGGCTTATTTTTCGTTTTTCTGTGATCCCCCTTTTTACTGTTCACAAATACAGAGTATTTATACACTAGGTCAAGAGATGACCGTTGTGGGCCCCACCAGCGGTAAGACCAAAGTCCGGTTCAAAATCCCGATGATAACGTGGACCGGTCCAGACAGACTTGGAAAAATGCCCAAGTCAAATTCGGCGAGAATCGTGAGTGATTCTCGACGAATCGGCGAGAATCACTTACGATTCTCGCCGAATTCTACTTAGAGAATTCTGGTTACACAGGTTATAGAGGCCGGGGAGAATCGGTGGGAATCACCTTGGATTCTCGCCGACTCGCCGAGAATGCAAAGTCATTCTCGACGAATCGGCGAGAATCACTTGGTGATTCTCGACGATTCTGCCTTAGATGATTTTTCTGACTGCGTCGAGACAGCCGGCCCAACCTGGCAAGAATCAACTAGTGATTCTCGTCGACTCATCGAGAATCACTAGTGATTCTCGACGAATCGGCGAGAATCACTTAGTGATTCTCGACGAATTGTACTTAGACGAATTCTCGTCTTTCCACCCGTGAGCAGGTCTTTGGCCCACCCTTGCTTCTTGTCTGCTCTTGCTTTATCATAGCCCTGTACTTGAAATTAAGTACACCCCAATAGAGAGAGTACACGTAGGCCAACACACTGATCTGCTCAACGAGGGATTACGTTGCACAGACCCGTATATATTGACCCACTGCACCCTGACATTGGTGTGTACTTATCATGGAATAACTGCAAGCACAACTAAAAAATAGTTCATCAAATACATTGTGAATTCATCTTAGCTAGACAGGTGGCTTCCTCAAATCCAGGTAATTGTGGATACAATGCCCAACAAGAAGTGTAGGCATTGAGTAAATGACCATCACTTAGTGCAAAAAAACATAGACAGAAATTGTCACTAGCCGTTGAATGAGTAAGCACCACTCAACGCCAAAAAACATAAAAAATTATCACAGCCAGTAGGCGTTAAGTGAGCAACCTTCACTCAATGCTAAAACACTTGGAAAAGTTTCTTGCCTTGTTTTACTTTCAGAAGGTGTATTCAAGAAATCCTCAGTTCGACGAACTAAGAACTCAGTTCGACGAACTGAGAGCTCAGCTCGACGAAAAGTGAAAGCTTAGTTGGACGAACTCAGAGCTCAGTTTGACAAACTCAGAGCTCAACTTTAAGAAAAGTGAAAGCTCAGTTCGACAAACTCAGAGCTCAGTTAGATGAACTTAGAGCTCAGCTCGACGAAAGTAAAAGCAATCAACGAATTCAGACTTAGCCAAATTTTAGTGTCAATAAATACACGTCCTTTGAGAATTATTCAACGCAATATCATATGGCGTTGAGCGAGCTTGCCTCACTCAATACCTGTAGACTTAGTAAATATTCAAAGTTTTCCTTTCGCATTGACTGACTGAGCTATATTCAATGATTATGAAGCTATGGCGTTGAGTGATTGAGCTATACTCAACGCTTGTGGACTTAGCCACTTTTATTCTCATTTCTACTTAGACTATTACAACATTAGACTGACTCATAGCCTTTTGTTGTATGGCGTTGAGTGAGTTTACTTCACTCAACGCTTGTGGACTTAACATATTTTCTTAGCATGCCAACAAATTCCTTACCTCTTGCATTGAGTGAGCTTGCTCCACTCAGTGCCTGCGGACAGTGAAATTCTTCTATCCAGCAATCTTTCTATATTCAGCTGGTGTTGAGTGAGCCTGCTCCACTCAATGCCTGTGGACTTAGGCAAATCTTCTGTCTATCCAGCTTTTTTCTTGAGTCCACTTGTCCAATCATTATCACAAGGACGGTCCTGCACATATGAACATACACACACATCAAATACATCTATGTCTATCTCATTGACCTGTTTGACATCATCAAATTAGGGCCATTGGGATCAATGGACCCAACTGTCGAGTATTTAAAATTATACTCTTCGAACAACTTTATAATATGATGAAAAGGACTTCGACGAATCAAGACATGATCTATTTGAGATCTCAACACATTCCTAGAGAGTTTCAACGAATTCAATGAATATCGACCAGCATACCTGACAAATTCAACAAGTATCGAAAGATAACTTCAACAAATTTGATGAGTATGCAAGACGATATACGATGAATTCTACTGGGCAAATTTTCAAGGATGCAGGAAAATTCGCAGTGTTAATTCCTCCAAAATTGACGAGTATCAATAGGTATATCAGACGAATTTGATGAGTATCAACAAATAACCTCAATGAATTCGAGGAGTCTACTCTTTGATACTTGATGAATTTTCCTACGATAAAATTCTATCCTTTATGAATTCAGTAACCCACCCTTCCTTGAATCTTCTTATGCACTTGAAATGAAAGTACAATCCAATAGAGAGATTACACTTGAGTGAATACTTTGGCCTACACAATGAGGGATTACTTTGTAAAGTCCTGTGTTTTATGATCCATTGTAACCTGACATTAGTTTTTACTTAGCAACATGATCTTGCAATCACAATACAAAACAAATTGCTTCAAATACAAACTCAATTAATCTTAGTTTAAGGGTCACTTTTTTCAAAGATAGGTCATTATGAATAAAATACCTAATAAGATTATACTAGAAGAATCACAAAACATTAGAGTTCTATTTAGCTTATGATTGTAGTGTTGGAGCTGATGCTGAATCCAAAGTAGTTGTGCACAGTAACTCATAACTGAGATATAATCTGATTTAGCTGTCGAGATGACAACACTTTTTGTTTCATGCTTCTCCAAGATGCAAGTCTTATTCCTTGAAATTGACAGGTTCTTGATGTTCTTTTCCTGTGTTCTCTATAACCTGCAAAATCTGCCTCTGAATAACCAATTAGTTCAAAATTATTATTCCTAGGGTAACATAGACCAAGATCAGGTGTGCCCTTAAGGTATCACAAAAATCTTTTTGCTGCAGAATAATAAGACTCTTTAGGGCTAGCCTAGTATCTAGCACAAATAAATGTTGCATATATGAGGTCTGGCCTTCTTGTAGTCAGATAAAGGAGGGAGCCAATTATGCCTCTATACAAGATTTCATCAACATGTTTCCAAGTCTAATCCATGTCTATTGACACACTTGACCCTATGGGAGTTTTCATTATGGAGGCACTCTCCATTGCAAACTTCTTTTTTAGCTCATTGGTGAACTTAAACTGAGAAATGAATAGACCATCCTCCGATTGTCTAACTTGGAGGCCCAAGAAGTACATGAGTTCACCCATACTGCTCATCTCAAACTGCCCTTGCATAAGTTTAGCAAACTTCTTGTAGAAGCCATCATCAATAGAGCCAAAAATTATGTCATATATATAAATTTGGACTAGTATAATTTTACCCTTGACTTCCGTAAGGAATATTATCTTGTCTATCATTCTCCTTGAGAATTTGTTCTCATTGATAATGCTAGATAGGGTTTCATACCATGCCCTTGGGGCTTACTTCAACCCATACAAAGCTTTTTTAAGCTTAAATACACAATCAGGTAAGTTATAGTTAACAAAAACTTACTGTTTCTCAACATAGATTTGATAGACCTTAAATCCTTTATGTGCAGCATATGTAAGGAATAATCTTATTATCTCCAGTCTAGCAACTAGTACAAAGGATTGATAAAAGACAATACATTCCTCTTATTTGTATCCTTTGACAACTAGTATAGCCTTATTTTTTATGACAATACCATTCTCATCATGTTTATTCTTATAGATCCACTTGGTACCAATGATGTTATGTCGATGTGGTCTGGGAACCAGCTTTCAGACCTTGCATCTCTTAAACTGGTTCAGTTCTTGAAAGTATGTAGTGTCTACTTAAATCACGTAGAAGTGGGTGAATAGGTGATGTCTGTGTCATTTCGCAGAATAAAAATGAATTAAAAAAAATTAAAGCACACAGAACACAAAGATCTATAGTGGTTCCCCGAGTTGTGTATGTCCACTGTCTCGCCTCGCCTATCTACCACAAAGGGCTAGATTTGGATACATCACTTTTCTTAAATTTCAACAAATCTTACATTTCTGATCCTCAACTCCTACCACTCGGAGAACAACCTCTCCTACAACTTGATCCAGAGATGGATCTACAACTCGATCTTAATACGGATCTATTACTCGGAGGGAAAACCTCCTACAAATATAAATGAAGATTTATAATAAAATGACAACAAGTAATCCTATTTAGATCTTGCAGTTCACTCTGTCATTTTTTGAAAAAGGTTGAACATGAATATCTTTGAGAATACGAAAAATCTGAAATCTTTGAAGACGTTGATTACAGATTGACTAGATTAGGGAAGATAAGAATCTTTTGAGAATGATGATCCAGTCGATTGCTTCAAGACGAACGAATCGTGCAACTGTCAATGGCCGAGCGGAAGTCGCGAATAACGTACTGGAGCCGATGGAAATTCTTGATCGGGATAGTTTTTTATTTAGAGCACGATTGGGGTTGAAGGATAATCCGCCCTAAATATATACAGAAATCTTCATTTGCAAAACCTAGAAAAGTTATTACATGCTAGAAATATCGCGGGTTACTGTACATTGTTGTCGGTAAGAATGAACCGGATTTTTTAATCGAGAAGAAAAGTAACCCTAAGTAATATTCGTCGAGTATAGTTGAGAATACTCGCCGAATAGCAATGAATCTCGACATATTTTACTTGAAGAAAATGAACACGATTGAATCTTAACAGTCGACGCCACGTAGAAGAATCATTGGACAAATTCGTCAAATATTAGTTAGTATACTCGACGAATTCGACAAGTATCTGCTAGAATACTCGGCGCATTCGACGCCTAACCAAGTGATATTCGACGAATCCGACTTAGAAAATCAAGAGAAGTAAAGTTTAAATGACTCGACGAATTCGGCATGTATCAACATGTATATTCAACGAATTCGGCAAGTGTCGATAAATACATTCGACGATTACGACGAGTATACACGATGATACTCAACAATTTTTATTTGACCTATTTTCCAACTGTTGGAGATTTTACACTAAGTACAAATGATGAATTAGACAAGTGCTTTTAAGTATATATGGCAAATTCGACGAGTATCAACGAGTATACTCGACGAATTCGACGAATATGTCTTACTATACTCAATGAATTTTACTTGGGTAATATTCTGTTCTTCTGATTTCCTCTCCTCGTCCTTCCTTGATCCTTCTCATGAACTTGAGATAGAAGTACACCCTAATAGAGAGATTACACGTGAGTCAACACATTGGCCTACACAATGAAGTATTATATTGTATAGTCCTGTGTTTACTGACCCAACGTAACCTGACATTGGTGTGTACTTATCAATATAGTCCTACAAGTATATACTAAACACACAGCATCAAATACAATCTCATTTCATCATAGCTTAATGGGACCCTTCTTAAAATCAAGGTTATTGTGGATACAATACCCAGCAATCTCCACCTATTTGAAGAAGTAAGAACCCTACAAGCTAAGGTGAATTCTACACATAATAATAATAAATCAAAGAAAGAATAAGACATCAAAGAAATGAATAAGATAAAAAATGAATTTCCAAACAAAACATTAAATTATATATATAAATGAGTTCTTTGATGGTTCAAACAGAATCCACACACAACATCACAATAAAATATCAAGCCTGCCTGCCCTGGTTATTTTGACTTTGTCAGGTAAAATATGCTCTCGGCTTGGGATAATATCTTGGCAGAGCTGGAGGTACATTAAGATATCAAAGTTACATTTTATTAAATGCAGTGTTCTTTTATCGCAAGTTACCTCATACTTCTTCCATTCATCTGAGTTGTAGTAATCCCACATATTCCCATTAGCCAAATCCACAATCTTGAATTTGTCCAAAATGATGCTCTTTGAAATCGGACTCTACACCTCATAAATTTCTCTATTAGGTTCATACCTGACTGCTGACGAGCCTTCACCATAATTTCTCCTTTTTGGGCTAGTTAAGGTATGTCTTCAACTACATGAACTTCTAGATTGGCAGGAGCAATAGCAGTATCTTGTTCAAACTGATAAATATCTTGATTGTATGCCCAGTATTGAGAATACTTCTGAAAGGGCTTAACGGGAACATCTACTGGACCAGGCACTGCAGGTTCATGAAATCTTACTTGAGTCTTACCTTGCCCATAAAACAACTCGTTATACAGCCAACTGAAATTATCATTACTATTGGTATTGACCCCCTTGAAGTTTACCACCATAGCAGCTTCAATAGTTGTCACCTTATCTTTCAACTCATTCTCCCCCTTTTTGACTTCTGCCAATACAGTGGAAGCTATGGTATTTGAGTAATGGACCATCTGATCAACAAAATAGTTCATTCCTTCATTCTAGGCAGTAATAACTGTTTTTGCATTTGCATCAACATTCTAAAGAACACTTAAAATACTTTTTTAGTCTGGCCATTTCATGAACAATCTCTTGACCACCTTGTACAAACCAAGAATCAAGCCTTTCATCCATTTGAACATAACGTACCTTGACAACTGCAAGGCCATTATTCAAGTCTTTCTCTGTTTATTTAACTTTATTCATAACTTTCTTCAAGGATCTATCAAAATGTGCTTGTTGTTTGGCCATCATGACTTTTATAGTTTTTAGAATAGATACCTCTGCAATGGTAGATTGTATATCTTCAACTTGAACACTAGGAGGGGTGGGGGATCTGCACTTCCCTAAGAGTCACTGGAGGACTCTTCCATGTGAGTAACAGTTGCTTTAGAATGTAGCTCAGTAGTTGGGGCTTCTGGGCTAGGAGGATGCATCTCTGTATCTTCTTCCTCGTCAGATAAATTAACTATCTCTATCTCCTCCACTAGAAGTCCAATAGGAAGAACAACCATTCTCCTTTGTAGTTTTTGGATAAATCGATCGATCTGAGTCTGCATGAAGACTAAGGGGTGAATTTTCTCCCCCTCAATCCTTATCAGGAGAACATCTAGAAGATTTGCAATTGGATTGTCTTGGGCAACAATCTTAGAAGAGTAAATTACATTATCATTAGCTGCAAGCTCATCCTTATTAATAATATCATAGTCAGCAACTTCTAGCTCAGTATCTTCTACTAGCTCATCCACATAATCAGCAGCATCATCCAAACCATCAGCAGCAGGCAGAACATCATCAATAACAACATCAGAAGTAATTGGAATATCCTCAACAATATTCTCATCCTCAACCACATTAGGAACAAACTCATCAACAACAGCATGAGCAATCTTAGCAACCTCTATTAGAATAGCACCTATCTCTGGACTATAGTATCTGTAGCTGGAGCTGAAACTAGAATCTCTATATCTGTATTAACACTCAAGGGGACTGACTCAGTGGCTACTTATGTATAAGCTGGCTCCCCCTATGATCCTGCACTCAATCTATCAGGAGTTTCCTTAAGGGTAGAAGGAGGAAACCTATCCTCGGGTACTTCCTCTTCCTCAACCCCTGGCACATGTTAGACTCCCCCATGCTTTTGGATCCTCCTATCCCACCTCGAGAAGATGGAAGTGTCGATCTTCATCAGGTGGTGGATAGGTACACCTTTGGACATTTCAAATGTATCTCTGTCCATTAGATTCAAGTACATACTTAGAATCCTTCCAAAGTTTGGGGTATGGAGACTATCATTGATCCGAGCAAACAAGATAATAACCCAATCCATTCTCTTCCTACAGATGATCACCACTAGAATCTTGAACATCTCTAAAGAGAGGTAGTCATGGGAACCGGTCTTGCATAGCAAAACTTTACCAATGATGTCAGACAAGAGCTTGCCATCCTTGTTCATCCCTTTTCTCTTAATAGCTTTTGTGCCTCTAGGCAGTCCACAAAAAAGTAAATTTCTTGAAAAGTCCTCATCTTCGATGTGATTGCCTTCGTCACAGGCTGGAAGCCTCAAGATCCGAGTGAGGAGAAAACCCTTCACCTTAACTTTTATCTGACGAACTTTGCTCTTGATTACCGTATCTTCCATGCGAAGCTTTGTATTCTAAAAGAACTCAAGAATGCCTTTGTCTAGTACTTTGCTGGGGTGCTCTAGCACAAAATTGAGGCCAATGGTTTCAAACATTAGTATCACGTTCCTGAACTCGGCTGATGTAGAAGCAAATCCTTTTCGAAATAGTTCTCAACCACTTAGCAAGCTGATGGTTCTTTTAGGAGCCATGGAGAATCAGATAGCTTAGAAGATTGAGGATTGACCCTGGAGGACTATCGGGAGCTGTTACTCGAGAATCGGCAGAAAGCCTCTAGAAGAACTGGACTCTTTGTTGTCACTGACGGGACTTGCTTGGAGGGATTTCATTGAATTGTTTTGACGAGGAAGAAGAAGATGGACAGTCCACAGAATCGGAATTAACGGGATGAAGAGTTCGGCGGAATCGATCTGCTTCTTTTCAACAAAATGTTTCAGTTTCCCCAAGAATTAATATATATATATATATATATATATATATTTATATGTATATATATGTTTATATATATATATATATATATTAGTATATATACATATATATACTAATATATATATATATATAAACATATATATACATATACATATATATATATATATACATATATATATATATGTATATATATATATATGTATATATATATATATATATGTATATATATATATATATATATATATACGAGTGACAGGTACGGGCCTCCGGCCCGATGGCCACGCGCCATAGTACCTGGATGACGACGGCGGGCTTCGCCTTCCTCCGGCCAGATTGCCACGCGCCACTGTTCCTAGACGGTGACGGCGGGCTTCGCCCGCCCCCGGCCAGCAAGGGCAGGTTTCGCCCACCCCCTGGACGACGACGGAGGGCTTTGCCCGCGCCGCCCCGGCCAGCGAAGCGGGCTTTGCCCGCTCCCCAGCGGGCTTAAAAAACCATTTCATTGCTTTTATTTTAATTATAATTATCATATATTATAAATATATAAATATATAATCATAAAATAACAGGCAGATGAATAGTAGCATGATCATTGTTCACTTGCCTACTGGTAGGTTATATTATCATAATATATAATTATTATAGTTATATTATAATATAATTTATAAATATATAATGGGTTTAATGAAAATACGCGTTAAGTGTATTTAGTTATATACGTGCTTTTTAGATCTGCGCTTTCTATGAGCATTTTTAGAATAAGTGTTCAACATAAAAGTTGTAGATTTCGACGATATCTACAACTTTTATGCTTAACACTTTTCCTAAAAATGCTGTTTAGGCCCCCGATTTGTCCCCCAAAAACAATATGGCGGAACAAACATATGTTCCGCCTGATTTTTTTTCGGGGGACAAATCGGGGGCCTAAACGGCATTTTTTGGAAAGGTGTTCAACATGAAAGTTGTAGATATCGCTGAAATCTACAACTTTCCTGTTGAACAGCTTTTCTAAAAATACCCGTAGAAGGCGCAGATCTTAAAGGCGCGTATAAAACTAAATACACTTAACGCATATTTACATTTTACCGATATATAATATAAAATTAGAGCATTTATAGTCCCACACTAACGGTAGGTTTGAACCATTTGGATTTAAATATATAATTCAATAATAAATGTTTGAAATTAGGCGGGCTTGTCAGCTTTCGGGCTGTAGGTCTTTTCTTGAATTGAATGAACATGCAGGTTTGCGGGCTGGTTTTAAATCAAGGCTTTTAGCGAGTGTTGTTTCTTAAGATCTGTTTGAAGTTATCTACCTAACTTTAAGACCCCCTAGTAGTAGGTTTAGGACCCCTAGTAAAATATGAAGATAGAAGGTTGGTTTGATTGGTCGATTGCTGAATAATGCATCAAGATCGGACGGTCCAAATCACTCCAATAAATATAAAATTCATGGTTTTGATATTTCTATTATAGTGGTAGATATATATATATATATATATATATATATATATATATATATATATAAAGTTTAAGATGGAAACACGCGTACCTGAAAATCATGACTCTTTGGATCCAATATATGAAAAGAAAATTTTGACCTATGTCAAACTCGGCGAGTTTCATCGGGAACAGAGTCCGATTCGTCAAGTTTCATCGTAAATACTGGACGTATTTCGACAAATTGGTGAGATTAGATGAGTTATATCCGACGAATTTGCCTTTGTCACATTTCTATTCCGTGTGTAGTACTTCCCGAGTGAATTACTTTCTTCTTAGCCAACTTCACGAGTCTTTGTTTGGCATATCGAGTTTTGTTTTGAAAAATGATAACTTTGCCTCGTCTAGTGGCTTTGTGAATATATCTATGACCTGCTTATTCATCCGGACATAGCTGAGGGATATTTCCTTGTTCTCAACATGCTCCTGGATAAAGTGATATTGCACTTTGATGTACTTTCTCCGGCTGTAAGAGAAAGGATTATTCACGATCGATACAGCGTTGGAAGAGTCCAAAACATCAGAATCTCTTAAAACTTCAGGTAATAATCCTCGAGTTGATTCTTGATCCAAATAAGCTATACATAATAAATACCAGCAGACATTCACTCTGACTCGGTAGTGGAGGTTGCCACACAATTCTGCTTCTTATTGCTCCAAGAAATAAGTCTTGTTCCGAGAAATTGGCACGTCTCAGAAGTGTTTTTTTAGTCGTCCCTGCTACCTACAAAATCTTTATCTGAAAAACAAATTAGCTCGACATCATTATTTCTTATGTACCATAATCCAAGATTCATAGTACCCTTAAGGTATCTTAAAATGCGCTTTGCAATGACAATATGAGATTTCTAAGAGTTTGCGTAAAATCTAGCGCACACACAAGTCGAGAAAATTATGTCGTGTCTACTTACAATAAGGTAGAGAAAGGATCCAATTATGCACCTGTACTTGGTTTCATCAAAAGGTTTCCATTTCTCATCCTTGTCTAGAGACATAGTTAAACCCATTGGAGTCCACATCGAGGTTGCGTTCTCCATTCCAAATTTCTTAAATAAATCCTTGGAGATCTTCGTCTGAGAGATGAAAATTCCATCTTCAGATTGCTTCACCTGAAGTTTTAAGAAATACATCATCTCTCTCATACTGCTGATTTAAAACTTCCCTTGCATAAGTTTAGAAAACTTCTTACAAAGGTTGTCTTCCATATAGCAAAAATTAATGTCGTCTACATAGATTTGCACTAGCAAAATCTTTCCTTTTACTTCCCTAAGAAATAATGTCTTATATATATATTTTTTTTTCAACTTGTTCTAAAGAAGAAAGATAGATAGTATCTCATACCAAGCTCGACGAGGTTGTTTTAAACCATAAAGTGCTTTATTGTGAAAATAAACATATTTAGAGAAAGTAGAGTTGACAAAACCAGGGGTTTGTGCTATTGAAAGTGAGGGATAAACTTAAGTTTACTCTAGAGGGGGCGGGGTGAATAGAGTATTAAAAATTATTTACTTATTTTTATATCGGATTAAAATATTGTGATATACATATAAGTATAAACAGAGAATATCACAACACGCAAGCACAGAAATAAACAAACACAGAAAAACAAGGATTAAAGTGGTTCCCTAATAAACCAGGGTATATCCACTCTTCTAGCACCCTAGTAAGAATCCACTACATGTTTTTGATCAGGTGCCCTACCACCAAAAGATCTATTTTCTAAGGGAGACCTCGCTACCCTTTGAGCTTTTGATTAGGTGCCCAAAAACCAAATTAAGTCTTTTGATCAGGAGACTTAAAAAAAAACACTATAACTTTTGAAGGGAGTTAAGAAAACCCTATACATTGTTGAATGAAATAAACAAAAGGATGAAGATGTTCTTCCATGTCAATAATCTGAAAGAAGACTAGTGGATTGATGTTGAAGAAGAAATCTACCCTTGATGGTATGGAGT
This sequence comes from Platanthera zijinensis, assembly GCA_039513925.1. Lineage (NCBI taxonomy): Eukaryota > Viridiplantae > Streptophyta > Magnoliopsida > Asparagales > Orchidaceae > Platanthera > Platanthera zijinensis. The sequence continues at coordinate 95,004,919 of CM077089.1, forward strand.
TTACGATCAGGTGAGGGAGTCCTTTCTTCTCAGGGTGTAGGCCTTCATGAAAACTTCTCCTTCCAGTATATATATCTGGGTGATTGTGAAGTTGATCTCAGAATAAAGATTATTTGCTGGAAGAAAATTTGAAGCAAAAAGTCTGAATGACAGTTTGTTGTTTTGTAAGCCTGTAATTAACTGTGTGTATAAATCTATAACCTTGAGATAAGATATCTTTTGCAAATATATAGAATGCTTAACAGATTTCAAATATTTGAAATCATTAACTTTGAAATAGCTAGAGCATTCCTTGAGAAAGGAAACTGCCCTTGGTAATTAATTAGCAATAAACTCTGTGATAATATCCAAATTTAATGCAGCCTCTAAACAGCTATATTCATTGGAATATTTTGCATTAAATGTCAGAGTCATAACTTCCTGAAATTAATCCCATTAGAATATTCTACCTTCAGAAATATTTGCCTGAAATTAAGCCTGAAAATTATTCTGCTTCTGCCAATAAAATTGCATAAGATAACTGCAGATAGATAGTCGAATTCAGGAAATAAATCATCGACCTAAGCTTGGAATTTGTAGAGCTGAATCTTCATATTCGTTGACCTGAGCTCCAAGTTCGTCGAGCTGAGCAAGGATATCGTCAAGCTGATATTGCAGAGTTGAGCACAAATTTCATCGACCTAAGCTCAGCTTTCGTCAAGCTCAACTCAGAGTTGGGACTCTAAGTTCGTTAAGCTGAGCTTGACTTTCATCAATTTGAGTTCCTAATCTTTGAAATCTTCTAAGGCACAACCCTTGAAAATCCTGTGATCCTAAACTATACAAGTTGGGTTAGTCTAAACATCCTAATAGTGATCCTAGCATAAATAAAACCAGGGGTTCCAACAATCTCCCCCTATTTGGGTGAGGATACTATTTACAAAATATAGCGTAAAGCAAAAAAGATATATCTAGCTGAAATAACACATTCAGTAAATATATAATAGACTATGAAAGTTTTAGAAACAATAACATCAAATAGTTTAAAAACATAAACAAAAAGTTATGAGTCTTTCTTTGGAGTATTTAAGGAATCTGGAGCAGGTTTTTTTGAAAATCATTTATATTTTTGGATTAACTACTTGCAAATGAGTCATCTTTATGTCTTGAGCACCAATAATCTTAACAGATGTAGCTCTTGGCACTACAGTTTCAATATGCAAACGCATATAACTATCAACATTAAAGAGATTTTTTACCTGATATTTGTCCAATTCATTCTTCCTATAAGAAGACATAGTTGAAAATTGAGAGGGATGTTTTCCTTCTTCCTTGGCCTTCATTATCTGAGATAGAGCTATCACTTCATTAAACCTGGCAATTCTGTAATTAGGATCCAACTCTGGATAATATGTAGGAGAGGGTGGTCTCTCTATACTTGGTTCCTTTTGTTGTTCACTTTAAAATATCTGTTGACTGCTTTGCTTTGACTGTTGTTCTTGGCTGCCTTGGCTTGTTTTTTGTTCCTAATAGCTTCTTTGGCTTGATTCTTACTATTGTTGGCTGCCTTGGCTATCTGAACTTGAAGATCTGTTCTGTCTATACTAAGCTGATTTGGAATGTTGTTGAGTGGCATACTTAGGATACTGAGAAACATCAACTGCTAATCCAACTATAGGAGGATTAGGAGGTCCTCTCCAAGTCTGTTTTGGTGGAGAACTGTACCTATTCATCTTCTTCCATCTCTTTTGTTCATTTTAGAAAGCCTCATCCAGTTAGGAGAGTCTGGAGTGCGTGTAGTGTTGTGCAGAATATAATATGGGGTATCTACTGTAGGATTTGGTTTTGGAGCAGCCCTTACAGAAGCCTTCTTCTTTTCTTTCCTTTTCTTAGAGCCAAAGTTTCCTGAATCATCAGAATCAACATTATCATCATTAGAAGAAGAATCATCAACTGGATTGTCATATAAGTCATCTTATTGTTTTATCAAATCAGCTTTATCCTTAACTGGAGATGCTGGCTGTATATTCTTAATTTTTGTAATAGCTTGTTGAATTGGTACATTCTCTCGTTACATATCTTGTTCCATAATGTCGTCTAGATTGGGTAAAAGAGATTCATCCATCACATAAGTGGGAGGTGAAAAACCTTGCTCTATTACATCCATAAAAACGGAAGAGATACTAGCAGTAGTAATTATGAAGCTAGATAAAATTTCATCTATAAATGAAATATCTATAGGGGCAATACAGCAAACTATCTGTTTAAAATAATTAAAAACTGTATCAACTATATCGAAAAATTATAAATTGTAGCTATAAAATATTCAAAAGAATGTAATAAATAAGGGATATAAACTGTGGGATTAATGATGAAATCACCAACAGTAATTATTTCTAGTGCTGCTGTCTCTTCCTCAAAGCTAGACATTTTAGTATCCTCAAGAATTTAAACCACTGCTATTGCGAATTGGTAGTATTGTTGTTACAACTGCTGCTATTGCTAGAGATGTTGTTGCTTCTTCATAGAATATTTCCCCCTGCCTGGATTCTGAAAGATTTGAACCCAGGCCCCCAAAAGAAGAGACAAAGGAGGAGGAAGCCAGCTTAGCAGAAAGAGTGGAAATAAAAGCAACAAGAGGGGAAATTGCCTCATCTATGAGCTTCTTGAGAGCGGGTGAAATGAATTTGATAAGGTCATTGGTAATGTTACAAAAATCCAAATATAGTAGATCAGGAGTATATGGGGTATAGGTGGATCTGGTACCACAGTTGGAATAGATGGCGAAGCCTTGAGGGATGTCTGATTGTAGGATGGTTAGAAATATTGGAGGAATATCTGATAGAGGGATGGCATCAAGTATTTCATCTGGAGTGATTTCCTGAGCATGTGAAAGAGGTAGATATTGTTGTGGAGATGGAGATAAGAGTAGATTGAAAGATGGAGATGCCAGAAGTGGATCTGGATGATTAGAAGTGGATGGAATGTCATAATATGTGATGGAAGAGGTGATTAAGGTGGTGGAGATGGTGTATCCTTAGTAATGTTGATTGGAGATTGTGGTTGAGATAGTGATTGAGATGGTGAGGAAGGAGGGATGGAAGTAGAGTGTGTATCTGTAATAGTAGTGGATGGTAAATGAGCAGTAGAGCGAGGAGGAGTAGAATCTTCTTTAGTGGTTTGGGAAGTGACTATTACATCCCTTGTGTCCTCTAAAGCTATTCTGGAAGAGGAGGCCATGGAGGGCTTTGGGATGACCCTCTCCCATCTACCAAAAAGGGCAGAGTTAAGTCTTTTAGAGGCATGGATGAAAATGATCTGGGAGACCAAGAGCTCTGGCACTTTTGCTTGGAGGAAGATACCCAGAATCTACCAAAACAAACATCTTTCTTACCAATCTTCTTCTTAATCAAATCAAACACAATTCCACTCCAATTATTTGATTTAATGTTTACCAAAGCACTCATAAAGTTAAACTGATCCCTGATAATATGTTCACGGGCTGAGTGTTTGCCTAACAACACTTTACCTACCGCATCTGCTAAGAATTTGTATTCAATGGAAAAGTTTTCTTAAGCAGATGGTTTGGGTTTCCCTGGGAGTGACCCATCCTATCTAGAACCTCAGTAAATTCATTACTAGATATTTCTAATTCATCATCTCCATTCACAAAATAGAAAAATTTAGTTAAAAGTTCTGAAGATAGAATAACCTAGTTTCAGAAATTGTTCCAACAATAACTTGAGTATCTTGAAGTTTGGTTGTGTACATCCATTCTTTGATCTCTTTCACTTGGATTTTTATTCTTGATGTCATGAAGTACTTTATATTCAGAACTTCAAACAACTGTAAAATGTCCTTGAAAATCTGGTCCAATGACTGAATGATTCAAGATTTATATTAAATTCTGCGTCAAACTTCATCACTGAGAGAAGTGCTGGAGAAATCTCAATTTCTCTACAAAAACAAATGGATCAAGTGTAAAGGAATTGAAAAGGCGCGGAATAGAGTTCGATGAAAACCTAGTTATAAGGTTTCAAAGTCGAAACGACGAACTCTGCCTGACTAAAAGCAAAACATCCAACTATGTTCGATGAAAAAATCTAAAATGAAATACATTTTGTTGATCTCAGGTCAACAAAAGTTTTGCGAAGAGAATTATATTTCGTCGATCTCAGTTCGACGAAAATAATTTGAAACAAATTCTTCGATCTCCGTTCGACGAAAGTTTCTTAAAGGAAGGTTCGTCGATCTCTGTTTGACGAAAATTCCATGAAAAGTTCACTGATCGTCGATCTCCGTTCGATAAAAGGTGACCAGTTTGTCGAGCACAGAAAAAAAAAAAATTTAAAGAGTCTCCATTGATCATGCCCAACTTATTTATAAAGAAAATATGTTTCTTTTCATCAATGGGTTTAGTGAAAATGTCTGCCCATTGTAAATTAGTAGAATTAAAGACAGTTTAATTTTATTTTTATCTATATTATCTCTAAGAAAATGATGTCTAATCTTTATATGCTTAGTTCTACTATGAAGTACTGCATTTTGTGCCATAGAAATGGCACTGGAATTATCACAAAAGATAGTTGAATTATTTAGGTTGAGACCAAAATGTAGAAGCTGATTTTTAATCCACATAATCTGTAAGCAGTAACTACCAGCTGTCAGGTATTAAGCTTCAGCAGTTGAAGTAGACATATATGTTTGCTTCTTGCAAAACCATGACACAAGCCTATCACCAAGAACCTAACAAGTTCCTGATGTGCTTTTTCTGTCAACTCTATATCCAGTATAGTAAGTATCTGAGAATCCAGTTAAGTAAAATTCTAACTCTGTTTGATGCCAAAGTCCTAGATTTGGACAACCCTTTTATATATCACAAAATTATTTTTACTAAAATATGGTGAGATTATTTGGGATTTTTTTGAAACCTAGAACAAATACATGTAGCAAACATGATATCAGGCCTACTTGCTATTAAATATAAAAGAGACCCAATGTGGCTCTATAGATTTTATGATCAACAGGCTTGCCATGTTCATCATTATCAACAACAGCATTGGAGGGCATGGGTGTTTTCATTGCTGAGGCATCAGATATCCGAATTTTTTTAATAATCACTAGTAGAAAATGTACTTTTAGTGGCGAATCTTTTTATCACTAAATGTTGGATTTTGGTCAGTAAAGATATTTAGTGATCAAATATAGCATGTCACAAAGTGGTCACGAATGCCCCGCCACAAAATGTATTTAGTGACCAAAAAGAGTTACGTCACTAAATGTTCATATTTAGTGACTCAAAGAACAATAGTCACCAAAAGCATTTTTGGTGACCAAATTGATTTGGTCACTAAATAAATTTTTAGTGACCAACTTGAATCGGTCACTGAATAAACTTTTAGTGACCATATTAATTCTGTCACAAAATGATTTTCTATGACCAAATGGATTTAATCACGAAATGAAGTTTTTTGTGACTACATTGATCCGGTCACGAAATATAGTTTTCCTAACCAAACTAAATAGAATCACTAAATGGTTTGTTGTGACTAAATGAATTCAATCACTAAAATAATGTTTTAGTGACCAAACTAACTAAGTCACTGCAAGTGCAATTTTAGTGGAAATATCTGGTCACTGAAGAGAATATAATATAACATTTTTTGTCAATAAATTCTATTCAATTTCGCAAAAATATCATATAATTCTATTTATTATTCCTTATAATTAAATATTAATGAATTAAAACACAAGAATACATTAAATATACAATCATAACATAAGTGTTCAATGTTATTTTATTAATAGAAAAAAAGAGGGTGAGTGTAACGCCCCCGATTTTTCTGCGATTATTTTTATTCTCGTTTGGCGTTATGATGACGCGTTTCCGTGGCTTGTGTCATTTATGGAGTGTGGTTTAGCTCCTTAGAACTGAGTGCCCTGTTTGGTAGCCTGTTGGCAAGATCTCCCTAGCAAGCCGAGTCGTTTTGGGTGACCCGGTGTGGCCTCTCGGGTGATGTTTTTGTTTGGATTTATTTGGGTATAACTCGAGTTCTGTTTGTCGAAAGTTAATTTCTACTTCGTCATTGTGTTCGTAGCATGGGTATTTAGCTACGGTGCGAATTTCGTCTAATTCCGAGGTGATTCGGTTTTCGCATCGTTTGGTGTGTTAATAGTATATGTAATTAATTATTTGATTTGAGTAGTGTGAGGAAACCTTCAGTTATGGGCTGAAGAGTTGTTCCTACGGCTATATTTATTCAGCATTTAATTCCTTGCTTAGGTGGCAGCCTAGTATAGGCTAGACCTTTTAATTTCTCTTATTTTTAAGAGATTAAGCGGAAGGTTTTCGGTTTTCCCGAAGAGGTGTGTCCAGCTTTTATTTAAAAGCTTTGTTTTTGGAAGTGGCGGCCCCACTTCCTTATCTTCTTCCTTCTCCCCAAATTAAGAAAATCGCTGCCTGCTTTGTTCGGGAAAACAGTGGAGAAAAACCGCTATTCCTGCTCCCCTTCGGACGGTGATTCCGGGCGTGTTCGTGGACGGATTTCGATTCCGAAAGCGGCGTTGTCATGCTCTCTCTTAGATCTTCGTTTCGACGGTAAGATATTCGATTTTCGTGGAGTTTTGGTGGGATTTGGGATTTCAGTTTTGAGGATTTTCCGCCATTATTGTTGGGAAGAATGATTTAGGTGATGCTGCTGTTAGTGCCAAGCAAAGGAGAGGGCAAGCCGTCCAAGCTTCGCCAGAAATCGAGGCAAGTGGTATTCTTGCCCTTGCCAAGTTTCTTTTTGTATTATCTTGCTATATTTGAAAAATCCCTGTTAGCCCTAGGGTAGAGGCCTTGCTGTTCCTTTATCATTCTTGCAAAAAATGTAGGATTTAGTTCCTCCTATTAAGCCCCCCTACTTTGTGCTGTTGGTGCCCAACTCGCCGGCGTAATGCCGCCGATTTAATTCCAGATTTCTGTCTGGTTGGTGGCTTGCGGGTGAAGCCGAGAGAGAGAGAGGAGGGGGTGCCTGCTGTGTTGTTTTTGGAAGAGCCAAGCTTGGGCTCTCGGGTTGGCGTTGAGTGTGGTGCACACACTCAAAGCCTTCCCGGGTTTGGCATTGAGTGTGGTGCACACACTCAAAGCTTTTATGGGTTTAGCGTTGAGTGTGGTGCACACACTCAATGCCATAGCTGGTCAGTTTGTTAAGTACTCGGGCGTTGAGTGAGGTGAGCTCACTCAACGTCGTAGCCTCTGCTAGCGGCTAAGTACTTTGGCATTGAGTGAGTCGACCACACTCAACGCCATTTCCATTTTGGCGTTGAGTGAGGCAAGCTCACTCAACGCCGCAGTTTTCTTATGAAGCCAAGTATTTTGGCGTTAAGTGAGTCGACCTCACTCAACGCCATTTCGGTTTTGGCATTGAGTGAGTCGACCTCACTCAACGCCATTGCCTCTGTGCAGCCAAGTACTTTGGCATTGAGTGAGGTGTCCTCACTCAACGCCATAGCCTTTTCTGAGGCTAAGTACTTTGGCGTTGAGTGAGTTGACCTCACTCAACGCCATTTCGGGTTTGGCGTGGAGTGAGGTCAGCTCACTCAACACCGCAGGTTTTTCTCGTGGCGGCTTAGTGTCAGGGCATTGAGTGAGTGAACCTCACTCAACGCCATTGCTGTTTTGGCGTTGAGTGAGGTGGACTCACTCAACGCCGTAGTTCTCTTTTGCGGCTTAGTGTAAGGGCATTGAGTGAGTGAGCTTCACTCAATGCCATTGCTATTTTGTCGTTGAGTGAGGCCAGCTCACTCAACGCCACTTTCTCTGTTTCTGGCTAAGTACCAGGGCGTTGAGTGAGTGTACCTCACTCAACGCCATGGCTGTTTTGGCGTTGAGTGAGGTTGGCTCACTCAACGCCAGAGTTGTTCTTGCAGGAGGCATTGAGTGAGTGAGCTTCACCCAACGCCATGCTTGTTTTGGCACTGAGTGAGGCTAGCTCACTCAACGCCAAGGTCTGGTTAGGCGTTGAGTGGGTCCCAATCAATGCCATGCTGTGTTGATTTATTTCAACATTTTCCCTTACTTTGTTTTCGTTCCCGAGTGAATTTCTTGTTATATTTCTGGGTTTTCCTTGTCGGCTGTTTTCTTTACTTTCCTAAAGGCTGAATCGTGGGTCGTGGTTAGTAGTGGTAGTTTGTAGCTCTTTATGGGGGTGGAGTTGTGTAATTTAGCCAAGCCCACTCTTGTTTTTCTTGCTCCAGGTACGGGCTGGGCATGTGGGTGGAAGGTCCCTTGTGCTTTCATGTGTTGACCCTCGAGCTTGTTGACTTGGACATGGTGGATGGGGGACTGAGTTTGCCTCCAATCCGGTTCCTCGTTGTTTGTTTTTGCTACTACCACCTCCCATAGTTTAGGGTGTTAGAAGTTTCTTCCTTGGTAGATTGCAGCACTTTGGGCTCTTGGTAGCCTAGTAGGCCCTGCAGGATGTAGTTCCTGGGCTGGGTTGTTGTTGTTTCCTTGCACGTAGTGCTTTTCTTATTGTCCTACATTGGATAGTTGTGAATTTTCTACTGCATGTTGTTCTCCTTTCTTTCACTTTTTCCCCCTTAGTTGACTCTTTCATGCAATTTTTACCTTGTTTTGCTTGCTGAGGTATTCTGTTTTCTTTTGGAATGCCTCAGGTTCTGAGCTGTAGCCAGTTTGGTGGCTAGGTTGTGGTGGTGTTGCTGGTGGTCTCTTGGACTTTGGAGATCCGTTTGCTTTGTTGGTGAGGTAGTTTTTCAGTACTTTCTTACAGACATACATATGTGCCAGTGGGTTCGTGTCAGGTTGTTGGCGCCCACTGGTAGTTTTTTTTACCTTTGTACTGGATATTTTACTTATGCTGCTACCATTTTCTGGAGATAGTCTACTTGCTCTGAGAAGGATTTATGCTAGGTTGCTAGTTATTTTTAAACTATAATTATTATTATGAATAAAGCTCATGATCAGCATGTTTTATAAAACTTAATCACTATTTTTCCAAATAACATATAAAGACCGTTTTCTTATATATTATATAAATTAAATGTAGGGTTTTGCATAGCATAAGTGGTTCTCTTGGGACCCTTATGCGCTCTTTAGGATGTCAAACCTGATAAAGTATTTTTTCGCAGCGTATAAGTATAGTTTTTTAATTGTGGACTAGGTGATCCACTGAGCCGAGTGATACGGCCTCTAAAATATAACTGATTTTCTAATCATTAAACTCATGATTTTCTTTCATTAAGTTTGTAGGTGGTTTTGCCTGAGCGTCAGCAGTTATCCCCTTCTTGACGTGGCATCATGACGCATGTTTTCTCTGACTCTGATAATTCTTAATTCGGAGAAAATGCGGGTTGTGACAGTTGGTATCAGAGGGAGGTTGCTTGACAAGTTAGTCGGGCAACCTTTCTTTGTTTGCTTTTGGTAGTTCATCATCATGTCATTCACACACCGATATATCGTCAGCACGTCTTGGCAAAAGCACGAACACTACACTCATAGCATAACATGAAGTATACGGGGCATATTATGTAGTATGGGATGCATAATATGTGTTTGTATATTGATCCACCATAGGGGCAACATGTGAGGGTTATGTAGTATGGGATGCATAACCTCACCACATGGCTGCGACTAGCACGTTTTCTTTTCGTTGCATGAGAATGTAATGTAGTATGGGATGCATAACATTTTCATGTGTACGCCGCTCATAACATGCATTAGGGCCTTTTTAGAATGCATAGCACAAACATGCATATCATAACATTGCATAAGCATAACGTGCCAAGCTAAAGACTGGTAGGATGACATATGTACACACATAAGTTTTCAAATTAATATAAAAATCATGCATTCTCGATCTAGGCACAAGAGTTAGTAAGGTGGTGGTTAACCATCCTAGGTTAGGGCATAACATCAAATTTTTGTTAAAAAGATAAACTCTCAGAGCAAGTTTAGCAGCATTAATTCTATATCTATATATGTATTGTCTGTACTCGTTATTAGTTCTAGTCGTGGTATTAGGATCTGATTTGTGTTGTTATGATTTTAAGATGGCTAGGCGTCCTACGACTCGATCGACTCCCCTTTCTGAGGGTGAGTCATCTGGAGCTCAGAATGATGTGGTGATCGAGAGCCTGCGTCAGAGTAGCGATTCCATGGGCAGGCAGTTGGAGGAGGTGCGAGCCCAGATTTGGTCTTTGGTGGCAGTTGTGGCAGGACAGGCTCAGGGAGTGCAAGTCCCTGCGGGGGGGGGGGGGGGGGTTAGCTGTTCCTCCTCCTCCTACACCCTTGAGACCTCCAATGGTGGTGCCAGCAGAGATGGCCTTCATCTCGTAGTTTCAGAGGCTGCGCCCTCCCATTTACGACGGGAAGGCGGATTTCATGGTCATAGATGATTGGCTAATCTCCATGGAGGAGATGTTCTCGTACTCAGGGATTGCAGATGATCAGAGGTTGATGATAGCCGCGTATCAGCTTAAAGGTTTGGCTAAGAGTTGGTGGCTGAGAGAGAAGGAGAGTTTAGTAGCTGGATGCTCTTGGCAAGTGTTCAAGGAGATGTTGTTGAGGAAGTTCTTACCCTCGGTCGAGCGTGACTGCCTCATGAATGACTTCCTCCATCTGAAGCAAAGGCAACTCACGGTGGGTGAGTATGAGATAGAGTTCAGTAAGTTGAGCCATTTTGCCCCTGGATTGGTCAGCGTTGAGGCTGATCGAGTTAAGAGATTTCTCAGTGGTTTGAGGAGCGAGGTGCAGCAGTTGACCAGTGCTTATGGGTCAGTGACTTATGCTGGAGTTGTAGAGGCTGCTCTGAAGGTGAAGGCTATTGAGACCGCGAAGAGCAGAGGCCAGCAAATGAGGAAGGACAAGAGGAAGTCAGTGGAGGAGAAGAAACCCCAGGTACCCGGTGCGGCTCTGGGGAAGAAGAGCAAAGTGGTGTGCAGTTTCTGTGGCCGGTCAGACCACCCTGTCGAGAAATGTTTCAAGAAGGCAGCAGCTCAGAGGAAGGAGCAGGTTCATGCGATTCAGGGTGCTCCTAGGAGAGATGTCTCCTGTTCAGTTTGCAAGCAATCTGGGCATGATGCGGCCCAGTGTTGGTCCAAGGATAGAGTCTGCTTTCAGTGTGAGCAGAAGGGTCACATCAAGACTAGGTGTCCTCAGGTTCAGCCAGCTCTTCCTGTAGTTCCATTACAGGCATTACCTCCACCTCAGCGTGTGGACAAGGTAAAGGGGAAGCTGAACGTGATCTCTTCCGAGGAGGCTCAAGCCTCGACTCAGGTCATTTCAGGTTAGTTGTTTGTTGTTTTTCTAGCCTGGTAGTTTTATTTGCTAGATTATTTGCAGTATTGTTGTGCTAGTTCCTTAGTTATATATGCTCCTATAGGGAAATTTAAGGTGAAGAACCGCTGGGCGCGTGTTCTGTTTGACTCCGGCGCTACCCACTCGTTCGTGGCTAGAGCCTTTGTGGAGCGACATCGGTTGACCTTAGATCGTGTTCGGGAGTCCTTCCGTGCCAAGTTTCCCTCTAGTGAATCTGTGTTGTCAGATTTGGGCATTTTGGATTGCCCGGTTTTGTTGGGGGACTTTCTTGCGAAGGCGGACCTGAAGATGATTGATCTGGAGGACTTCGATGTCATTTTGGGCATGGACTGGCTGTCTAGGTATGATGCAGTCATTTAGTGCAAAGGAAAGCGCTTGGACTTCATCAGGGATGACGGTCAGCCCGGCAGCGTGTATGCTGATCCGTGTCAGGATTCTCCTGTCATCTCTGCGGTATGTTCTCAGAGGTTGTTTCTTTCTGCTTGTTGTGCTTGTTTAGTCTCGTCGGTTGGAACTGCTGTTAGCGTACCACGCTTGGAGGAGATTCCTATTGTTCGTGGTTTCGCCGATTTTTTTCCTGATGATCTTCCTGGTCTTCCTCCTGATCGGGATGTTGAGTTTGTGATTGATTTAGAGCCGGGTACGCGTCCTATTGCTAAGGCGCCGTACCGGATGGCCCCTCGTGAGTTAGAGGAGTTGCGAGTTCAGTTGGATGAGCTGTTGGCTAAAGGTTTTATCAGGCAGAGTTCGTCACCTTGGGGTGCTCTTGTTTTGTTTGTAAAGAAGAAAGATGGGTCGATGCGGCTTTACATCGACTATAGAGAGTTGAACAAGGTCACTATCAAGAACAGGTACCCTCTGCCGAGGATCGATGATTTATTTGACCAATTGCACGGTAGCTCGGTGTTCTCCAAGATCGATCTTCGTTCTGGTTATCATCAGCTCAGGATCCGTGAGGCGGATAATCCACAGATTGCGTTTAGATCAAGGCATGGACACTTTGAGTTTTTGGTGATGTCGTTTAGTCTGACCAACGCACCATTGGCCTTCATGAATATGATGAACCGGGTGTTCAAGGATTTCTTAGACAAGTTCGTGGTGGTCTTCATTGATGACGTGTTTGTTTATTCTCGCAGTGCTGAGGAGCATGAGCAGCATTTGCGTTTGGTTCTGACAGAGTTGAGGAATCACAAGTTATTCGCAAAGTTGAGCAAGTGCGAATTTTGGTTGCCTCAGGTCTCATTTCTAGGCCACGTGGTGAACAAGGATGGGATCTCGGTCGACCCAAAAAAGGTCGCAGCAGTGTTGGATTGGAGTAGGCCGAATACCCCTAAGGAGATCAGGAGTTTCCTAGGGTTGGCTGGCTACTACAGGAGGTTTGTGGAGGGTTTCTCTTCCCTAGCTGCACCTTTGACCAAGCTGACTCAGAAGAATATGGCTTTTGTTTGGAGCGAGAAGTGCGAAGAAGCCTTTCTAGAGCTAAAGAAGAGACTGTGCACTGCTCCCGTTCTGACCCTGCCTACTGACGGTGTGGATTATGATGTATACGTGGATGCTTCGTTTGTAGGTCTAGGATGCGTATTAATATAGGTTGGAAAGGTGATTGCATATGGGTCAAGGCAACTGAAGACTCATGAGAAGAATTATCCGACGCATGACCTTGAGTTCGCAACGATTATTTATGCGTTGAAGCTGTGGAGACACCTACTTTATGGGGCTCAGTGCAAGATCTTCACTGACCACAAGTGCCTAAAGTACGTGTTCACGCAGAAGGAGTTGAATCTGTGCCAGCGGCGGTGGCTAGAGTATGTGGCCGACTATGATGTAGAGATCCGGTATCATCCAGGCAAGGCCAATGTGGTGGCCGACGCCCTGAGCCGAAAGGCGGGAAAGATCTTTAACCTCTCCGCCGATCGTTTAGTGGAGGAGTTCCTCCTTATGGATATATCAGTGGGATGCTGCGGTTTGTAGAGTAGTTTATCTGTGGCAGAGCCGTCTTGGATTTCTTTGACTAGACTGAACCAGAAGAACGATCCGGATCTTTTGCACTTATTCACCAGGACAGAGAAGGGAGAGTTGCCAGATTTTGCTATCGATGATGCAGGTACTTTAAAGTACCGCGGCAGGTTTTGCATCCCCGCTGTTCGGAACATTAGGAGTATGATTTGCAGAGAGGCTCATGGATCCAGCATTGCCTATCATCCAGGATCTACGAAGATGTACCGTGACTTAAGACAAATTGCCTGGTGGTATGGCATGAAAGGAGATATAGCCCGATTTGTTGCTGAGTGCCACATGGGTAAGCGTGTGAAGGCCAATCATGGAAGGCCTGGTGGTAAGTTGACTCCGCTAGAGATCCCGACTTGGAAGTGGGAGAGTATATCTATGGACTTCATTACGGGCTTACAGAAGTCCCCGAGGGGATTTGATTCTGTTTGGGTTATAGTGGATAGATTGACAAAGTGTGCTCACTTCGTGCATTATAAGATTGATTACCCGATGAAGAAGATAGCGGAGTTGTACTTGAATGAAGTCATCCGACTCCACGGTGTGCCGGTTAGAAGCATTTCTGATCGAGACTCCCGGTTTACTTCTCGTTTTTGGTAGAGTCTGCAGGAGGGTTTGGGTACGGATCTGAGGTATTCTACTGTGTACCACCCGCAGACCAATGGGCAGACGGAGCGGGTGAACCAGATTATAGAGGATATGATCCGATGCTATATTTTAGACCACGGTGGAGCGTGTGATGAGCGGCTGCGACTTATGGAATTTGCTTACAACAACAGTTATCAGGAAAGTTTGCAGATGGCTCCGTTCGAAGCCTTGTATGGGAGGCACTGTAGGACTCCGTTGTTTTGGGCTGAGGGTAGTGAGAGGACGTTGTAGGGTCCTGATGCGCTGGAGGATATGGAAGTCACCGTGAAGCTTATTCGGGAGAAGCTTCGTATAGCTCAGGAGAGGTACGAGAAGAACGCCAATCGGCGTAGGTCTGCCTTGGAGTTTTCTGTAGGGGACCTTGTATTTCTCAAGGTTTCCCCAATGGTGGGTGTAAAGAGGTTTGGTAAGAATCAGAAATTGGTCCCAAGGTATGTGGGCCCGTTCGAGATTTTGGAGCAGATTGGCGTGTCAGCGTATAGATTGGAATTGCCAGCGAACTTCCCTAGTGTTCATAATGTTTTTCATGTTAGCCAGTTGCGGAAGTGTGTGCGCAGCAGTGGGCAGGTCTTGGACGTTATGCCCCATTTGGAGCCCAACCTCTCTTTTGTTGAGGTGCCGGTTCGTATTTTGGATACTCAGGAGCGAGTGCTGCGAAAGAAGTCCATATCGATGGTGAAAGTTCTTTGGAAAAATCAGGATTTGGAGAGCGTGACTTGGGAGCTAGAGTCGGCCATGAGGAGGGCTTACCCTCACCTGTTTAGCTGATTTGATCGGTATGTTTCCCTTCTTGTAACTCCTATTCGTTACTTTTCCTTCTTTAGTAGGAGTGTTGTGCGTAAAGTTTCGGGACGAAACTTTCTTTTAGGGGGAGTGACTGTAACGCCCCCGATTATTCTGCGATTATTTTTATTCTCATTTGGCGTTACGATGACGCGTTTCTGTGGCTTGTGTCATTTGTGGAGTGTGGTTTAGCTCCTTAGAACTGAGTGCCCTGTTTGGTAGTCTATTGGCAAGATCTCCCTAGCAAGCCGAGTCGTTTTGGGTGACCCGGTGTGGCCTCTCGGGGGGATGTTTGTGTTTGGCTTTATTTGGGTATAACTCGAGTTATGTTTGTCGAAAGTTAATTTCGATATCGCCGTTGTGTTCGTAGAATGGGTATTTAGCTACGGTGCGAATTTCGTCGAATTCCGAGGTGATTCATTTTTCGCGTCGTTTGGTGTGTTAATAGTATATGTAAATAATTATTTGATTTGAGTAGTGTGAGGAAACCTTCAGTTATGGGCTGAAGAGTTGTTCCTGCAGCTGTATTTATTTAGCATTTAATTCCTGGCTTAGGTGGCAGCCTAGTATAGGCTAGACCTTTTAATTTCTCTTATTTTTAAGAGATTAGGCGGAAGGTTTTCGGTTTTCCCGAAGAGGTGTGTCCAGCTTTTATTTAAAAGCTTTGTTTTTGGAAGTGGCGGCCCCACTTCCTTATCTTCTTCCTTCTCCCCAAATTAAGAAAACCGCCGCCTGCTTTGTTCGGGAAAACAGTGGAGAAAAACCGCTATTCCTGCTCCCCTTCGGACGGTGATTCCGAGCGTGTTCGTGGACGGATTTCGATTCCAAATGCGGCGTTGTCTTGCTCTCTCTTAGATCTTCGTTTTGACGGTAAGATATTCGATTTTCGTGGAGTTTTGGTGGGATTTGAGATTTCGGTTTTGAGGATTTTTCGCCATTAATGTTGGGAAGAATGATTTAGGTGCTGCTGCTGTTAGTGCCAAGCAAAGGAGAGGGAAAGCCGTCCAAGCTTCGCCGGAAATCGAGGCAAGTTGTATTCTTGCCCTTGCCAAGTTTCTTTTTGTATTATCTTTCTGTATTTGAAAAATCCCTGTTAGCCCTAGGGTAGAGGCCTTGCTGTTCCTTTATCATTCTTGCAAAAAATGTAGGATTTAGTTCCTCCTATTAAGCCCCCCATCTTTGTGCTGTTGGTGCCCAACCCGCCGGCGTAATGCCGCCGATTTAATTCCAGATTTCTGTTTGGTTGGTGGCTTGCGGGTGAAGCCGAGAGAGAGAGAGAGAGAGAGGAGGGGGTGCCTGCTGTGTTGTTTTTGGAAGAGCCAAGCTTGGGCTCTCGGGTTGGCGTTGAGTGAGGTGCACACACTCAAAGCCTTCCCGGGTTTGGCATTGAGTGTGGTGCACACACTCAAAGCTTTTGCGGGTTTGGCGTTAAGTGTGGTGCACACACTCAACGCCACAGCTGATCAGTTTGTTAAGTACTCGGGCGTTGAGTTAGGTGAGCTCACTCAACATCGTATCCCCTGCTAGCGGCTAAGTACTTTGGCGTTGAGTGAGTCCACCACACTCAACGCCATTTCCATTTTGGTGTTGAGTGAGGCAAGCTCACTCAACGCCGCGGTTTTATTGTGAAGCCAAGTGTTTTGGCGTTGAGTGAGTCGACCTCACTCAACGCCATATCGGTTTCGGCGTTGAGTGAGTCGACCTCACTCAACGCCATCGCCTCTGTGCAGCCAAGTACTTTGGCGTTGAGTGAGGTGTCCTCACTCAATGCCATCGACTTTTCTGAGGCTAAGTACTTTAGCGTTGAGTGAGTTGACCTCACTCAACGCCATTTCTGGTTTGGCGTTGAGTGAGGTCAGCTCACTCAATGCCGCAGGTTTTTCTCGTGGCGGCTTAGTGTCAGGGCGTTGAGTGAGTGAACCTCACTCAACGCCATTGCTATTTTGGCGTTGAGTGAGGTGGACTCACTCAACGCCGTAGTTCTCTTTTGCGGATTAGTGTAAGGGCGTTGAGTGAGTGAGCTTCACTCAACGCCATTGCTATTTTGGCATTGAGTGAGGCCGGCTCACTCAACGCCACTTTCTCTGTTTCTGGCTATGTACCAGGGCGTTGAGTGAGTGTACCTCACTCAACGCCATGGCTATTTTGGCGTTGAGTGAGGTTGGCTCACTCAACTCCACAGTTGTTCTTGCAGGAGGCGTTGAGTGAGTGAGCTTCACTAAACGCCATGCTTGTTTTGGCGCTGAGTGAGGCTAGCTCACTCAACGCCAAGGTCTGGTTAGGCGTTGAGTGGGTCCCACTCAACGCCAAGCTGTGTTGAGTTATTTCAACATTTTCCCTTACTTTGTTTTCGTTCCCAAGTGAATTTCTTGTTATATTTCTGGGTTTTCCTTGTCGGCCGTTTTCTTTACTTTCCTAAAGGCCGAATCGTGGGTCGTGGTTAGTAGTGGTAGTTTGTAGCTCTTTATGGGGGTGGAGTTGTGTAATTTAGCCAAGGCCACTCTTGTTTTTCTTTCTCCAGGTACGGGCTGGGCATGTGGGTAGAAGGTCCCTTATGCTTTCACGTGTAGACCCACGAGCTTGTTGACTTGGACATGTTGGATGGGGGACTGAGTTTGCCTCCAATCCGGTTCCTCGTTGTTTGTTTTTGCTACTACCACCTCCCACAGTTTAGGGTGTTAGAAGTTTCTTCCTTGGTAGATTGCAGCACTTTGGGCTCTTGGTAGTTTAGTAGTCCCTACATGATGTAGTTCCTGGGCTGGGTTGTTGCTGTTTCCTTGTACGTAGTGCTTTTCTTGTTGTCCTACTTTGGACAGTTGTGACTTTTCTACTGCATGTTGTTCTCCTTTCTTTCACTTTTTCCCCCTTGGTTGACTCTTTCATGCAATTTTTACCTTGTTTTGCTTGCTGAGGTATTCTATTTTCTTTTGGAATGCCTCAGGTTCTGAGCTGTAGCCAGTTTGGTGGCTAGGTTGCGGTGGTGTTGCTGGTGGTCTCTTGGACTTTGGAGATCCATTTGCTTTGTTGGTAAGGTAGTTTTTCAGTACTTTCTTACAGACATACATATGTGCCAGTGGGTTCATGTCAGGTTGTTGGCGCCCACTGGTAGTTTTTTTACCTTTGTACTGGATATTTTACTTATGCTGCTACCGTTATCTGGAGATAGTCTACTTGCTCTGAGTAGGATTTATGCTAGCTTGCTAGTTATTTTTAAACTATAATTATTATTATGAATAAAACTCATGATCAACATGTTTTATAAAACTAAATCACTATTTTTCCAAATAACGTATAAAGACCGTTTTCTTATATATTATATAAATTAAATGTAGGGTTTTGCATAGCATAAGTGGTTCTCTTGGGACCCTTATGCGCTCTTTAGGATGTCAAACCTGATAAAGTATTTTTCCGCAGCGTATAAGTATAGTTTTTTAATTGTGGACTAGGTGATCCACTGAGCCGAGGGATACGACCTCTAAAATATAACTGATTTTCTAATCATTAAACTCATGATTTTCTTTCATTAAGTTTGTAGGTGGTTTTGCCTGAGCGTCAGCAATTATCCACTGCTTGACGTGGCATCATGACGCGTTTTTTCTCTTACTCTGATAATTCTTAATTCGGAGAAAATGCGGGTTGTGACAGTGAGAGATAGCTCAAATGCCTCGATAGAAAATAAAATTGTTTTAAACTATTATTAAACTAAATACATATTCATTCTTTAGCTCATTTAAATGTGCATCGCAATTGCAAGTGGCAGCGGCGGCGGCACTCGGCACGTTGATAGTCTTATATGTACATTCCACCATGTCCTCATTGAAGTATCACCAAGCTTTGGTCTTCCTAAGATTCTTCCCATTTGCGTCATAATCTGGCCATATAAACATCTAAAATCAAAAGTTCAGACAACATTTGGTCATATTAGAGATTAGAAATGAAAAGCTACATAGTTTGAGAATTGAGAATGATATATTAGTAATGACTAAGCAGAAATCCAAAATTGCATGTTATTGAAATACTGAAAAAAGGATGTTTAATGAATAAAAATATAAATGGAATTGCAAGGAATTGCTACAAATAACTTAAATTATGCAGCTGTGATCTAATATTTATCATCGTAAAGCAGGTCCCCTAAAATAACTGCTAGAACCTGAAAAGATAAGCACACAATGTGATGGGTAAGAAGGAGACTAACATAATCAAATTAGTTCATCGAGATAAAGTATTATGTAAGGCCATTAAAATAGGCTAATATTAATGAGCATGTAGAAGTAAATTTTTAGCACTACTTGCTCCTATAGATTGGGTACAATCTCTTGATCAAAAAATATCCAATGAAAACCAAAGTTGGATTAGATAGTGCAACATACAACAATTTGAAATTGAATTAAAGGTAAAGACAAATAATGCTGATATTCATACTTGATCCAAAAGAAAGGCATGGAATGAGTGAATTGGGTGCCCAATTACTTGTTTTTCAGTGAACTTTGGTTCCCAGTTCTTTGAAAAATAATGAACTGGACACCCACTTCACTAAAAAACAATGAACTGGGCACCGAGTTCACTGAAAAACAGTGATCTAGTTGCCAAGTTCACTGGAAAACAAAGACTAGGTTCAATAACCTTAATGATGAACAACAAATTTAGTACCTAAATACTAAATTATCATCATAGCAAGAAAAATAAGCACAGTCGCTCTGATGATTTCATGTTCTTTGTACAAAAAGTTTATGATTTCAAGCTAATAGATTTTGAAAGGAAAATAGTGAACTGGGCATTTTTGCTTCATTTTAACTTACTGTATTTCTGTTATAGCACACAACATCAAAATAAGCACGAAACTGTTTACTATTAGTTCAATATGCACCTCTTCCACGCATGAAATATGACTTTGAAAGAAACATGCACATCATAGGCCGAAGAAAACTATCAAATTTCTCACATTTAACCACGACCGCCATT
This sequence comes from Platanthera zijinensis, assembly GCA_039513925.1. NCBI lineage: Eukaryota > Viridiplantae > Streptophyta > Magnoliopsida > Asparagales > Orchidaceae > Platanthera > Platanthera zijinensis. The sequence continues at coordinate 95,024,621 of CM077089.1, forward strand.
CAAACTTTTTTTGATTCTCTTCACCTTCGCATTCTTAAACAAGTCAAATCTATTTTAGATGATAATTTACGTTGGACGCATTACTATTATATAGTTCTTTCTATTAAAATGTTAATATGTTCATCGGAGGGACATTGACATTTCTTATGTATTACACATATTTCAATATTGCTCTTCTTTCTTTTTTAAATTTAAAAGGTAGCATAAAAAGTTTTTAGCACAAATAATTTGCATTCTTTGATATCAAGTTAACACCACCCAAAACAAATAAAGCGGTTTACACAAACTACTTTTAAACTTGAATTATTATTTTTTATCACGACATTTAATGTGTGTGGGGGGAGGGGGGTGTGTATCGTTCCACCACACAATTTGTAGTGGGAGATTTCAATTTATTATAGAATGAGATGGCAGGAGAATTATACACTCAAGCTTTGGATAAGCTAAATATTTTATTTAGCCGAATGTTTGTTGCATGCTTACCAGCAGCATGGTGCTGCTGCCAAATGTTTTTTTGGTCTCTTGGACATTTCCAGATAGTATCCCTAATTGCTTATTAATTAAGACTTTTAGTTCTGGTTTACTAATCCAATGATCTTGAGGCTTGTAGAGCTTTTTTAGAACTGCTAGCAGAGCCCTTTTAGAAAACCTACACTACAGTTCTTAAAGAAGTGAAAGCAGCCTTTCGACAATCTAATGTTGCACTTCTTAGAGCATCTATAGGTGCAAACACATGCATGCATTGCAGAACATTTTTTGATTTTTGAACTAATAGAACATCGTGCATAATAAGACAGTGCCAAGTAAGCAAAACTGCGAATGCTGGATGGGTGGGGAGGGGCAAAACATAAAATCCAAATGTAACAGACAAATCACTATAGCAACTTAAAGTTTCCTTTTAAATTAGTAATATATATATATATATATATATATCGCACGGGATTGATGCTCCGATCGGCCTTCGGCCGCATAGAAGCGGGCGTCACCCGTTTCTACGCAAGCCACTAGCTCGTCGTCGCGCCCGCCACTCGCGGCCCCCGAAGCGCGTATGCAAAATCAAACAATCATAAATCTTCAGGGGGTCGTGAGTGGCGGGTGCGACACCGAGCTGGTGGTTTGCGTAGAAATGGGTGACGCCCACTTCTATGCGGTCGAAGGCCGCTCGGAGCATCAAGCACGTCCGTAGCCCGTGTGTAGACGGGCAAAGCCCGACTGGATGCAGCCGAAGGCCGCCGGGAGCATCGAGCACTAGCATAGCCCGTGCAAAGATGCTCATATTTATATAAAAATTTATTTAAAAATTAAATAAAGATTAAAAAGGTTACAATAGAATCAATAGATAATATATATTCTCCAAATCCTTACAACTAGTGCTAAGAAGCAAAAAAGAACATTTCGTTGTGATTTGGGCATTTTGACAAACAAGAAGAGGGCAGACCCATGCCATGATCATTCTTATTAAGTGAAATTTATAATGAGATTTGCTGGGCAATGCAAAGGAAAATATCTGTGGGTATTGCAAATATAGTCCAATGGTTGTAAATATATAGTGAAGAATTGAGGAGGGTGGCTACATTGCAAACATGAACAAAATTACTGTAAAAGCAGTAGTGTCAATCAGTTTTTGATTTACTTAAAGCAAATTAATTTTTTGATTTACGGAAGCAAAATAATTTTTCGAGTGGCAAAATTGTTTAAGCGTTGAAGTATTACAAAATTCCTAAATGATTGCGTTGCAGTTCATCAGAAATTCCTAAATGATTGCTTTGGAGCATTACAAAATTGATGAGTGTACTTGAAATGCAAGGAGCTGGATGAAGCAGGGGCATGCTGGGTTTGGGAGAAGCTTTCTGATCCAGTTGGTAAGGCCTATAGAAAAAAATATTGAAAGCTGAAGTTGGTGGTGCGTGGTGGGTAGGTTGAAGAAGATGAAAAGGGCATGTGCTGTAGAAAAGGGCAGACATACCTGATTTGTTTTATTCAGAAGTCCAAGAGAGGCGGCAGCGAAAATGGAGTGGAGTGTTCTGTAAACGGCACAACGAAAATGATGTAGCCATTGCAGGAGAGGCGGAGGGGAGATCTAGAGTTAGCGTCGAGCGATTGAAGAGGTTGTCTGCAGGATGCAGGTAGGCGGAGTCAAGTAGTCACGTGAGCGACCTAAATTGCGAGAAGGAGCTGCGGAGGATGGATGGAATCGAGCGACGGCGAGTAGAGTCGCGTGCGTGTCGCAGCAGAAGACGTGAGTCGAGCGATTATCGACCATCCGTAGGGTGCAGATTGGCGTCGTAGTGAAACTGCGAGAGAAGACCTAAATTTCAGGAATGACATGAGGAGGGATGAAGCAGTTTTTTTAGGGGACGTGACAATTTCTTGCCGTTTAGAAACTCCCACAACGGATGTTTATCTGTCGAAATTTTTGCGAGGAGAAATCCTGATCTTAATTTAATTGCGACTTGCGAGGAAAAATAATGTATGAACAATGTACAAAATTTTAGTGTAATTAATGTATATCATACCTTGAATTGGGCACTGCCTCGATAACTAATTATCCAATTTCATTGAGCTGGATCGATGTCATTATGGAAATTTGCACGCATTTGTGCATCAGTATTTTTCTTGCTAACTCTACAAGTTACAAAGAGATAATATTAGAAAATGGCAGCAATCTCGACACAAGATACCTCGCACCATCTTGGATCAAGCAAATTTGAATTGTACCTAAGCATCCCCCATGGGTTCTATACCAGAATTCATTTATAACAATTGCATTTTGTCCGTACATCATTGGAGAAATCCAATAAACCCATATATTATCTACCCACTGAAAAGACAACTTTAATGAAGATTGCCAAGTTGTCATTATTGAGTGACGAAAAATGAAACATGCCATGAAAACAAAATCTCAAACAATCCTGTTACAAAAATCTATTATGCTATGAAAACATAATTCCAAATAATATCATATAGAAGTAGATAAATAAATAGAATTATATATGTGGTATAATATAATTAAAAGACATATTAAACTAAAATCATGTCTTTATTTAGTAAAGAACATACGAAAGATATATTTCTAAAGTCACATATATAATTTTGGGGAGAGTTTAGGTTTTATTGTAATTTTTGGAGGCAATTTAGGTTTTTTTAGTTTTGGAGGAAATTTTGATTTTATTTTTCTTTATAGGGGAATATTTTTTGGGGGGTGATTAGTGACTTTAAATTTTGTTCATTAATTAATTTATTTTGTGATGAAATAATTTTTTCTATCCAAAGTCAATGTGTTTCAAAATCAATAATCACACAAAATAATTTTATTTTTCTTCCAGTGAGGGGCCATTTGAGATATCTTCGAGAAGCAACTTGTAGGATATGAAATGGTCAAAACTCTAAAGGAGAAGGCCCGAGCCTCGTTTTTCTAGAAAATCCTGTTGCGCTAATTATCCTAATTCATAGATGCAAGTCAGAGTTCACGTTGGTGAGAAGTAGATTGATATGGCGGGGAACTACGTACCTGTTGGATGTCTGTGAGGACTAACTTGAAGGAGTCTGGCAAAGAACAACTAGAGATGCTGTCGAGGAGCAAATTGCAACAAACAAAACCATTGAAACTAAAATGAGAAGGTTGGGGTTGTGGCTTTTTGGAAAAGGTGGCGACGCTAACTTAACATAGTAAAGCATTGATGTTGACAATAATATTTTTTAATAGAATGAATTTTCATTAAGAAAGAAGTTATGAAATTATTTCATTAATTTAGCAAAGAATTGAGATGTAACAAGATTTAATCAAGTCGAAGTTAATTAGTTTAGATTATAAGTTTAATGATATTTTATAATAAAATAATTTTCAGTTAGAAGGGAATATTGACAAATTTTATGAAAAAGCTCCAAATTAGAATGACTATTAACTGATTTTTTGTTAACTAAAAAAATATTTTAGTGACTAAATTATTTTTGGTCACTCATACTTCAAAAAGTTTATTTTAGTGACTGAACTTATATTTCGTCACTAAAGCTATGACTTTAGTAACCAAATTTTTACTTTGCCACTAAAAATGTGTCTTTAGTGACAAAAATTTTACTTCTCCACTTAAGATGTGTTTTTAGTGACTAAAATTTACTTCGTCACTAAAGATATGTCTTTAGTAACGAAATATATTTTGTCAAAAACTTTTTCGTCACTAAAGACCCGTTTTCTTGTAGTGAATCTCTTTAGCATATTTGGATTGGGATATAAAGATACCATCAGGGGATTTCCTCACTTGGATACCAAGGAAGTAAGATAATTCACACATGCTACTCATTTCAAACTTTGTATGCATAAGGTCAGAACACCTTTTGCAAAGTTTGGAATCAATAGAACCAAATATTAGGTCATCTATATATATTTAAAGTAGAAAAATTTTATCCTTATGATGTCTGATAAATAAAGTATTATCTACTAGGCCTCTAGAAAAGCTATTTTCTAACAAGAAACTAGCAAGAGTCTCAAACCAAGCTCTTGGAGCTTGTTTGAGACCATAAAGAGCTTTGTTTTGTTTAAATACATAAGAGGAGTGAGTTGGAGAGATACAACCTGGTGGTTGTGTTACAAACACTTCTTCTTTAAGCTCTCCATTTAAAAAGGCACTCTTCACATCCATTTGATATATTTGAACTTCTTGAATACTTCATATGCAAGAAAAATCATGATACCTTCCAATCTTGCAACAGGGGCAAAGGTCTTGTCAAAATCAATGCCTTCCTCTTGAGAATAGCCTTGGGCTTCCAATCTTGCTTTGTTCCTCACAATGATTCCTTGAGCATCCAACTTGTTCCTGAAGACCCATTTAGTTTCATTGATTGGATGGTCTTTGGGTCTTGGAACTAGATCCGAAACTCTATATCTCTCAAATTTATTGAGCTCCTCTTACATTGCAATGATCTAGTGGGGATCTTGTTCTGCATCTGTGATGGATTGAGGTTCATTTTGAGAGATAAAACAAGCATGCATCTGATCTTTATTTAATTGATGTCTTGTTTGAACACCAACTGACATGTCTCCAATCACTTGAGATATAGTATGATCTCTAAGTGTGACAAGATCAGTGGGTAGAGTTGGTTCTTCAATAGCAATTTGTTGTATTAATTCTTCTAGTGGAATTTCATTAGCCACAATGTCTTCGGCATGAATTTCCTAAATTTCTTCATCACTGTCATTATAATCAATCTATTGAGGGGGATGTGATATATCATCTTCAGTTAGGATTAAGTCATCCAATCTCTCACATAGATTGGGTACCTACAAATTTTCTATTATAGAGATGTCTCTCTCCTTGTAAAACATGTTAGTTTCATCAAAATTTTCATGGATAGATTCTTCCATTATACGAGTTTATTTATTATAAACCCTATAAGCATTGCTAACTTGGGAATATCCAAGAAAAATTCTCTCTGCAGCTTTGGCATCAATCTTTCTAAGATATTTCTTGTCAATATTGTGAATATAACTTATACAACCAAATACTTTTAAATTGTTTATTTTAAGTTTCTTTGATTTGAGTAATTCATAGGGGGTCTTTCCCTTAAGTTTATGAATTAGACTTCTATTCAGAAGGTAATTTGTTGTGCTTACTACCTCTTCCCAAAATTATAGGGATAAGTGAGCATCTGCAAGTAATGTCCTTACGGATTCAATCAGTGTTCTATTTTTCCTTTCAGCAACCCCCATTTTGTTGAGGAGTTGTAGGAGCAGAAAAACATTGCCAGATACCTCCCTTCTCACAAAATTCTTGCATGAGAAGAGATTCAAACTCAGTGCCAAGATCACTTCTAATCAATGCAACTAGATTAAAGTACTTAATCTGGATGCTCTTAAGAAAATATGTAAGAACTTTAAATTTATTTGACTTGTTTTTCAGAAAGAAAACCCAAGTGAATCAAGAGAAGTAATTAACAATGACTAAGGTATATGACTTCCCTCCCAAGCTCTGTACTGCAATAGATCCAAAAAGGTCCATATGTAGCAAATACAATATTCTGGGTGAATCACTCTTTAAGATAGATTTAAAACTATTTTTAGTTTGCTTGCCTAATTGACAAGCCCTACAAATACCTTCCTTCTTGTAGGAGCCAGAAGGTAGTTCTCATATAAGGTTGTCCTTAGAGAGTTTAGCTATTGTCCTAAGGTTTACATGTCTTAATCTCTTATGCCATAATTCACTAGCTTTACTAATCTGATTAAATAACAAATTTCAGATTTTGCAGAATTAAAATTAACTAGATAAATATTACCTTATCTAATACCAGTTAAAACTGTTTTATTTAGACTAGAATAAATAATGCATAAGGACTTGTTAAAGGTTAACTGATAACCTTCATCACATAACTAACTTATGGAGATGAGTTTATTCTTTAGACCATTCACATAAGCAACTTTCTTGAATGTTGCTCCTCCACCCTTGACATTTCCATAGCCTTTAATTTGTCCACAGTTGGAGTCTCCAAAAATAACTTTAGGTCCAAGATTTACCTTGAAATCACTGAGATTAGCCTTTGAACCTGTCATGTCCTTGAGAAACCACTATCTAAGTACCACTGTTCCTCTTTGGTAGGATAGTTCTTTACCTTCAAGAAAGCAAGTTAGGTTTTTTTGACCCAGGTTACCTTGGGTCCTTGATTTCTTTCATAAGAATAACTAGAAATATAAGAACAATCTTTTTTATCCTTATAACCTAATGGGTGATATCTCCTAGGAGGAATTATCCATTGAGTAAAAGGATTAAATTTTTTTTTGTCTTTGATTATTAGTTTGATATGAGTTGAAGTTCTTGTTTTGAGAAAATGAGTTCGATGATTTTAATAGAGTTCGTCGATCTGAGTTCGACGAAAGGTAATGATTTTGTCGATCTCGGTTCACAGAATGATTTAGTTCATTTTCTGCATTCCACGATCATCGAACTCTATTTGACGAACCATATGGATTTCGTCGAGCACCCGCAGATGAGTAATTATACCCAAATTCGGGGTTCAGAGAGCGTCGATCGGCCACTACAACATTTTTGGTCTTTAGCAACACTTAAAAACTGTTGCCTAAAACTGCCAAGTGTTGCCAAAACAGTGAAAACTGTTGGCATAGGGGGAGTCCCTTAGAGGCGTGTTACCAAAGATCTAAGGCAACAGGTTTCGTACCTTTAGGCAACATTAAACAAAAACTGTTGCCTAAAACCCTTAGAATAGGCAACAGTTCTTCGATTTTCCTATTGCAACATTTTAGAAATGTTGATGTGTATTGTTACATTTTAAAACTGTTACCAATAGTACAAAAAGCAACACTTTGAAAATGTTGCTAAAATTTGTGAGTTTTTTTTTTTTAAAAAAATCGCAAATGTCGCAAAATTTTTGAGGTACAGACAACTAGCAACCACTCATATCATTGATTGTCTCGCATTTTGTAACAACAACATAAAACATTCATTATTTTTTTAAAAATGAATATATACTGTAGTTTAGATGCTTAAACAGAACAAAACACAATAGAATGGGAAGTAAGGGGAAAGACAGATCGATGGTTCGACCAATTTTTATTAATTTCACAATAACAAATGTTAACACACTCAAACACACAAGCTCTCCAAAGTCGTTACAAATGTTTTCCTGGATCTCTTTTAACATATATCTACCGTAATATATATAGTATGGAGATGGAAAATAAATTTAAAATGCTACATCTGTCGGATCATTCCTCGTCCAAATTGCCGAGTTGTGACTTTCATTCCAGGTCCTTGACATCCATAGCATTTCCCTGATGTTTCCATTCTTTAATCCTTTGCTGAAATTGTAATAGAAAACCGAGACAATAAGATCATAAGAACATCAATGCATGCATCCCAATAATTCACAAACACTTGTTAAGATATATTAAAATCTCCATATGCAAACCTTGGCAAAATCAGAATCTGCACTTTGCTGAATTGAGACGCACATTGCAATAATTTGAGTTTCCATTACTGATAGATGAGCTCAGAAGAATAGCTAAAACAATTTTGTAGTTACCACAAATAATATGAGCCACACTAGACAAGAATAGCTTTAAAAGTCGTTACCTTGTTATTAGCACGCGCATATGCAATCAGCTGCTTTGTATCTGATTCCGAAACACCTTCAGCTATTATAGCTACAACCCTGATTGTGGGTTGCTTTAGAGCAGACATTGAAGAGGCAGCTGTACTGAAAATACAACAAAGATGATAATTGTGGTGAAATGGTAATGGAAATTAACTTGTCCAAACTATATTTATATCAATTGATTGACATAAGTCCAACCTCCTGAAGGATGTAAAGTTGATAAAAACATCAGCAGTTGGATGTGCACTGGAAGCAGCTTCCATGCTGAGACAAACGAGGAGAACAAAAGATAAGCATTCTTTATAAGAATGGTGAATTGCAATGCTGTTAACATGACAATGCATATTCCATAGAAAATTTGAACTGTACAAGAATAACAACAGCAGGTATAATGTACTTAAAAGCTGGTGTATTTTCTTGTTTCAAAGTGCATAAATTTCATGCAAAAAGAGATGTATCAGATATACCATTATCATGTAGAAAAAAATTCATGCACTAATAATGTAATCAATTTCCCTGACATTGCAAAACCTTGTAATGGTGCTACCTTAAATTTGACAAAAATGTTCATGTCATTCATGGAGGTATACTACCAAAAACATCTGACTATACTTGATATTTGCAGTTTTGACTTTTGACTGATCTAACAATGATACCCTTGTTCCAGCCGCATATCTCAGCTGCAACAATCAAATTTCAGTCTTGAGAACTGGTTGTTGTTCTTCATCCAACGTTCATGTAATGATGAAAAATGCATGAAAAAGAAGAAGGAAGAACCTGGGCGTCAATGGTGGTGCCGGAGATGTGAGGGGTCATGGCATGGTTGGGCATATTTCTCCACGGATGGTCCTTGGGAGCTGGCTGCGGTACCCTGAAAGTTTGTGTGAATGTGTCTAATTTTTAGGACACATTAGTTTTAACAATTCTCTTATCAAAAACATGAAATACAATCTGAAAATTATCAATACTTGTAAATAAATTTCCAAGTCATTTAAAAATCTTAGAGTAACAGATATTCCAGTTTTATGAAGATGGAGCGCAGATATATATCAAAGCAATCTGCGCTCATTTATATATATATCAAAGCCTACAGGGATTCTGCTCTTCTGAAATCACATTAACAATACCTAATAACATAGTTTCAGTAACAAGTAAATCTGAAACGATATGGCGTTGGAAATTGGAATGATGCATAAATATGTTCAAAAACTAGGTATCGGTGTAGTCTAATGAAGGAATCTTTGAGATTGAAGAGGAAAGCTAAATTAATATACTCATTACAAAAAATAATTCGATTGATAGATTGTTAAGAATTGCATACATTAATTGCTACATTTCTTCTTGCTGCTGTACTTTAAGAACCAAAATATCCCATATACAAAGAATTATTGTATATATACACTATAGAGATAGAGCAATATGGTTTCTTTTATGGGAAAACAGAATAGCACCCCTAGATGTTTCAAGCTAGCTAGGCAGAATGTCAGAGTATAGTTCAAGCTCCAATGATTTTCACTTTCAAACATTGAAAGCAGCACATGCATATATGAACACTCAATATAAAAGCTAAATTTATATTCAATAACATTGATTGCTACTAATTATTTCTTATGTTTAAATGAAATGCTACACAAGAACAAATTTGTTTTATGAAAGCGCAACCAATTTACTTAGGCTTCGTTTGGGAGGACTTATTTTCACCGGTCAAGGGTTATGACCACATGAACCGGACCTTAATTATAACCCGGTTCATGCGATCGTAACCGCTTGACCGGTGAAAATAAGTCCCCCGCCACCAAACAGAGCCTTAATCAAGCTGCTCACAAATGTCATATAAAACAATGGTTGGAATATAATTACAATTGAAAGCTGCTCAAAAAAACATCTAAATGCATGATTACAGATTTCATCACTATAATCGGAGTAACAAGAGGGAGTATATAGTGTACATAATCTTAGTTACTCTCTCATATGGCTAAAACATCATATCAGCAATAAAATCTCATATTGCTAATAAACAATCCTAGTTAGTTTGGGCAAGCACTGTATAATTTGAAAGAAGCAGCAAATGTACCGCCTAACGGGCAGTATGTATATATGAATTGCAAACAAGTAGATGTCATTTAACTCGCCAGAGTCATGGAATCAAAATCACGAGTGAGTGATGTAGAACAACCATCAACTGAGAATTTGGAACAACAGAAATGCGGACGGACATGCAATCGGTAGCAGACGGACATGCAATCGGTAGCAGGCGGACAAGCAATCGGTAGCAGACGGAAATGCAATCGGTAACATTAATCAACATAACGACATAGCGTGGATTCAAAATGTTATAACTTATGATCAAGAAAAAGGTGAACTTGCAGAATGTGTGAGTACACATTACAAAAAACATGCATATTAATCAAAACTCTGCATGAATCCAATATACAAAAAAGTTATATATATAAGGGTTTTATTCAAAACATGCTTGTTCATTAGCCCTAAGTATATATATAAGGGTTTTATTCAGCACTTTTAATATCTTTATATTTAAAAAAAAAGCTATATTTTGTTTTCTATGAAGTTATAATCAGCCCTAAGTATATATATATAAGGGCTTTTCTTGAGCTTTTTTTTAGCTAGAGAGCTTTGAAGCCATCATCAACAAACCTAGGCTGGCTAGTCCAATGTTCTGGTGGATTCCAGAGCTTTATTATCTAACTAGTTCATCCTAGGATTTTAATTTTTCTTCCATAATTATATTTTGCTACAACAACTACAAAATATATAGGATATTCATTCTTTAACAACATGTATTTTTCTAATTAACCAGTGTTTGATTTTTAAAAGAAATTTAATTAAACAACATTTTTCTCCACATGTAAGCTTTACATACACCATATCACCCCCCTAAACCCTAAACCTGACATATATAATTAGACTACTTATATAATATATGATTAAATTAGAATTTACTCTACTGGCTGTTACTAGGGAATATTTTTTAAAGAAACTTCTATATATATAATTATGAAATGTTATTACTTCCAATCTTAATTCTTACGTTCCTATGTCACAAATCTAAGTTTCTACAATTGAGTATCATTACTACTCTATTAACTTTGACAACCAATGAACAAAATTCAAGAAAAAACAAACCTTAATGCTCTTAATTATGCATGTGCCCACAAATCTTGCATCCTCTGTAATGATCTAAATAATCCAAGTTTACAGTTTATAAATTATTAAATAGTAAAGTTTATATATATTCAAACAAAACAAAGAAAAATACACACAACATAACTACATAATATACAAGACAGTTTAACAGATATTCCAGTTTTATGAAGATGGAGCGCAGATACATATCGTGCCTTTAACCATGTTTTTGTGAAGATGGAGCGCAGATATTGCAGTCAGAATAGTGTGATATTCTAAATTTAAAATGATACCTAAACAATGAAGATATTCCAGTCCAACCACTACTTCAGCAGCATAAAACCTGGAAAGATAGGAATTTATCAGTTTATAACTAAATTGGAATAATAACTATGCAATTTTTATGAAAAATCTCTCATCTTACAGCTTCATGGATTTTCCTGTGTACAATTTACATATTTAAATTAATTAATTGTTTATTACAGTCTGGTACCCATCTGAAAGATCAGTGCACAATGTGGTTTACTCTCTTAAATATGCACTATTCATTGAATCATATTTCAGTCCATTTTGTGAGCAAGACCTGGTGTTATTGTGGCTTAGAGCAAAGATATGACATATTTGTTATGCCATTTTGATATGTATATGCACTGTAGTAACCAATTAGTATGCTAAGAATTTGAGCTCAAAACATTACCAAAATATACTTCCTGGACAGATGTCGGATCTACATTTGCTCTTCTTAAAGCACCTAAGAATTTCAACATAGTTTTGGTAAGAAAAAAAAATCCAACTCACTCTCAATAGCAATTGATCCAAGTTTTGTAGCTGGTAAAGAAGACAAGGCACCAAGGAAGCAGAATAATGATTATATAAGCAGAATAATGATTATAAGCAGTTAATGTTCTTGATCTGATATAAGCAGTTAATGAAATAATATCCAAAGAGAACAACAACATATAATAACATCCAAAAAGAACTAAATAAGTTGCCCATAAATAATCAGTCATCAAGTCCTCCAAAGAAATAATATCCGTAATAACTTGAACATCAAAAAATCTTCATAGTCCATCATTGACCTCCTCATTTGCCTCCAAAATATTAAGAAATTTCTGCACAAAATAAATAATAAATATAATATTATAATACTAAAATTATACGAAGATGTATAACACTATATATACCTCGCCAATATTTGGAACATGTGTGGAAGTAGAAGAATGTGCACGTGGTACACCCACAATCTTTTGTGCACTATTAGCGTCACCGGGAGGTGAGCCCACCATATCGTCCAATGATTCTATATCAATTCCAGTTGGGTTGCTTTGTTGCAACATAGTCTTGAGCACACCTTTTAAGTTGTTTAGTGAATTTTGCATATTATGCATTTTCTCGTTCAACAAAAGCACCTCTTCATTATGTATTTTCCTCAAGGAAGCAATCTCTTCCTTTCGCTTCAAAGATGTTTTTGTAACACCTTTCCCAAAACAGCGCATTGATCCAGAATGTTCTTTCCCAAACACACCTTGAAATGATTCTGCATTTATTTCCTCGTTGCTTGTAATAATATCCTGAAGTTGAGACTAATAAAAATTTGAAATAAGGTTAACTTGAATAATGAGAAACTAATACAAACTATATTTTACTTTGTAATATTTTTTAACTTACAATTGCAGTATTAGTCTCCAAGTCCAGCTCCTTCCCCTTATTGCCTTTTCGAGTTTCAATAAAAATTTCTGCTTGAGTGGGATCTCTATTTTCCTTTGAACGCTACAAATGCATAGAAATATGTAAATATTATTTGAAGTAATAAAATTCAATTAAAGAGCCGTATACCATTCTTTCGCGAATTATGGCAAATGTTTTGGGTCCCATTCGATGCCTCCACTTTTGTCTTGCTCGACTTTGAGTATTCCTTTCACTGATTGACTACACATTTGATTAAAAATATCAAAATAAATATATAGTGGCAAGATAATTAGCAAAATAGAACTTTTAATCTTACTTGTATATTTTCCAAACTCCAAAAATGGCAAAGCTTTTTAAATTGAGACTCTGGCAGCTTTGCAGGACGATTTTTGAGTCGTTCAGTCATATTGGAATAATTCAGAAAATGATTCTTCTTAATAAAGTGTTTATATCGTCGCCAAGCATCTCTAACTGTAATCTTAACCCAATTATTTGCTTCATCTGGCAAAATAAACTTCGACTACAAAGTCCAAAATAAAAGTGAGTGTTTAAATCATGTAATTTCAATTAAGTAAAAAATAAGATTATAAATGAATGCATGTAATTATACCTTGGTATAATTCCATATACGCTCTATGTTTTCATTTGGCATGGCTTTCCAGCTTGTGTAAATCAAAGGGCAGAAAGATGAGTTTCTAGCCAATGTGCCTAAGAATAGACTTAGGTCAGATACGACACAATCAGTAGGCCCTACAGGCTGGCCATCTTCATTTACTGTCACTTTTTCACGCTCCTCCAAAGTTCTTGCATGAATGTTTTTGCACATTGTTTTCCCACGAGCTTTTTTTATCGTTATTCCTATTAACAGTGTATGTACATTCACAAGATTCAATATGAAGTAAATACAAGAGAATTAACCCTAAAAAAAAGAAAATTTATACATACCAGCCTCTTTGTTCGGTTGTGCAACTAACCCTTCTTGACTAATATCTTTATAAACTTGAGGCGACTCAGTTCTCCCAATAGATTGTTCCTGGATTTGATTCACTTTAATTACTAGAGCATTTAGATTTCCTCGTTCATGAGAAGGCTCATGAACTTCAACTATCTCATCAATCAACATTGATGGACATCTTTTGTTCCTCTTTACCTTGTCTTGGAGACTTTCCTCTAGGATATTGCATTTACAAGATTCAATATTAAGTAAATATAAAGAGAATTAACTCGCAAAACAAAACAAAAAAAATACATACCAGCTTCTTGGTTTGGTTGTGCAACTAGCCCTTTTTGACAATTTACTTTATCAACATGAGGCGACTCAGTTCTCCCAATAGATTGTCCTTTGATTTGATTCACTATTACTGGAGCATTTAGATTGCCTCGTTCATGAGAAGGCTCATGAACTTCAACTACCTCATCAATCAACTTTGATGGACTTCTCTTGGTCCTCTTTACCTTATCTTGTAGACTTACCACTATGATATTGCATTCAAAAGATTCAATAATATGAAGTAAATACAAAGAGAATTCACCCTCAAAAATTTTTTTTATACATACCAGCTTCTTTGTTTGGTTGTGCAATTAGCCCTTCTTGTCTACTTTTTGGTGTATTACCTCGTAGACTTTTATGTAAAACATCAGCCTTCTCCTGCTTAATTTGACGAAATTTCCTTGCCAACTCAACACTAGACCTTGCTTGGATAGGTAAATCAAAACCACCTACTCTTTCCAATCGTTTACCATTCCTTGCAAACTCCGTTGCTTTCTTCATTCCTGTAGAACAAAACTACAATGTGTTATAAATAGAAAAAAACAATTTACTTTTATGTAATGCATTACCAAATTTAGAATAAACAAAAGAAGACTATTTTACAAATAAGTAAAAGCGTGAATATTACCTAATTTGTATTATCACTAGAAGTAGAAGAAGTATCACTTTCATTCTCACTTTCAAAAATAGCCCCATCATCGACTCCCACGTGTTGAACATGAATTTCAGATAAGGGCAATTCAATAATATCATCTGGTACATCTTCCCTAGCCAAATCCACTTCAAAATCAACCTCTGGTATATCAATATTAATTGAAATTCCAGGTACTTCTTGGGTATTTGAATTTGCATTATCTCCCATCTCAAATGAGTCCCTTGGAAGTACTTTCAAAACATAGTGTTTATTTTTATTAAAAGAATCTCCAACATAAAAGCATTGTTGCACTTGAGATGCTAGAACATATGGATCATTCTTGTAACATTCTTTATTAAAATAAACACATGACATTCCGTACTTGTCTTCTTCCGCCTCAAACCACACACATTTGAATAAAACATAATTCAAATGTCCATAATAATCCAACTCTATGATATTGGTTATTGCGCCATAATATGTCACACAATTTTTTTCAGGATTTTCATCCATAACACTTTTAAAGCTTGGAGTTATAGCTTCCAAAGTGACACCATTGTTCTGAGTTTTTCGCCTTGCATCACGTTTTCTTGTATGAAATCTATATCCATTAATAATATACCCAGAGTACTTTTTTGCAACATTATTTGGGCCTCGAGATAACTCCTTTATCCAACCAGAAACATCATCAGACAAGGCACGAGTTTCAAACCACTGAATGAAATCATCTCTTTGATTTTTACTAGTGCTCCATGTACTTCTTTTTTTACATTTTTGAAGATAAAGCTCATGTTCCCTAAAAAAAAAATTCAATTTTTAACCAAAAAGTATTTTTATTTATTAAGAAAATAAACAATTGAAGGAATTAAATGATATTACCTTATGTATTCTTCAACCCCATCAGAATTAAATAAAATGTAACCATGTGCTTGATTTTGAGACTTTTGATCAAGAGAAAAGAGAATCCTTGCCCCAATAGAATAGCCAGTGTTTGGAAATTCACAATTATTCCGTGACATTCTATTCATCCGTGTATCTACATCACTAGATAAGTATCTTGAACAAAATGTCAAAGACTCCTTCGCCAAATATGCTTCAGCAATAGAGCCTTCTGGGCGACTCTTATTACGAACAAATGATTTTAATTCACCTAAATATCTTTCCATATAATACATCCATCGAAACTGAACTAGGTCCACCTAATCTAACTTCATTTGCAAGGTGGATCGGTAAATGGACCATTATGTCAAAGAAACTAGGAGGAAAGATCCTCTCAAGCTGACAAAGCGTTTCAGTGATCTCTACTTCCAAATGATCTAAAGTTTTCAGCTCAATAACTTTTTGACATAAACAACGAAAGAAGGAACACAACCTAATCAAAGGAATTGCAACTTGATTAGGAATTACACCTCTGATTGCTATTTGTAGCAAAAAATGTAGTATAATATGAGCATCATGACTTTTGTACCCCGAAATTTTTCCTTCTTCAACATGCACGCATCGCGAAATATTAGAGGCCATACCATCAGGAAATTTGACATCCTTTAAAACACCACAAAAAATAGATTTCTCTTGTTTTGTTAGGGAGAAACAAGCCTTCGGGAGTTGAGTTTTTTTGCCATCACTTGTTGCCTTCAAATGAAGCTTCTTTCTTATCCTCATATCTTGTAGGTCCAAACGAGCATTTGCATGATCCTTTTTTTTCCCTTCAATCTCTAGAAGGGTCCCAATTATATTATCACATATGTTCTTCTCAATGTGCATAACATCAAAATTGTGACGTAAAGTAGTATCCTTCCAATATGGCAATTGCCAAAAGATGGATTTTTTTTTCCATGGGCCAAGTTTTTTTTTCTTATCAATCTTTGTGAATACGTCAGGAAAGTCTTGTAAATCTTCCAAAATTCTTTTTGAACTTAGCATAGAAGGTGCATGTCTATATTCTGTCTTTCCATTAAAAGAAGTTTTATCTGATCGCCACTTATGATTCGAGTACAAAAAGGTCCGATGGCCCATATAGCACATCTTTCGACTATGTTTCAAATAAGTAGATGACGTTTTGTAATTACAAGCAGGACATGCTAACCTTCCTTTTGTGCTCCAACCAGATAACATGGCATATGCAGGGTAGTCACTAACTGTCCACAAAAGTGCAGCGCGCATCACAAATGTTTGATTTTTGGAAACATCGTATGCTTCTACCCCAACATCCCACAATATTTTTAGCTCCTCAATAAGTGGTTGAAGGAAGACATCAATAGCATTTCCAGGTGACCGCGGTCCAGGAATAAGTAAAGACATCATGAAATTTTCTGGCTTCAAGCACAAATTTGGAGGATAATTATATATTGTTAATACCACAGGCCATGTACTATGTGATAGACTCATGCTGCCAAATGGATTAAACCCATCACTTGCCAATCCAAGTCTTATATTACGAGCTTCAAGAGAAAAATCTGGGTGATTCACATCAAAATCTTTCCATGCTTGTCCATCAGCAGGATGTCTTAACTTACAATCCTTGGAACGCTCTTCTGCATGCCACCTCATAGATTCAGCAATCTTTGAACATGTATAGAGTCTTTTTAGTCTTGGAATGAGTGGAAAATGTCTTAGCACCTTTGTAGAAATTTTATGAGTTTTCATAAATACCTCGGACTCACCATTCACTTTGGGATATATAATCCAACGAGATTCACCACAAATATGGCATTTTTCATCTTTCTCATGCTCTTTCCAAAATAACATGCAATTATTTGGACAAGCGTCAATCTTCTTATAATCTAAGCCGAGGTCGCATATCATAGATTTTGTTTTATTGAAAGAGATGGGGATGTTCAAGTCGGGAATAGCCTCTTTCAATAACTCTAGGAGAGATGTAAACGAAGCATTGCTCCATCCATGAAGACACTTCAATAAATATAGCCTAATAGTAAAAGATAATGTAGAGAATTTTTGACAACCCGGATATAATTCCTGATTTGCTTTCTCAACAAGTTTATAAAACTTCTTTGCATCTTCATTTAGGCCTTCATGTACTCCATCTTCTTGAACTGTATCTTTAAATGTCTCAGGCAATAAGCCGTCAATATCATCAGAAGAGACATTAACATTAGTGTCTTGATCAAGATCCATATGTTTAATCTCCACCCCATGATAAATCCAATCTTTATAGCCTGTTACAAAACCCTTACTTATCAAATGGTCAAACACTGTGTCTCTTCTACCCCATACATCATTGCAACAGGTAGCACATGGACATAAAATCTCTTCTCCTTCGTACAACCCTTTGCTGAATGCAACATCCAAGAAATAATTAACACCATTAATATAATCTTCGCCGTAGCGAGGCAAATTAATCCACTCTTTTCTCATCATCTTTTGTTTTCGAACCTTGAATAATGACAATACCTACACGTACACAAACAAAAAAACAAATACAAATTACATTCTAACACACACCGTCAAAGTAACACACAATCCCATGTATATCATAGAAAAACAACCCACAAATGTTCTTATGAATTAAGAGAAAATTTGAAATTTACACAAGTTTAGGTATACCTATGGTCCAGAAAAAGCTCCACAAAAGCCCCACAAAAACCTCTACAAACCGGCTCCGTAGGGATTGGTCACTCCATGGTTAGATCTTATCTAAATAGAGGATACAAAAGAGGAAGAAAAAGCTTCTAACCTAACATGTTCAGCGAAATAGGTCGACAAAGCGGCGGCGAAATGGGGTTGTAAATAGAGGAGGAAGATTGAAGATGGTGTAGAAAAGGAAATAGAGGAAAAAGGAAGAAGATCTTACCTCCGGGTTGATGAGATGACGAGATCAGAGCAGCTTGCTTGCAGGTTTCGACGAGGAGGAAGAAGAGTCGCGGCGGGCTTCAGCGAGGAACCGAGCGAAGAAATGATCGAGAAGCGAAAGAGCCGGACCCCTAAATCAGATAACCGAGGATAATAAAAAAATTGGAATCCGCCGGTGTAATACGATTTTTAGGTGTGTTAAAATAATTTTTGGATGAATTGAAAATATTAGGCAACACTTTTAAGTGTGTCTAAATTATTTTTTAAAAGGCCAACAAATTATAATTGTTGTCTAAAGTGAATCGTCAATAGCAACATTTCCAATTTGTTCCCTATGAGGGTTCAGGGCACATTTATTGAATGTTGCAAAAAAAGTGTTGTCCAAACATGATAATCTATTACTACACTTACAAACTGTTCTCTATGAAGCTTTAGACAACAATTTTGTAAATGTTGTCGGGCAGTTGTTGCTAAAGACCAAAAATGTTGTAGTGGGCGTTCGATGAAAAATATTGTTTTCGTCGATCTGTGTTCGATGAATTTTATTGAACATGATTTTTCTTTGAATTTTTATTCAGTTTTGATTTAGTCTTTGGTAAAACTTTAGTATCTTTGTTTGTGAGTTGTAAAACTTCTTTTTATTTTCTTTTAGCAGAGTTGAATTTTATGGGGGTTGATAAAATATTTTTTTGAAGAATAATAGGCTGACTTGAGTAAGCTCCTAAGCCCAGTTTCCCATTAAGTCTGGCATTGATTGTGCTTGTGATGTCCATAAATTTGATGCTTCTCCCATTAAGGGATTCTTCAAATAGCTTTGCCTCATTTAGTTTATTTTCTAAAAAAAATATTTGTTCATTTGTAGTTTTTAAATCTTATTTAAGTTTTGTATTTTTTGAAGATAGTTGTCTGAGTCATTTAATTTTTCTCTGAGAAGTTTTATTTCCTTATCAGATTGAATAAGATCTTTGCAAAGTAATTTAAAGTCTCTTTTGAATTGATCTGAGGTAAAATCAATATTACTTGATCTTCTTCAGATTCTAACTCTGAATCTTCCTTAGAATTACTGCATGAGGCATCAATTGTCATCAAATAGATCTCTTTTGATTTTGCTTCTTCTTCATCTTCACTGGAACTAGATGAAGATTCTAAATCTGAGTCACTCCATGTCTCACCAATAGAACCTCTCTCCTTCTTCTTGTATTTATTGGAAGAGAATTTGTTGGAGTTCTTCTTGGAGTCCTTTTCCTTCAGCTTATCTTTCTTCTGCTTTTCAGGACATTCTAGAAGGATATGTCTTGGTTTCCTGCATCATAACGGACTATCTCTTTAGTAGGGGTTTTATCATACTTTGGTTTATCTTCATTTCTGGAAGACCTTCTCTTGAAGTCTTTTTTGGCCATTTTGTAGAATCTCTTGGATAGAAGACTTATGAGGTCTTCATTTCCTGGAACAGCTTCTGCTTCATCTATAGCTTGGAAAGCAGTGCTATATTCTTTCAAGGGAGAAGATGAAGCTGTTTGCTCAGCTTCACTTGACTTGATGAGCTGCTCATAACACTTGAGCTTGCCCAACAGGGTTTCAATTGAAATCTTATTTAAGCTTTTGGCTTCTTTGATATGCCAGATCCTTGAGTACCATGTGCTAGGGAAGCACATAAGGATCTTATCATTGACTTCTATCAACATGATGTCATTTTCAAGGGTTTTCACTTCATTGATGATGAGACTGAATCTAGTGTACATCTCAGCAACTGATTCAAATTCACCTTTATTGAAATTCTCATATTGAGAAATCAGGTGGGACCTTCTATCCTTTCTTTCATCTACTGAACCAACAACCATTCCATTTAAGGAATCCCAGATGTCCTTTGATGAGGAGCATTCAGCAACTCTCTGAAATATTTCATTAGACATTATCTAAGTTAATATGTTCAAAGCTTTTGCATCAGCTATCTTCAACTTCTTCTGAGTTTCTATCCACTGAGGAGGTGGTACTGCCCTTGTGCTTGTTGTTATAGTTGGTGTAGGGAGACCTGTCAAGATGGAATTATAAATATCTTCATTAATGGAATTCATGTAGAGCCTAATCCTTGTCTTCCAAAGTGCAAACTTATTTAAGTTGCACACAGGAGGTCTAGTGCGTGAAAATTCCTTGTTTTGTGCAAAGATAAAATATAAAGTAAAATAAAGACTATCAGATTTTTTTATTCAGGTTTTAGCCTGTGAAACAAAGAAACCTAACCCTCTGATACCAATTGAAAGTGAGGGATAGAATTAAGTTTACTCTAGTGGGGGGGGGGGGTGAAGAGAGTATTAAAAATTATTTACTTATTTTTATAGCAGAATAAAATATGGTGATATATATATAAGTATAAACAGAGAAAATCACATCACACAAGAACAAGATAAAGAAACATAAAAGACACAAGGATTAAAGTGGTTCCCTAGTAAACCTGGGTACATCTACTCTTCTACCACCCTGGTAGGAATTCACTACAGGTTTTTGATAAGGTGTCATGCCACCACAAGATCTATTTTCTAAGGGAGACCTCACAACCCTTTAAGCTTTTGATCAGGTGCCCAAAAAGCAATCTAAGTCTTTTAATCAGGAGACTTAAAAACCAACAATATAACTTTTGAAGGGAGTTAAGAAAATCCTGTACACAATTGAATGAAATAAATAAAATATTGAAGATGTTCTTCTCTGTCAAAAATATGAGACAAGACTAGTGGATTGATGTTGAAGAAGAAATCTCCCCCTAATGGTATGGAGTTTGTGATCAGGTGAGGGAGTCCTGCCTTCTAAGGGTATATGCCTTCTTGAAAACATCTCCTTTAAGTATATGTATCTGAGTGATTGTGAAGTTGTTCTCAGAATGAAGAATGTTTGCTGGAAGAAAAACTGAAGCAAAAAGTCTGTATGATAGTTTGTTGTTTTGTAAGCCTATAAATGTCTCTGTGTATAACTCTGTGATCTTGAGATAGAAATACTTTTGAGAATATATCAATTACTGAACAGATTTCAAATATTTGAAATCATTAAATCTGGTACAACTAGAGCATTCCTAGTGAAAGGAAACTGCCCTTGGGAATTAATCAGTAATAAACTCTATGATAATATCCACATTTATTGCTGCCTTCAAACGACCATATTCAATGGAATATATTGCATTAAATATCAGAGTCATAACTGCCTGAAATTAATCCCATTTGAATATTCTTCCTTTAGAATAATTAGCCTGAAATTAAGCCTGAAAATTATTCTTCTTCTTCCAATAAAATTTCCTAATATAACTGCAAAGAGATAGTCGAACTCAGCAAATTAATCGTTGACCTGAGCCTGGAGTTCTTAGAGCTAATTCTTCACATTCGTCGACCTAAGCTCCAAGTTCGTTGAGCTGTGCTGAGCTATTGTCGAGCTGAGATTGCAGAGTTGAGAACATATTTCATCGAACGGAGCTCAACTTTTGTCTAGCTCAACTCAGATTTTGGACTCTGAGTTTGTCGAGCTGAGCTTGACTTTCATCGAGCCGAGTTCCTGAACTTTAAAATCTTCTTAGACAAAACCCTGGAAAATCTAATGATCCTAGACTATACATGTTGAGTCAGTGTAAGAATCCTAATAGTGATCCTAACCCAAATAAAACTTGGGGTTCCAACAGCTACATATACTTCCTCTTTCAGATCTCCGTTGAGAAATGTCAACTTCAAGTCCATTTGAGAGACTTTGAAGCCTTTGTTTGCAGCATATGCAAGAAAAAACCTTATCGCTTCAAGTCAAGACACCAGAGCAAAGGTCTGATCGACGTCAATCCATTCTTCTTCTCTATATCCTTACACTGCAAGCCTGGCTTTGTTCTTTATGATGACTATATTTTCGTCCATTTTGTTTTTGAAGACCCACTTGGTACCGATAACGTTATGTACCGTGGGCTAGGGCACGAACTCCCAGACTGAGTATCTTTCAAACTGATTGAGTTCGTCTTGCATGACAATTATCCAAGAGGCATCCTTGATTGCTTCCTCAAACATTTTCGACTCAACCTGTGACCAAAAACTGAGATGTAGAACTTCATTAGTAGTACCTCTTCTAGTTCTGACATCATCGTCTGGCTCTCCAATAATCAAATCAATAGGGAGATCTCTCAGGTGTCTGATTGCAAGATTTCTTCCTTGCCCACCTGCAGGTTCTGCCACATCCATTGCATCTCTTGTAGGTTGAGGTTGTTCTTTATCCAGTTGTCCTTCATTCACCATATTTGGATCGACGACCTTAATTGAGCTTGGGGCATCTTACTTGACGTCTTTTTACAAGCTTAGATCCTTAAACCTGGTACCTGCACCTACACTAATAACAATTGACGAGCTCCTATGAAGCATGCTTGTCTGATCAAATATAACATTGATGGACTCTTCTACAACTAGGGTTTTGATGGAGATGTTGTTGATGCGACCAACATTGATCTCCGTCTGAGAGAAATCATGGATTGGGATGATCGTTGTCGCAAGCTCGAGGATAGGAATATACCACGCCGCCAACGCCGCCGTCGCTATTAAATAAAATATATAATTATAAATTAAATAATTATAATTATATATTTTATCAAATTACTATTATTTTATCAATTGTTATTTTAAACCATTTTTTTCATGCATTTTTATTGCATTTAATTAATGTAGTTTAATTCTTGTACGATGAGTGCCTATAACCAGCAAGAGTATTTTAATTTCATGCATTTTAATTTTGTTTATTTCATGATGGGTGAATATAACCATCATAGATTCATTTTTAACTTTGAATTGGAGGAGATGGAGTGGTGTAGGCTATATATAGCCATGTTATGAAGGATTTTAGTAGAGAATGAATGATAGGAATTTGAATCCCTAAATCTATTCTTGAGATCTTTTCCCCATTTTCTCCTATCTCCCTCTAGAGAATTCGGCTCCTTCTATTCTCCTCACCTCTCTTTTGCCGCCGACCACCTCTCTTCTCCTCCCTCTATTCGGCCTCCTCACTACTACCTCCTCCCTCTCCTTATTTCTCAAAGGAAAAACCGACCCCATCCTTACATCATCAAGTTTGGCAAACCCCAAGACGCCAACCACCATCACCCTCACAAGAAAACCGACCACTCTCCTTCCTTCAAAACCCGACCACCCCATACCCTTTTGGTGAAATTTGTCCAAGGCAAAGAGATTCCTCCTTGAGAATCTAACTCCGGCGTTACGCGACGAAGGAAGACGAGTTTCTCTTCATCCGGCATAACTCCGATGGAGCCTGTTGGAACCCTTGTTTGATTTGGGCTAGGTCTACTCTTAGGTTGTTGACTCACATATATAGCCAAAGTCAAGGTCTATGTCTAAGTTAGTCTCTACAGGTCAGACTTGTCAAGACCAGCTTTGGATTTCTCTCAAAGATCTCGGACTTAGGAGAAACCTGTGAATCTCATATCAGTTCGACTTTCGTCTAACTCAGCTCGACGATCGTCGATCTCCGATTGATGATCTCAGAGATTAGTCTTTGAACTGAGCTCGATGATCTACGAGCTCAGGTCAATGATATCCTATTAATTCACAATATTATTAGATCGTAGATAGTTGATCTCAGCTCGACGATCTTCCAGCTCAGATCGTTGACATTCTCAAGGCATATAGCCATTTTTTTACAACATTAATTATGGTATTTCATAGAGTTATCATTTTGACTTATTTGCAAAGAGAGTTGGGGATAAAATTAATTTCCAGAATTATTAGTCGTTTCTCTCCTCGATTTCTTCAGTAAATAATGGAATAGTTTTTGAAATTCAAATGATTGATATCATTCTTATTCTAGTCCTCATGTATAAGAGTGACATATATTCAGTTAGCATTCTTACTGATCAAGATACAGAGAGAAATACTCAGATAGAATTTTTCCAGCCTCAGCTCTAATCTCTTGCAGATTTCTCTTAGCTCTCAAGTACTTTTATTATTCTCAGGAAACAGAAGAAGAATAACAAAACACTATCTTGAGTCTTCTTTAGTTTTCAATTCTCAGTAATCTACAGAGACAGAAAATCAACATCATTCTACAGACTCTAAAGAGCAAGAACACCAGTCTATTGAAGACCTACACCCTGATGCAAAGCTTCCACTCCTAAACCATTCTTCATCTCAGGGGGAGCTTTGATACCTTCAAAATCCACATAGTATTCTCATTTGCTTTGAGAAAAAGAAGATTGCCATCTTTTTTCTTTTACCTCTCTTGTATAGGGTTATTACTCCCTTCAAAAGTGAGCTCTTTGGGGATAGGGCACCTGATCAAAAACCTATTGGTTTTTAGGCACCTGATCAAAAGCCTGAAGGGTTTCTAGATCTACCTGAAGCAGATTTTATGGTGATAGAGCACCTGATCAAAAACATAAGTGGATTCCTACCAGAGTGGTAGAAGAGTGGATGTACCCAGATTTGGTGAACCACTAAAATTTTCTTGTGTCGTCTGATTGCTCATCCATATTTATTTTATTGTGATGTGTTTGCTTTTGTTTTAATTCTCTTATACTTATGAGTAACACCTATTTTAATTACGCTATAAAAATTAATTAAAAGTTTTTAATACTCTATTCACCCCCCCCCTCTTGAGTAGATTTGATATATCCCCTCACTTTCAATTGGTATCAGAGGGAGGTTTATATTGGTTGTACAGGCTAACACCTCAACCTTAAAATCTTTGATAGATCCTCTTCTCTCATTCTTTCTTTTTAAAAAAATAAAACATGGCACAAAATAAAGATTATACAAGCACCAGACCTCCAGTATGTAACCTGAACAAGTTTGGCATCTGGAAGGAAAGAATAAAGCTTTACATGAATTCCATTAATGAAGACATTTTTAATTCAATTTTGACAGGACCACCAACTCCATTGGCCTCCAGTCCTCCAACTTTAACAAATCTGATTGCAGTCCCACCTCTAGATTATACTAATGCCCACAAAAAGGCAAAGATTGCTGATGCAAGGGCCATGAACATTTAAGCTCAAACAATATCAGATGATATCTTCCAAAAGGTGGCTGAATGCACCTCTGCACAAGCAATTTGGGATTCTCTCAACCAGATGGTTGCTGGCTTAGTAGATGAGATAAAGGAGAGAATATTAACTCTCATCTCACACTATGAGAATTTCAAGAAAGATGAAGCTGAATCTGTAAGTGACATGTACAAAAGATGAAGCTAAAGTGAGTTGAAGACCTTGGATTAAGACATCTCTCTCACAGAGGTGAATGACAAGATCTGTTGGGAATTGTCTTCACAATACCCCAAATTTGTGGGAAGTCAGATCTGAAACTAAGATGAATTAAGTTGTATTTGATGTTGTGTTTAAGTTGTGCATGCAAAACTCTATTGCCAAGTGTAAACCAATGTCAGTCTATAGTGGATCATCAAACACAAGACCATACAATGTAATTCTTCATTGTGTGATCCAAGGTGTTGACTCATGTAAAGCCTCTCTATTGGGGTACACTTTGTTTCCATGCACTTGGACTACTGGACTCTGGAGTATTGAAGACTTTCTCAGAAGAAATTTTTTCTAAGTCCACATACTCGAGTAGTATCTTCTATATACTCGAGTAAGTGACTTAGTACTCGAGTAGATTGGATTACATACTCGAGTAGTTCTCAAGTTACTCGAGTAAGTGTTCTGATCGTACTTGAGTTGATCTGGACTTCTCATCTCAGAAAGTTTATAAGTCCATATACTCGAGTAAATCCATTCATATACTCGAGTACCTCTTTTCCTTACTCGAGTAGGTGTTTGTGTACTCGAGTATAGCCTTAGTCATACTCGAGTAGTCTCTTAGTTATACTCGAGTAGGGCTAACTGTTCAGTCTAAATATTTCTAAGTCCACATACTTGAGTAACTTCGCTCATATACTCGAGTAAGTGGCTTAGCACTCGAGTAGATCCTTCTTATATTCGAGTAGACTGGCTTTGCACTCGAGTAGATTTTTCTTATACTCGAGTAGTTTGGATTAGTACTCGAGTAGATGTTTGTACTTACTCGAGCAATCTGTCTAGAGTAACTCGGGTAGTTCTTCCAAGGCACTCGAGTAGTCATTTCTATTACTCGAGTACATGTTTCTCTTATCTACTCGAGTAGCAGACCTTTATACTCGAGTATCTTATCTAACCTGAGTATGTCGGCTCAGAATTCCAGAAATCGTTAAGTCCAGAATTGACGGAGATTTGAAATTAACCTTTTTCTAATTGGTCCACGTGTCAATCTTAATTACGATTATGACCATTGGAGATAGCCTATAAATAAGTCTTTTCAGATTTGACTAAAGATACGCATTTACAGAGATTATCTTTTAAGAAAGAGAAAATCCCGAAAACCCTAATTTTCTCATCTGCCGCAATTACCATTTTCGGAAGAAGCTCTGGATCTTCTTTACTCTGCCGCAGCTATCGATCTCTGATTCTCTAGCGATCCAGACTCAAGATGAATCATCAGATCTCTCCGTGCTTCATCGTCTCTGATTTACTTTCTTGATCGTGGTGATTCCAGATCTCAGAATCGTGGATCTCAGTCAAGTCTTCTTCAACTATTTCTGTTCAAACCGAAAAGCTCTCAAGAAGAAGATTACGTCAAAGATCCAGATCTGTGATATTCTAGTTTGTAAACTTTATTCAAACAAATTTCATTATAGGAGATTTATCTCGGACTGGTAGGAAGTTTTATCTTCCGAGTGTAGATCCGTTTGGGATCGAGTTTTGTAGGAATGTGGTTCCGAGGTGTAGGATTGTTTTTGCAATCCGAGATAGTGGAGTAGCCGAGTCTAGTGATTTGCTAGATCGGTGACAAAAGTGGACGTACCCAAGATTGGGGAACCACTATAAATCTCTTGTCGTCTGTGTGATTGCTTGATTACGGATCTGTGCTGTGTTATATTTTTTTATTCCGCATTTGACACTAAATTCACCTATTCACCCCCTCTAGGTGATTTAGGTTGACAACTTAGCGCTCTCAATTGGTATCAGAGGCGGAGGTTGATCGTTAAAAGGTTAACACCTTGATCTAATCCTCACCAAGTTGTCTCAATAGAAGTATCAAGCATGAGTAAGACCAAGGATTTTGCTAAGCTCCCTATCTGCACCAAGAACAATTTTCCTATGTGGAAGGAAAGAGTTAAGCTCTTCATGGAAGCAGTAGATCCCCGGATCTTCATGATTGTGGAAGAAGGTCCGCATATTCCTATGACTGCATCAACAATAGACCCAACCAAAAAAGTTCCAAAGAAGTTGATGGACTTGGATAAGAACGAGATTTCACTTGTCTCCCTAGACAAGAAAGCTAAAAATATTATCGCAAGTGCCGTCGATGACTCAATGCTGCAAAATATTATACATTGCCAATCTGCCAAGGAGATGTGGCAATCCCTGGTGACTCTGATGGAAGGGACTGAGGAAGTTAGGGATGATCGGAGATCCCTCTTAAATCAGAAGTATGAAGCCTTCCGACAAGGTCACAAGGAACCCATAGCTGACACATTTGAAAACTTCTTTAAGATAGTCAATGGACTATGAGTGTATGGTCGAGTCTTTACTAATGGGGAGCTAAATGATAAGTTTGTGAGATCTCTCACCAAGGAATGGGATAACAAAGTCTGTGCCATCCGAGAGTTTGGCAGACTAGCAGAGACAGATCCACAGAATCTATTTGGCAAGCTAATGTCCTATGAACTGCAGATCAACTCCAGAAAGGCTGAAGAAGAGAATAGTCGCTTCTCCTCAAAAGAGAAGTCGGTTGCTTTAAAGGCTGACAGTTCAAGGAAGGGCAAAGCTGCCTCACCGGCACCTCCTCAAGAAGTAAGTGAAGAAGAAGGCTCCGAGCCAAGCACCTCAGGCTCAGAACTATCTGAAGGAGAGTTCTCATTGCTCTCGCGGCAGTTCAAGAAGTTCTTAAATAAGAAGAAGCAATGGAGAGGCAAAGATACCTCATACAGAAGATCACGACATGACGGTGATCAGCGAAAGAAAGGCTCAAGTAGCCATGACAGGTATAACTCTAAATAGAACAAACAGATTTCAACTGACATCGTTTGTTATTGTTGTAATCAGCCACGTCACGTCATCGTGGACTGCCCTCACAAGAAGAAAGAGGGTGGAAGAAGAGAGGAAAAGAAACCCTCATACCACAAGAAGAGGACAGAGAAGAGCTTATTAGCCAAGAAGAGCAAAACTCTCAGCGACTCCGACTCATCCGAGTCGAGTGAAGTAGAGGAAGCTTACTTCGGGCTCTTGGCTCACTCTGATGATGAACAAGTCCCCCAGTTCACTGGGGAGGTAAAATCTCACACTCCTCTCTCTGAATCTGATGATGATAATGAGCAAGAGGGCCATTCCTCTGAGGATGAATCTGAACTCATGGGACAGTATAAGGAGTTACTCACGGCTTACGAAAAATGTCGCAGAGTCATGAAAACTCAATCCAAAGATATAAAATCTCTACAGGCTATTGAGAGCAGCTTGAGAGAAGAAGTCACTAGGACTAATTCTCTTCAAGAGAACTTCAATGTTGCTATGGAGGAATACAATCAAGCTCTCAAGAACCTCGACCTTAAAGATGAAATCATCAAAGAATTGGAACAACTACTCGAGGCTGAGAAGAAACTTGTTGAGAGTTTCTCCAAGCCTAAGATAGTTCTTCCACTAGTTGCTGAGTTCTCAGGTAGGGCAAAGGGTGCTGGTTTAGGAAACATTGGTGCTTCTAGTAAATCTTCTAGGAGAAACAAGGCCAAGAGAAAGAATAAGGCTGCCCAGAAGGCTCTAGCTGAAGAAAAAGGTAAAGCTCCCTTGGAACCAGTTTTGTTCAAGAAAGTTATCTTTCCTACGAACGAATACGACTATGAGTCCACCTATGGACACTTCTCTAGGCCGATCCCCAAGAAGCCTAATTCAAGATACCATGGTTGGACTCGTCCTCGTAACTTTGGAGAGAGTGTCTTTAAGGCCCCTTATGAAGAGGTTCAACTTCAAAGCTATGGACCTTATGCTCATGGTCATAACATCAAGAAGACACTAAAGGTAAAACCTATTGTGGAAAAGCCTATGAAGGAGAAGACTTCATGCAGCTGCCATCATCATGAAGCTTCTTCCTCCAAGAGTGAAGTTCCTGCTAGACCATCACTTAAGAAAATCAAGCAGGAATACACTAGGCAAAGATACAATAGGTTCGACTGTTGGTGCTGTGGCAAAATTGGTCATTTTGGCATCGATTGTTGGTTCAATCCTAGAAATGTTGCAACCCCTCAAGTTAGCAACGTGAGAATGACCACTCATAAGGCTAATGCTCGTAGGGGGAGTATTCTAACTCGAGACCAAGGACCCAAACTTGTTTGGGTTCCTAAGGCTAAGTGATTGTAATTGCAGGTATATCCAAAGACCACCAAAATGCCAATCTGTTACATGGATAGTGGATGCTCTCGGCATATGACCGGGACAAGAAACCTACTTCAGAATTACACCTCAGTCTGCAACAGACCAAAGGTCATCTTTGGAGGTTCAGATCGAGGATTAACTAAAGGCTACGGTATGATTACTAACGGTAGCGTATCCTTTTCGGATGTAGCTTATGTTGAAGGATTGGAACACAATCTCATCAGCATAAGCCAACTATGCGACAAAGGATACATGGTTGAATTTCATGCTGACAAGTGTTTGATAAAATCGGTTGACAACATGGAAACTGTTTTATCAGGCACTCGAAGCAGAAACATTTTCTGTTTAAACTTCATTTGTATAGACTCGTCTACACCAGTATGTCTTTTAGCAAAAAGTAGTGCATCTCTTGCAGGCAAATGGCACAAGAGACTAGCACATATTAATCTCAAAACTATTAATTAACTATTCTCTCAAAACTTAGTACGTGATGCACCTAATGTCAAGTGCGTTATGGATAGTCTTTGTCACGCCTGTATCAAAGGTAAGAAAACAAGGAGTTCATTTAAAAGCATAATAGGCAAGGATTCCAATAGAAGCTTACAGCTTCTCCATATGGACTTATTTGGTCCACTGCAAGTTAGAAGTTTGGGAGGTAAGGAATGTACGTTTGTTATTGTGGATGATTACTCGCGCTTTGCATGGGTGTTCTTTCTGAAACACAAGTCAGACACCTTCAGTACTTTCACTAGTTTTGTTAGGCAAATCTAGAATGAATACAACTGTTCTGTAGTCAAAATCAGAAGAGACAATGGAACGGAATTCAAGTCTGGAGCCATGATAGAATTCTACAAAAGTCAAGGTATCTTTCATGAGTTTTCCTCTCCTCGCACTCCACAGCAAAATGGAGTAGCTGAGAGAAGGAACAGAACACTCATAGAGGCTTGCCGGACTATGTTGAGTGATGCCTCACTTCTAGAGTATTTCTGGGCTGAAGCCGTCAACACCGCTTGTCACGTGCAAAATCGAGCTCTCATCAACAAGAACCATGATAAGACTCCTTACGAACTTCTAAAAGGCAGGAAACCAACCATTTCATATTTTAGAATCTTTGGCTGTAAGTGCTTCGTACTTAACAACGGCAAGTATCGCACTACCAAGTTTAGCGAGAAAATCTTTGAAGGTATTTTTGTAGGTTATAGTAGCCATAGTAAGGCCTATAGAGTATTTAATAGAAAAACTCTGGTGGTAGAAGAGTCGATACACCTTGTATTTGATGAGACGAGTCTGCTGCAAAGTAACTCTTTTAGTGTGCCTATTGAAGATGCAGGTACAAAGATGAAGGAACTCAGCTTGAATGAACCTACTGAAGGTAAAGATGAGATGTTCATCAAGATCACCTTTACAACCCCTATTAGAGAGGTAGATGATCAAGATGAAGAACACATCCCAGCTGAAGATACAAGTACAGTGGCTGAAGAGATCTCAGATGCAAGGACTCTAGAGTTCAGACACTTGAAGGATCATCCCTTAGATCAAATCATAGGAGATCCTCAGGATGGTGTCAGAACCCGGAGAGGTACAACTAACGAGAATTTATTCTTGAGCTTTCTATCACAGGTTGAACCTAAGAAGTTCGAGGAAGCAAACTCGGATGCATCCTGGATACTAGCCATGGAAGAAGAGTTGAATCAGTTCAAACGATGCAAAGTTTGGACACTTGTTCCTAGACCCAAGAGTAAGAATGTCATCGGGACAAAATGGGTCTACCGGAATAAGATGGACGAAGATGGAACAATTATAAAGAATAAAGCAAGACTTGTCGCCAAGGGCTATCGTCAAGAAGAAGGAATCGACTTTGATCAAACATATGATCTAGTGGCAAGACTGGAGGCGATCAGGCTATTCCTTGCTTATGCTGCACTTAAGGGATTTACAGTCTATCAAATGGATGTAAAGCCTGCCTTCTTAAATGGTAACAATAAGGAAGATGTGTATGTAGAGCAACCGCCAGGTTTTGTTGATTCAAACTTTCCCAATCATGTTTACTTACTGCAAAAAGCATTTTATGGTCTTAAATAAGCTCCCCGAGCTTGGTATGAGACGCTGTCTAGCTTCCTTCTTGAGAGCAAGTTCACAAGAGGAAAGATAGACAAGACATTATTTCTTAGGGAAATAAAAGGCAAGATTTTGCTGGTACAAATATATGTTGACGACATTATTTTTGGCTCTACGGATGACAACCTCTGCAAGAAGTTTTCTAAACTTATGCAAGGGAAGTTTGAAATGAGCAGTATGGGAGAGCTGAAGTATTTCTTAGGGCTTCAGGTGAAATAATCTGAGGATGGAATTTTCATCTCACAGACTAAATTCACCAAAGAGCTACTTAAGAAATTCGGAATGGAGATCGCAACCTCTATGAGGACTCCAATGGCCTCAGCTATGTCTCTGGACAAGGTTGACAAAGGGAAACCTTTTGATGAAACCAAGTACAGAAGCATAATTGGGTCCTTGCTCTACCTTACCGCAAGTAGACCAGACATAATTTTTTCAACATGTGTATGTGCTAGATTTCAGGTGAACTCTAAGGAATCTCACTATATTGCTGCAAAGTGAATCTTGAGATACCTCAAAGGTACACCAAATCTTGGCTTATGGTACCCAAGAAGTAATGATAGTGAACTAATAGGATTTTCAGATGCAGATTTTGTAGGATGCAAAGACGACAGGAAAAGTACTTCCAGGACTTGCCAATTTCTCGGAAGGAGACTTATTTCCTGGAGCAGTAAGAAGCAGAACTGTGTAGCCATCTCAATGGCTGAATCAGAGTACATCTCTGCAGGGAGCTGTTGTGCACATCTTCTATGGATCAAGAATCAATTTGAAGACTATAACATGAAGTTCCAGAACATCCCTCAGCTTTGCGACTCTTCCACTACAATAACAATCGCCAACGACCCAGTCTCCCACAGCCGAACAAAGCACATAGAGCTTCGATATCACTTCATCCGGGAGCATGTGGAGAATGGAGACATATATCTACAATACGTCTCCATAAATAGGCAAGTTGCAGATATATTCACGAAGCCGCTAGATGAGACCAAGTTATCATTCTTCAAAACTGAACTTGGGATGCTCAACAAAGAAGATTAGTGGTCTCTTTAAAAGTCTCAGAGTTAAAAGTTGGTGGAGGTAAAATTTAGTGCTTCGAGAAAAATATTTTGTCAAAGTGACTTACTCGAGTAAGTGTACTCACATACTCGAGTACTTGGAAACAATCACGAGTAGTTACACGACTACACTCGAGTACACTACAATATACTCGAGTAACTCAAAGTATCTACTCGTGTAGGTAAAAAATTCACTCGAGTACATATTCTTCATACTCGAGTACTTAGTAACTCACTCGAGTACTTCATGATCTACTTGGTCTTCGACTTACTCGTGTAGGTTTCAACAGATCACTCGTGTATGCCGATATATACTCGAGTACCTGGAAATTCCAGAACTTTGAAAATCTCATTTTTCTCTTTTCGCACACTTCGATTTTTGCCGCCCCCATAAGGTATGTTTTATTTTAAAACCCAATCTTAAACCTAATTAGGGTTATGTATATAAATAAAATGATCCCGTAATCCATTTCCACGAAATTTTTCTCAAGTACTCGTCGGCGCTTCGCCTTCCAGAACCGCAGAACGTTGTCTACTCTAGAATCCGTTACTCCAGAACTTGATGGCTCCTCCATCCAAGATCGGAATCGGGTCCGAATTGGTTATAGATGGAATCTCCGATCTCTCCGATGACTCCGAAACCTTCTCATTCTCCTTGACACAGCTGGGTTGTCGTTCCTATTACAGACGCCGTGTAAGATCCTATTTTATGTAGTGGAAGAGTTCTACAAGAATCTGAAGGTCAAGCGCAATGGTACAGTTCTAAAATCAAAGGTCAGTGGAATCAAAATCCTTCTGGACAAAACTTCCTTAGCTACTCTGTTAAAATTGCCAGTGGTGGATAAAGAAGATGATCTGACTCCTGAAGATTCCGAGAGAACCAGTTTCTTCTATGGAATAAACCCGTATGAAGCATATTCGTTCCTCCGTGCAGATTATAATTCCGAGGGCAAATTCCTTGTGGATGTGATTGCCAAAGTTCTTCTATGCAAAACCTATTCCCTCGGAGAAATTTCTTTGATGAGTCTCTGAAATCAGTTTACAACAAGGTCTCTGCACTTGAAACTGAGATGAGCAGAGGCTTTGCAGAAATTAAAGCCAACACTGATGAACTTAAACAACTCTTCAAAATAGGTGGAAAAGCGTGATCACACCATCACCAGCATGGGTGAAGTTAGAAATCAAGCTGAAACAGTGGTACATAACCAGATTCTGCTAGACCAAAGAGCTGAAGCCAATGTGTTGAAAGTTTGTGACGAAGTAGGCACATTCAGAGATGAAGCTATTGAAAAGCTATCTGTAGAAATCAGCAAGGGGGAGAAAATAGTGAAAGAACAAGTTGAGAAAATTTCTGCTGAAATCTCTACCAAGTCTAAAGAGACCCTAGATGGATTAGTTAACACAATGAAAGCAGATATTCTAGCCAAGCTACAGTCTGTCAAATTCTACATTATGACACTGCAGTTTGGGTACATAATCAGAATTTTTCAGAATTCCAGCTCGACCCCTCCATCATTCCTAAAAGCTTAGATCCTCTTGAGGAACATCCTCCATCTGATGCCCAGGTTCATGCTACCGTTCCAGAGGTAGTGCCAGCCTTCTCTCCCAGACCTGCTGGAGAGATGTCTGAGCCTCCTCTTTCATATTCTGATGTGTGGAAAGAGGATGTCCCTTCCAGCTCTCAGGGGCACTTTGATCGAGGTACTTCCTCCTCTAGAAGACCTGCTGATCAAGGTGGCCCCAGCAAGAAAAGAAAATATGGTGACGGCGCTTTTGCTAGCTGTTCTGCACCTAAGAGAGAGCAAGCTCAAGCTTTAGAGGGCAGATCAGAGTCAGTACATTCAGAAGTTTGGAGTCCAACCTCCAAATCTTTAATCCTTGACACTCTAAAGTTGGTAACTGATTTTGGGGAAAATAAAGACAAATTCTACAGCTACTCAGAATGGAAAGCCTATGATGTATCTCAAATCAAGATCAGATTACATAACAGACAATGGGGATTCAACAATCCAGCAGCTCCTCAAAGGCCAAAGACTTATTTTCCTAAACCCTTCAGTTATTTGGAAAGGCAAGAGCTGAAGAAAGCTAAACTTCACAGAGAGAATTACCCCTGAAAGTGTTTTGTTGAACTGGAAAATCTTTCTATTTAATATATCTAATTCTGATTATGGTTCCCTTTTTTGCTATTATTCTCTGTTTTAGTCATTTTCTATTGCTTGTTGTTATAGATGATCATTTCTTTTCTAGAAATTCATCTTAGTGCAAAGGGTGCTGACTTCTACAAATAGGGGGAGATTGTTGGGAAATGTCTTCACAATACCCCAGATTTGTGGGAAGTCAGACCTGAAACTAAGATGAATTAAGTTGTATTTGATGTTGTGTTTAAGTTGTGCATGCCGGACTCTATTGCCAAGTGTAAACCAATGTCAGTCTATAGTGGGTCATCAAACACAGGACCATACAATGTAATTCCTCATTGTGTGATCCAAAGTGTTGACTCATGTATAACCTCTCTATTGGTGTACACTTTGTTTCCATGCACTTGGACTACTGGACTCTGGAGTATTGAAGACTTTCTCAGAAGAAATTTGTTCTAAGTCCACATACTCGAGTAGTATCTTCTATATACTCGAGTAAGTGACTTAGTGCTCGAGTAGATTGGATTACATACTCGAGTAGTTCTCAAGTTACTCGAGTAAGTGTTCTGATCGTACTCGAGTTGATCTGGACTTCTCATCTCACAAAGTTTCTAAGTCCATATACTCGAGTAAATCCATTCATATACTCGAGTACCTCTTTTCCTTACTCGAGTAGGTGTTTGTGTACTCGAGTAGAGCCTTAGTCATACTCGAGTAGTCTCTTAGTTATACTCGAGTAGGGCTAACTGTTCAGTCAAAATATTTCTAAGTCCACATACTTGAGTAACTTCGCTCATATACTTGAGTAAGTGGCTTAACACTCGAGTAGATCCTTCTTATACTCGAGTAGACTGGCTTAGCACTCGAGTAGATTTTTCTTATACTCGAGTAGTTTGGATTAGTACTCGAGTAGATGTTTATACTTACTCGAGTAATCTGTCTAGAGTTACTCGGGTAGTTCTTCCAAGACACTCGAATAGTCATTTCTATTACTCGAGTACATGATTCTCTTATCTACTCCAGTAGCAGACCTTTATACTCGAGTATCTTATCTAACATGAGTATGTCGGCTCAGAATTCCAGAAATCGTTAAGTCCAGAATTGACGGAGATTTGAAATTAACCTTTTTCTGATTGGTCCACGTGTCAATCTTAATTACGATTATGACCATTGGAGATAGCCTATAAATAGGTCTTTTCAGATTTGACTAAAGATACGCGTTTACAGAGATTATCTTTTAAGAAAGAGAAAATCCTGAAAACCCTAATTTTCTCAACCGCCGCCATTACCGTTTTCGGAAGAAGCTCTGGATCATCATCTCTCAGCCGCAGCTATCGATCTCTGATTCTCTAGCGATCCAGACTCAAGAAGAATCATCTGATCTCTCTGTACTTCATCGTCTCTGATTTACTTTCTTGATCGTGGTGATTCCAGATCTCAGAATCGTGGATCCCAGTCAAGTCTTCTTCAACTGTTTCTGTTCAAACCGAAAAGCTCTCAAGAAGAAGATTACGTCAAAGATCCAGATCTGTAATTTTCTTGTTTGTAAACTTTATTCAAACAAATTTCATTGTAGGAGATTTATCTCTGAGTTGTAGGAAGTTTTATCTTCCGAGTGTAGATCTGTTTGGGATCGAGTTTTGTAGGAACGTAGTTCCGAGGTGTAGGATTGTTTTTGCAATCCGAGATAGTGGAGTAGGCGAGTCTAGTGATTTGCTAGATCGGTGAGAAAAGTGGACGTACCCAAGATTGGGGAACCACTATAAATCTCTTGTCGTCTGTGTGATTGCTTGATTACGGATCTGTGCTGTGTTATATTTTTTTATTCCGCATTTGACACCAAATTCACCTATTCACCCCCCTCTAGGTGATTTAGGTTGACAACTTAGCGCTCTCAAGATCCTAATGTTCTTCCCAAGATTATGGGACACCTTGATCTGGCCAATCAAAGAGGCCAGAAGCTTTAATGAGATTTTCACAGAATCTCTCATGGGAAAGCTCAAATCCTACGAGCAGTTAATCAAATCGAGGGAAGCTATAGAACAAAGGACTTCTCCACCAGTAAGAAAGGAGCATAACATTGCATTCAAAGCCTCTAAAGAATCAAAAGCAACACCTTCAAATGAAGAGCTATTGAGTCTGTTTGCCAAAAGGTTCTTAAAAATGGGAAGAAAAGACTTCAGGAGAAAGTCATCAAGAAATGAAGACAAGCCAAGGTATTATAAAACTCCAACAAAAGAAATTATATTCTTTGGTTGCAGGAAACCTGGACACATTCTACCAGAGTGTCCAGATAAACAACTCAAAGAAAGGAGAGAAGAAAAAGATTCAAGGAAACACTCTAGCAAGCCATCCTCCAACAAGCATAAGAGGAAAGAAAAGGGCTTTGTAGCTGACACTTGGAGTGAGACAGAAGAAGAAACTTCCTCCTATAGCTCTAGTAAGGATGAGGAAGAAACCAAGGAAAGTGAATTATGTTTAATGTCCATTAATGCTTCAAGACCTGAATCAGAAGCATAAGATTCAAGAGAAGACTCACACTGTGATCAGGTAATATAATCTTTTGATTTTAATTCTGAAGATTTTAAAATTGAATTCAAATCACTGTGTAATGATCTTATAAAATTTGAGATGGAAATCAAGTTTCTCAGAGATAGACAACCTGAATATGATAACTTGATCTCTGAAAATTTAAAAATGAAAAATGAATTAACTGAGCATAGCAATCAAATCACTTTTCTGAAAACTGAACTAAGCAAAGCTAAATAACTTGAAGAAATCCTAAATGGAAGAAGCCTACAGATGGTTGAAATCACTAGCACCCTAAATGCTAGATTAAACAAGAGTAAACTAGGTTTAGGTACTTCATCTATTGAACCACCAATAATCAAGAAAAATAGCTTATCTCAACCAGTAAACTTTATTTAAGATAAAGATAAAAAGAATACAGAGGAGGTAGAAAAAGTTAATAAGGTATTAGAACAAATTGAACTACAAAAGCAGAAGAAACAAGATCAGAAAAATAATTCTAAACAGAAATCGTCGAACCAAGATCGACGATCGCAGTACTTTTCGTCGAACTCCGACTGACAATCTTTGAATTCAGAGATTGGGTTTGATTAATCAGCAAAGGGAGATCACCGATATCATCAAACATCATCAATTAGAGATCGACAATCGTGGAATAGAGATAGTAGCAACTATTATTCTGTGAACCGAGATCAACGAGATCAGCACTGGTGGTCGAATGTAGATCGACGATCTCTATATAAATCGTCAAACCCAGATAATATTTACCAAAACCATAACTATAACAAAAATTTTAATAATAATATCCAGAAACCAAAACATGTTAATCCATTTTCAAATTGGGTAATTCCACCTAGAAAATTTCACCCCTTAGGTTATTAATGCCAACCTATATGTTTCTTTATTTCAAGTTTCAAGTACGAAAAGAGACAATGTCCCAAGGTCACCTGGGTCTAGAATATTTAACCTGTTTTCTTGCAGGTAAAGAACTATCCTACCACATAGGACAAGTGGTACCTGGATAGTGGGTGCTCAAAGCACATGACAGGAAGCAAGGACAAGCTATTAATTATAAGTCCAAGCAAGGTCCAAAGGTAATCTTTGGTGACTCCAGCTTTGGTCAGACAGAAGGATATGCAAATTTTGGCATTAGAGATGTTACATTCACCAAGGTAGTCTATCTGAGTGGTTTGATACATAACCTCATATCAATAAGCCACCTATGTGATGCAGGCTATCAGGTTTGTTTTTCTGAATCTCAATGCATTATTTCTTTAAACAGCCAAACGGTTCTAACTGGATTTAGACAAGGTAACATTTATTTAGTCAATTTTAATTCTGCTAGTTCAGAAATTTGTTTATTTAATCAGATTAGTAATAATAATACTCTTTGGCATAAAAGACTAGGTCATGTAAACCTTAAAAATATTTCAAAATTATCTAGGGACAACCTTGTTAGAGGATTGTCATCTTTCCCCTACAAGAAGTAAAGCCTTTGTAGGGCTTGTCAAGTAGGCAAGCAAACAAAAAATAGTTTTAAATCTGTTAATAAGACTGATTCACCTAGGATTCTGTATCTGCTTTATATGGATCTTTTTGGACCCATTATTGTTCAGAGCTTAGGAGGGAAGTTCTATTCTTTAGTTGTTGTAAATGACTTCTCAAGGTTCACTTGTGTTTTTTTCTTGAGACACAAGTCTAATAACTTCAAGGTTCTTACAGACTTTCTTAAAGGCATAAGGATTGAGTATTCTACTCTAGTTGTTTTGATCAGAAGTGATCATGGTACTGAGTTTGAATCTCTTCCCATGCAAATATTCTGTGAGATGAAAGGTATCAAGAATTGTTTCTTTGCTCCTAGAACTCCTCAACAAAATGGGGTAGTTTAAAGGATAACAAAACACTTATTGAAGCTGCAGGTACATTACTTGCTGATGCTTTCATGCCATTATCCTATTGGGCAGAGGCTGTGAGCACAACAACTATGTCCTGAACAGAAGTTTGATACACAAACTTAAGGGCAAGACTCCCTATATATTGCTCAAAGGGAAGAAACCTAAAATAGTTTATTTTAGAATATTTGGTTACATTTCTTAAATTCCCAACAATAACAAGAAACATCTTAGAATGTTTGAAGCCAAAGCTGCAATGGGAATTTTACTAGGATATTCCCAAGTCAGCAAGGCATATCGGGTGTTTAATAAATTAACCTTGAAAATAGAAGAGTCAGTTCATATTTCTTTTGATGAAGCTAATATTTTTTACAAGGAGAAGGAAGCTTCTACCATTATCTCTTTGTAGGTGCCCAAACTTTTTTAAAAATTGGATGATCTCAACCTTAATCAAAAGGTTACATCGCATTCCTCCGCACAAGTTGATGAAGATAGTGAAGAACAAAATTTGGAAGTCGCTGAACTTCCTCCAACAGCTAAATCAATTCCACAAGAGGAATTATTTCCCCAAGCTGTTGTTGAACCAACTCCACCCACTGATTCTGTCACACTAAGGGATCACCCAAGATCTCAAGTTATTGGGGACATGTCATTAGGTGTGTAGACAAGGCATCAACTCAACCAAGATTTGATGCATGCCTGCTTCTTATCTCAAATTGAGCCCCAATCCATTAAAGATGTTGAGCAAGATCCACACTAGATTATTTCAATACAAGAGTAGCTCAATCAATATGAGAAATATAGAGTTTGGGACTTAGTTCCATGACCCAAAGACTACCCAGTCATTGGAACTAATTGGGTATATAGAAACAAGCTGGATTCCCATGGTGTCATCATAAGGAACAAAGCAAGGATAGTAGCTCAAGGCTATATGCAAGAGGAAGGAATTGACTATGATCAAACCTTTGCTCCTGTTACAAGGGTAGAAGAAAGCAGGATATTTCTTGCTTATGTTGCATATAAGAAGTTCAAAGTATATCAAATGGATGTCAAGAGTGCCTTTCTCAATAGAGAACTAAAGGAAGAGGTTTATGTTGAACAACCTCCAAGTTTTATCTCTTCAACCCATCCCTCTTATGTTCTTTGATTACATAAAGCTCTCTATGGTCTAAAGCAAGCTCCAAGAGATTGGTATGAAACCTTAGCTAGCTTTCTCTTAGAGCATAAATTTTTTAAAGGCATAGTAGATAGAACTTTATTTATTAGACATCATGATCATGATAGAATATTGTTAGTACAAATTTATGTGGATGATAACATCTTGGCTCTACTGATTCCAAACTATGCAAAAGGTTCTCTGACTTGATGCATTCTAACTTTGAAATGAGTAGCATGGGTGAACTCTCTTACTTCCTTGGTCTCCAAGTGAAGCAATCACCTGATGGCATCTTCATATCTAAGTCCAACTATGCTAAGGAATTAGTGAAAAGATTTGGGATGGATGATGACTCAGCAATGAAAACACCCATGGCTTCCAATGTTGTGATAGATTCATATGAAAAAGGGAAACATGTTGATCAGAAAACTTATAGGTCTATTGTTGGATCCTTATTATACCTCACAACAAGTAGACCAAACATTATGTTCTCTACATTTCTTTGTGCTAGGTTCCAAGTGAACCCAAATAATCTCACTACATTTTACTAAAAATTATTTTAAGATAAATAAAGGGTTGCCCTAATTTAGGACTTTGTTATCCAACAGAGTTAGAGTTTGAGTTAACTAGATACTCAGATGTTGACTATGTTGGATGCAGAGTAGACAGGAAAAGCATATCAGGAACATTCTAGTTCCTTTGTGTTAGGCTTGTGTCTTGGTTTTGCAAGAAGCAAATATCAGTGTCCACTTAACCTGCAGAGGATGAATACATTGCAGCTGGCAATTGCTGTTTATAGATAATGTGGATTCAAAATCAATTGTTGGATTATGGATACAATCTAAATAACTCAATTGAATTTTGTGATAGTACTAGTGAAATTTCTATTGCTCAGAATCTAGTTCATCATTCTAGAACTAAGCATATAAAAATAAGGCATCATTTCATTAAAGATAGTGTAGACAAAAAGAAAATTAATCTTAACTTTATCTCCACTGATTTTCAAAGAGCAGATATCTTAACCAAGCCTTTCGGTGAAAAAAACATCTATTCTTCCTAAATTAGCTTGGAATGAGAAATGGAGTGGATTAATTTAATCTCTGTCTGTGTTTGAAGATCTGTTCACAAATCGTTGAACGGAGATCGACGATCGGCGAACTCATCTTGAGCTTTATCGTCGACCTGAGATCGATGACAGTTCTGTGTGAAGCTAAAATCGTCGACCAGAGTTAGATGACTTTTTTCTTCAGAAAATAAATCGTCGACCTGAGATCGATGATCTGTTTTCCCTCTTCATTGAGAGGCCGATGATAATATTGTCTATAAATACATCGTCGACCTAAGATCGAAGTTTTCTTATCTTATTGTAGGAAAAAGGCCGACCTTTAATATTCTAAAATCCTATATTAAGGTTTCTCGTCGCACTCTATCCTGCGCCTTCCAAATTCTATTGCACTTGATCTTTGTTTTCTTTGCAGGACTCTAATGGCAATTTCAGCGGTCATTCTTACTTCGATGGAGTTCGATACAGGATTCGACATTGATATGGATTCCTTCAACCATTGTAATCAAATCTTCTTGGATATTCTGAATCTCTTCAAAGAATAGAA
This sequence comes from Platanthera zijinensis, assembly GCA_039513925.1. Taxonomy (NCBI): domain Eukaryota; kingdom Viridiplantae; phylum Streptophyta; class Magnoliopsida; order Asparagales; family Orchidaceae; genus Platanthera; species Platanthera zijinensis. The sequence goes on from CM077089.1 coordinate 95,067,185, forward strand.
TCTGAAGAAGATAATGTCAACCAGGATCAAGATTCCAACATCTGAAATTAAAGAATGGGTTTACTCTTCAACATCTCCAGATGAATCGACAATGGTTGGAACAATTTCTGGAACCCAGATTATTCTAACTCCAACTATACTTTCTGAAATTTTTGAATTAGTGAATGGAGAAGATGCTCTAGAACTAGATACCTCCGAGTATAGTTCAATGCTGATAAGAATGGGTCATCCAAAAGGAACACCATCAAAAATACTTAAGAAAAATTTGTCTGTAGAATTTAAATTCTTGGAAGATATTGTTGGTAAAGTTCATATGGGCAAGCATATAGCTCATGATAACAATAACAAGCAGTTGTTCTTTGTGATGTCTGCTCTAGTTAATTAGAAATCAATAAACTGGGCAGCTCTTTTCTTTGAGATGATTAGAAGGAAAAACTCTAAGAAAGAGGTTTGTTTTGGGAGAATATTGGGAGTATTTCTCCTGGCTAAGGCTCCTGAATTGCTAGACTCTCAGACCCAATTCATAAATACAAGTAAAAAGTTAGACTCTTCTCTGTTTGCAAAGTGGGAGAGGATCATTCCTAGGCCTTTCAGTGCCTCTAAGACTTCTTAGGAAACAAGAGCTGGTGCAGCTGCTTCCCCAACCCTAGAAGATGTTCCTCCCTCTATCTCAACCTCAGTCCCCTCACCTCCTGCCTCCCCAATCCAATCATCTCAAGTTCCTTCACATCCACCTCCTGCTTCACCTATCCAAATTCAAGCCACCCTAGATCATCATGCATCTCCTCATGCAGATCATCATGAATCTCCTTAGCACATTGCTTCTCCCATGATTCCTCTATCCTTACCCCTTCATATTCCATGTGATCCCATTCAAAAGGATGTTCCATCATCATCTCTTCCCTCTAATGTTCCTCCATCCTCCTCTTTTCCTGAGTTCACCTATACAAAACTCCCTTCTGCCTTCTCAGTGTGTTCAAATTGTGGACTTCAAATTCCTTACACCTCCCCTGAGCCTGAACCCCTATATCTAAATTTCTCAGATATAGCTAAAGATCTTATCAAATTCATTTCTCCCTCCTTAGAGCAACTTATAGTACAAGCTATAGCTCCTCTCACTTCCTCGATTAAAACTCTTTCCAATAAAGTTGCTGCCCTCTCCTTTGTCCCTTCTTTTGGGCGCCTGGCTACAGATGCCTCTACATCCAGGCAGGGGGAGATATCAAATGAAGAAGCTCCTATGCTCTCTACAGTAGCAGCAGTTTTAGCAGATATGCAGGAAGATGACTCGTTAGATGATCACATGGCTTCAGATACTTAGATTATTGATATTGATACTAATATAGAAGAAATAGTTCTTCCAGAAGTTTTGAGTGATGTTTTGACAGTTGGTGATTGTTGCATCAATCCCACAGTAGATATCTTTGGGTTGTTGAGTTCCTTCTGTACAATTTTTCTAAATTTTCTTCCAAATATAAAGCCATCTTTCGCTATTGTGTGTTGTAATCCCTCTATAAGTCATGAAGTTGTCAAACAACTAAAGGCATGTTTTGAAGTTCCTGTAAATGAAGAATTGATAGTTGAAGTTCCTCTAGCAGAAAATTCTGATTCTCCTATTTCAAGATCTTCTGGTGCAACCTAGGTTATGGATGATAGCCTAATGCCAAGTCTGGATAACTTGGTTGCTAAAGATATTGCCCTAGAGAATGCTCAAGATAAAGCTAATTCCAATCTTATTAAGAAGCTTGATGACATTTATGACCATCCTCACGCATCTGATGATGATGAGGATGAAGATGAGTCTGATGATTCCTGTTCCAAGAAGAAGAAAGTGTAAAGGAAAAGAAAAGCTACTCCTAAGACTGCTCCCACACCCAATCCAAAATATGACACACCATATTATATTTTGAACAATATCCAGCCTTATCAAGGTATGCCTCAGTGGATTATGCTTTCCAAGAATGAGCAAAAGGCTAGGAAGAGGAGAAGAAGGTACTCTCCTCCTCCTAAAAAGTTCAGGAGAGGTCCTCCTCCTCCTCCTCTTGCTACAGGAGATACAGACAATGTGACTCAAAGTTCAAATATCTCTAAACCTTTAGAGTCAGCTCTTTCTCAAGCTCAGAAGCCAGCACCTTCTCAGCATCAGAAACAAGCTCCTTCTAGATCTCAAAGGCATTCTTCATCTAAATCTTCTAAGTCCAAAGGCAAGTTCAGTCAAGTTCCTGCTCTAAGATCTCTTTACTCCAGTCAATAGAAACAAAATCTTATATCAACAAATTTTCAAGCTCAATCTACCTAATTCAGAAGTTTATCTCAGAAGCTATCACAGGATGCTGATTCAGAGAGACCTTCCACTCCTCCTGCTGATCCAGAGCTTGATCCGAACTTCAGGATGGCTAGACTTAATGAGCTAATTGGATTGTCTTAGATTAACAAAGCTAGAAAAGTAGGACAAGATCACTCATAGTTTACTACTATGTCTTCTTACAGAGAAAAGAACTTGAAAGGCTGTAAGTAAGTAAGAAAGTATTCAATCCTGCTGAATATATGTCACTTCATCCTGAAGCTATTGTACCTAAAGCTGCAACTCAGAAAACCCTTGGTGAGCAAGACTTGAAGTTGTCTAAGAAGGAAGCAGAAGACCCAACTAGGAAGATTTTCTTTGCTAAATCTTCTTCTGCCCCTACTTCTGTAAATCCTTATGTTATTCTCTGAACCTTTATTGTTTCGCAGTTTTATTGCTCTGCTTGAACTTTTTGTGAATTACACAGCTATACTATATCTGCTTTCAATTTTCATTCAATCAGATATCTATGGCATTATATTTATTCTTTCTTTCTTTGTCTTATTCTATGTTGAGTGGCCTCACCCAAATAAGGGGAGATTGTTTGAACCCTTGTTTTATTTGGGCTAGGTCCACTCTTAGGTTGTTGACCCACATGTATTGCCAGGGTCAAGGTCAAGGTCTAAGTAAGTCTCTACAGGTCAGACTTTTCAAGACTAGCTTTGGATTTCTCTCAAAGATCTCAGACTCAAAAGAAATCTATGAATCTAATATCAGTTTGACTTTCGTCAAACTCAGCTCGATGATCGTCAATCTCCAATCGATGATCTTAGAGATTAGTCTCTGAACTGAGCTCGACGATCTACGAGCTCAGGTCGATGATTTCTCATTTGTTCACAGTAGTCTTAGATCGTAGATAGTTGATCTCAGCTCGACGATCTTCTAGCTCAGATCGACGATCTTTATCTGTGTCTGACTTCTTATATTTTCAGCAGCTGTTCTGAAAATTTATTTCCTACTTCATTAATTCTATTTATGACAAATAATCTCTGGTAGTTAATGCTGACATTCTCAAGGCATATACCCATTTCTTTACAGCATTAACTATGGTATTTCACAGAGTTATCATTTTGACTGATTTGCCAAGACAGTTGGGGAGAAAATTAATTGCCAGAATTAGTAGCCATTTCTCTCCTCGGTTTCTTCAGTAAATAAAGGAATAGTTTTTAAAATTCAAATGATAGATATCATTCTTATTCTAGTCTTCAAGTACAAGAGAGTAATATATTAAGTTAGCATTCTGACTGAACAAGATATAGAGAGTATTACTCGGAGAGAATTGTTCTAGCCTCCACTCTAATCTCTTGCAGATTTCTCTCAGCTCTCAAGAACTTTTATTGCTCTCAGGAAATAGAAGAAGAACAACAAATACTCAATCTTGAGTCTTCTTCAGTTTTCAATTTTTCAGGAATCTACAGAGATAGAAAATCAACATCATTTTATAGACTCTGAAGAGCAAGAACGCTGGTCTATTGAATACCTACACCCTGAAGCAAAGCTTCCACTCCTTAACCATTCTTCATCTCAGGGGGAGCTTTGATATCTTCAAAATCCACATAGTCTTCTCATTTGCTTTGAGAAAAAGAAGACTGCCATCTTTTTTCTTTTACCTCTCTTGTATAGGGTTATTACACCCTTTAAAAGTGAACTCTTTGGTGATAGGGCACCTGATCAAAAACCTATTAGTTTTAGACATCTGATCAAAAGCTTGAAGGGTTTCTAGATCTACCTGTAGAAGATCTTGTGGTGATAGAGCACCTAATCAAAAACTTAAGTGGATTCCTACCAGGGTGGTAGAAGCGTTGATGTACCCATATTTGGGGAACCACTATAATGTTCTTGTGATGTCTCGTTGCTCATCCTTATTTATTTTTGTTGTGCTGTGTTTGCTTTTATTTTAATTCTCTTATACTTATAAGTAACACCTATTTTAATTCCGCTATAAAAATTAATTAAAAGTTTTTAAAACTCTATTCACCTCCCCCCCCCTCTAGAGTAGATTTGATCTATCCCCTCACTTTCAGAGCCGATGAAGATCGATCCAAGTAGAGAAATCGGAATTATCAATTCTTGTTGGGTAATGATAATTTTCTACCTTCTTCTGTGTTCTTCTCTTAGATTAATTCCAGTGGTGGTTTACTTTAGCTTAATTTTGGAAGCATTGAATTTTCGTGGTTTTCTCTCGATTGAATTTTGTGGTTCATCTAATTTTCATTTAAGTTTGAGAGTGGTTTGGCGAGCCCCGTTTTCTTTTGTTGGGAGAAATCTACCGTTACTGAATCATTATTTTTTGTAGATCTCTTTTGGTAAAACCTTCGCTCGATCGGACCAGGTGGTCCTTTTAGCAAGAAAGAATAATGGTTTTATAGCTCTTGTTCGATCCTAATAGATTTGGCAACCCGTACTCTTGCATATATTTGATAGAATTGTATAATGTGTGCGCTGTGTTGACGATTGTGGGCGTGTAGGATTGGATCATAGAGAGGCATACGTGTTCGTCCTTAGATATATTCGGTGTCAACGTGTGAGCCTGCATCAGGTTTTCTTATTAAAAATCCTATAAGCTTTACTATGCCTACTATAATCTAAAAAAAACCAACAAAACATTTCTCACTAAACATTGTGCGATAATTCTTCCCATTATTAAGTATGTAGCATTTACTGCCAAAGATCCTAAAGTAGGACTCCGTCGGTTTTTTGCCTTTCAGCAGTTCATAGGGAGTCATACGATGATTTTTGTTTATAAGTGCTCTATTTTGCACGTGACAAGCTGTGTTGACTGCTTCGGCCCAAAAGTACTCTGGTAGGGAAACATCATTAAACATAGTCGTACATGCTTCAATGGGGGTTCTATTCCTTCTCTTTGCAACTCCATTTTGTTGTGGAGTATGTGGGGAGGAAAACTCATGAAAGATACCTTCACTTCCACATAATTTTGTCATGCCACCAGACACAAATTCTATTTTGTGATCTCTTCTTATTTTTACCACTAAGAAGTTTAATTCGTTTTTTATTTGCCTAACAAAATTAGTGGAGGCTTCAAAGGTGTCTGACTTGTGTTTTAGAATGAACACCTAAGAAAAACAAGAGTAGTCGTCAACAATTACCAATGTATATACTTTACCTCCTAAACTATGAAATGATATAGGACCGAATAAGTCCATATGAAGTAAGTATAAACTTCTCGAATAATCTTTTTCAGCAATACTCTTAAAGATAGTCCTTGTCATCTTGCCCATCTAGTATGCGTGATATGGACTCTCTATAAGAACATAATGCTAAGGGAATCACACACTAGGTTGTGAGAAAATAACAGATTTATAGTTTTGAAATTAATATATGCTAATCTCTTGTGTCATTGGTCACAGAGAGATTCAATATCTTTTTCCAAACAGAGCACTAGTGTAGAATTGTCTAAACATAGAAAATTTAAATATAAAATATTTCTACTCCGAGTCCTTATTAAGATCGTTTCAAAATTTGTAGATGATTTTATCAAACACTTGTCCTTGTAGAGCTCAACAATATAGCCTTTTTCACATAATTGACTAATATTTATAAGATTATTCTATAATCCTTCTACATAAGCCACGTCTGTTAAAGAGACTATGATCTTGGAAATCATACCGTAGCCTTTAGTTATTCCCCTGTCAGACCCTCCAAAGATAACTTTTTGTCCATCATCAACTGGGGTAAATTATCGCAGTAGGCTTCTTATCCCAATCATATGACAAGAGCATCAACTATCCAAATACCAAATTGGAGTTTTTTGGGCTTTTGGAAATACCTGTAACCATAAATCATTTTACCTTAGGAACCAAAACAGACTTGGGTCCTTTTTTGTCTAACACCACTAGGAACATTAATGTTGCGAGTGGTCGGTCTCGCATTGTTAACTCAAGGAGTTTCAAAATTTGCAGTGTTAAACCGACAATCTATGCAAAAATGACCATTTTTGTCGCAGCACCAATAATCAAATCTATTGTACCTTCTTTTGTACACCTGCTTTACCTTTTGAATTTGTTGTCTAGCACAGGCTATAGACTTAGAGGTGGAAGCCTCCTAATTGCAGCACGCACAAGTCTTCTCAGTCACCTTAGCCTTCGGTATAATAGTTTTGTCTTTCAGCGCCCTCTTAATATTGGGTCCATGAACGTAAGGACCATAATTTTTAAGTGGAATTCTTAATAAGGTGCTTTATAAACACTCGCACCAAAATCTCGGTCACGGGTCCATCCTTGATAGCGCTTTTTAGTCGCCACACAGGTAGGCTTAGTAAAGTTCCCATAGGACGTCTCAAAGTCGAACTTATTCGTTAGTAAGATAACCTTCTTGAATGAGGGTTGATTTTGAGGTGACTTTCCTTTGTCTTGGTTACTGGCTTTCTTAGCATCCTTACCTTTTCCAACTATATGACCAAGACCACTGCCCTTCTTCGAAGCAGAAAACTTATCAATGGGGAGAAGAATGGTCCTTAGCTTCGAGTAGCTTCCAACCAACTTTCTTTTCACCAAGGGCTTTTTTTTCGAGCTCATCTAGGTATTTCTCCTTCTGACTTAACAGTTCAGCGGAGCATTTTTGTTCCTCTTACATGGAGTGAACTTCACTTTTGAGAGGAGTTAATTTGGTAATTTCCTCCCTCGGGCTTAATTCCACTTTCTTGAGAGAAGCGATCTCTTTTTATTGCTTCTTAACTACCTTGCAGCATTTTTCAAAAGCTTTCAATAGTTCTTAATGTTGAGCCATCAAGTTATAGTCGTCTTCCTCAGAAGAGTAGTCTTCATAACCATTCATGAAAGTTTCTGATTCGGAAAGGATTGTATGAGAGTTTACCTTTCCAAGGTATTGAGAGTCGCCTACTTCCACATTTTATTAAGCCATGAGCCTGAAGTAGGCTTCCTTATTTTCTGAACTTGACTCACTTGAGTCATTGTCGCTAAGTGTCTTGGAATTCTTAGCGACAAATCTTTTCTCTTACTTTATTTTACCCTTGAAGGATCTCTTCTCTTCCTTCTTAGAACCTTCCATCTTCTTTTAGGGAAACTCCATCGATTCTCTTATACCCATGAAGGATCTCTTCTCTTACTTCTTAGAATCCTGTGTCCTCGTTTGTTATAACAGTAGAAATCAAGGCTAGAGGAATAATGTTTATTCGATTTATATTTATACCTGTACTCTCGGTTGTAGTTCTTCTTGGAATGATCACCTTCAAGATATGATCTTCTGAAATCAGAGGAGGAGGAATGATTTTTCATTTTCCTCCTCTTTTTGATCAATCTTTTAAACTGCTTGCAGATGAGTGAGAACTCTCCATCAGATAACTCAAAGTCGGAAGTGCTTGTTTTAGAGTCTTTTGGAGTATATGGAGCTCGTGTCCTTACTGTTTACACGATTTTAGACTTTCTCGAACCTTTAGCTTTCAAGGCAACAGACTTCTCTCTGCTTGAAGTCCTTCTGCTTTGCTCCTCTTTATTTCTGTTGTTCATCTTAAGTTCGTAGGAGAGCAGCTTTCCGAAGAGGTTCTGGGGGTCAACCTCCGACAGCTTCCCAAATTCTCTAATGGCTACAACTTTTGTATCCCAATCCTTTGTTAAGGATCTGAGAAATTTGTCGTTTAGTTCACCATTAGTGAAGGTGCGGCCATAGTTTCTGAGCATGTTGATGATCTTGAAGAATTTCTCGAAACTATCAGGAATAGTGTCATTTGCACCGTGCTTGAAGGCTTCGTATTCCTGATTTACCAAAGATCTGCGATCGTCTCGAACTTCTTCAGTTCCTTCCATGGGCACAACCGGACAATCCCACATCTTCTTGGAAGATTTGTAGTGGAATAAATTTTAGAGCATCGAATCGTCCACTGCGCTAGCTATAATATTCTTCTCCTTCATATCCAAAGACCAAGGTAATTTCATCATTAGTCAGATACATAATCTTCTTTGGAATCATGACCACAGGATTCATAGGTTAGGCTTGTGTAGGAATATGGGGTCCTTCTTCAATGATCTGAAGTATTCTGGGATCTGTCGCTTCTATGAAGAACCTGACTCTTTCTTTCCACATGAGAAAGTTCTCCTTTGTTCACACAGACAACTTCATAGAAGACATATCCTTGCTTCTGTCCATAGCAACTTAGCGGGATCTCTAGACAACTAGATGAGGGATCTTGTTCAAGGTTTTAACCTTATACGGAACAAAAACCCTCTGATACCAATTGAAAGAATCTATGTGAATCACCTATAGGGGGGAGAATAGGTGATGTCTGTGTCTTTTCGCAGATAAAAATTACTTAAAAATTCAAGAACACAGAACACCGAGATGTATAGTGGTTCTCTGAGTTGGGTACGTCCACTGTCCCGCTTCGCCTATCTACCATGAAGGACTAGATTCCGCTACATTACCTTTCTCAGATTTTAACAAATATTACACCTCGAAGCCTCAACTCATACAACTCGGAGACAACACTACTACAACTCAGAGAAAAACCTCTCATACAACTCGATCCATAAAAAGATCTACAACTCAATCCAAATACAGATCTACTACTCGAAGGGAAAACCTCCTACAAATGTAAAAGAAGATTTACAATAAATAGATTATAAGTAATCCTATATAGATCTAAGAATTCACTCTGTTGTTCTTCGAAAATGTTAAACTTGAATATCTTGGAGAACATGGAAAAATTGAAATCCTTAAAGACATTAATCGTGGATCGACTAGATCAGAGAAGATTAGAAACTTTTGAGAATGATGATCCATTTGATTGCTTCAAGATAGACGAATCGTGCAACTATCACCGGCCTAGTGGAAGTAGCGAATCACATACAGGAGCCGACGAAAATTCTTGATCCGGAATGTTGATGCCAAAAATGCGCCTCTCTGTGATCTCGAGAGGTGTACACGTTCGATTCGAGATGTGGGGGTAAAGGGAGGTGATGAGGACTGCTAAGTATCTTGTTACTTTTAGTCATCAGTGAAGAGGAGAGAAAAGGTGAAATGGAGGAAGATAACTGCTTGCATGCGGCGAGACCAGACTTTATCTACCACGGCAAATTCCTCTCTTGTGGCGGGCTTTCCCTTGATTATAAACCTGTATTACAGCTTAAGTCAAGTTCCTTTACATGGAAAAGTTAATACAAGACTACAAAAGGAAGCTGGAGGTTAGAGATTGAAGGTTGCCAGGGGGCACAGGTTGATATCTCAAGTCGCCAGATCATGCAAGTTGATATACCAGGTCACTAGGTCACCACCGAGATGGCCAACCCTCTATCCGCATTATTGCCACGCGATAACTCTTATCGACCGATGATAGCTGACTTGTCCACCGAGGCCGCTTGAGTTCTTCCAGCATGGTCTGAGTACAACTTGTTTGAAACCGCCAGGTATATCCGCCCGGGTTTTCAATTGAGGTCGCCAAGATCGCCCGTGAGACTTGGAACTCGAGGCTGAGAAATCCACTTATAACTGCTTGTTACAACTCTTAGTCGCCTAGGTCGCCGACGAGCTGGCGTGAGGCATTTTGAATGAATTGCCCGCTGAGAAGAAGGACCTCGCTATCGCCTGGTGATAGTTATTATTGCCTGACGATAGCGACTTAAGAGGTATAGTCATTGCCGAGCAGGAGAAGAGTGGTCCGCCTCTAGGTAATTGTTTAGCCGCAAAGGCTATCCGCGAAGACCGTCCGGATTGATGGTTAGACAGCTGATAGAGTCGGCGGATAGAAAAACATATCCATAGGGTTTGCTGTCATTGTTGCCCCCTGGTTCCCCCCTCTAGAATGAGAGGTATGGGGGCCTATTTATAGGCTCGAGGAGGAAACTTCCAGATCTGGCCTTGATGACATCACTCAAAATGGTCAGAGTGAAGAATGGATCTAAGTGCGAGATCTCCTTCTATTCGGCAGACTACGCAGGCAGGTCTCCCCTGCTAGGCGGATTGAAGAGGCATGTCTCCCCTGTTGGGCGGATTAGAGCCGGTCGACCCTGTTTGGCGGATTAGAGCAGGTCTCCTCACTTGGATGAATTGAGAAGGTATCCTCCCTCTTCGAGGCGGAGTGAGGCAGACTGGGTACAGACCACTTATAGGAGAAAGGGTGTTATCGCCTGGTGATAACCTCTTTCGCTAGGCGATAGCGTGTTTAGCCTACCTAGCCGCACGACATACTAAAGCGGGTTAAGGAAACAACCAGCGCCCCATGTAGAGTATGCGACTACCACGCTGTGTGTGAGGATAGAATTTGGAATTCGCCAAAGAAGATCAATCATCTGGCGATATCGCTATCCCCGGGCGATAGTGCGGTTAGGAATTTTGTCTGCATGACTAGAGGAAAATAAGGCTGCAATCTCCCGGAATGAGCCGGGGCATTACGCGAATCATGAGCTAGCCACCTTGGAGAGGATCAGTGATTTCTGGGTTAACATAATCCTCACACTTTTTCAAGTTTCAAAGAAACTTCGAAAAAGTAGAGAACCCTTGAAATCACGATCCGCCCCTTAAAAAATAGGTACAAAAAAGAGGACAACGAGATATCTAGAACCTGATATCTCTCCTAAGAAGAGTGTAAATACTTACTTTTTCTCCTGAAAAGAGAAGAGTCAAAGTAAGCCTGAAAAGGTGCATTTTGTGAATACCTAAATTGGACCCACAAAGTGAGGAAGACTTTGTGAATGTCTTCTACTGAATTATGCAAAACAAAAGCGAGAGCTTGTATAGAAAAAACATATCTTGCAAGTACCTGAAAAGAATTTGCAAGCACCTGCTAATCTTTGTGAAAGAGAAGTTAGAAATAGGTATAAAGAGAGAAATGAAGCGCAAGTACCTGAAAAAAACTCGCAAATACATGCCAATCTCGGCAAAAGAAAAGACGCAAATATAAAAGGAATCTAAAGCGCGCGTACCTGAAGAGAACTCACGAATACTTGTTGATCTCTGCAAAAGAGAGGTAAGATGTAGATATGAAATAATTGAAAAGCACGAGTACCTGATGAGAACTCGCGAATACCTACTGATCTCTACAAAAGAGAGGTAAGAAGTAGATATGAAATAATTAAAAGCACGAGTACATGAAGAGAACACATGAATACCTACTGATCTCTGTAACAGAGAGGCAAAAAGTAGATATCATGTAATTAAAAAGCCCATGTACCTGAAGAGAACTCGCGAAAACCATATGAATCCCTGCAAATCTCTTCAATAAAGAAGGACCGGAGTAGGCAAATAGAATATAGCCAAAAAGGCGAAACAACAACTTGAGGATTACAGACTTAGGTGACCAAGTGGGAAGAGAATTTCTCACGAGGTCACAAAAGCTGTAAACTCAAGATAAAGAGAAGGAAACACCTCTACTGAGACAGGACAATGAACAATGGACTAAAAATCTTTAAGGCAAACACTAAGAAGTGAGTTTGATTGCCTCTCTAGAAATATGGCTACCACGTGAAGTGGGTTTGATTGTCGAAAGTTTCTAGAACAAATTCAATCGGGTGAACGATTGAAAAGCATGATGGAAGGAGATTGGCTAAAATAAACTTTACCATTAACAAATTTTGAGAGCAGTTCTAGCATTGAGTAAGAACTCGACATTGCTGGAGTGGATTTTGCAATGATGATTTTAAGCAATATATTTTTGCAGCTTGCCTTCTTCCAGCAATCTCTCTACGGGCTTGTGAAGAGCTCGACATTTTTCGAATCATGACCCACACACATGTGGTATATGCAGAATAAATCCATGTAACATCTTCAACCAGGTCGCATATGGAATGGCCATTTAAATCCTGGCTCTTATTTGATAAAGTGAATAACTTCCTTCATAGAGATAATAAAGTTTGTATGACTCTTTTTGATCAAACCTGCTTGTATTTGCGAGGAGCATAAGACTTGTTATCATAAGTTTGTGATGACATACCAGAGTTGTCAAAACAAGATTTTCAATGCTTTGATTAAAATGTAGATGAATTCCCACGATCATAAAATACAACATGTTGAGATACTGGGAGATTAGGATCCTGATCGTATTGCAATGGTTCACTGTTATGATCAAGAGGTGGATAGTCATGAAGAGATCCATCATCCAGCTGATGACATGAAATCTTTATTGGCGCTTGAGCCATCTAATTTAGACGAGCTATATATCTAGAATTCACTCCTTCACCTCGAACAAACTGATTTGCAAGATAAATAAGATCCCTATAAGTTTTGAGCTCCTTTGTAGTGACATCAAATTTTAGTGGGCCATCTCGAAGTCTACTTATGAAAGCAACTTTATAGAAGTCTTGATTAGCATAAACAACGTCAAGAGTTTCCTTTAGAAATCCGTCGATGAAGTGAGCATTAGACTCATCATCTCCTTGCTTGATATTAAAAAGAGATGATACGTCTTTCTTTCTCTACCTAAAGTTTCAAAACCTTGAGAAAAATTATCTTTGTAGATCATTGAAGCAAGTAATTGATATAGGCAGTAAATGGTAGAACCAATCCAAGACTTGAGCTCCATGAGTGATAATAAAAAAAATTTGCACTTGATACCATCTGATAGAGCTTTCAATGAAACAATTGATTCGAAATATTGTATGTGAGATAAAAGATCACTTATTCCAAAATAAACTGGCATACGATGTTCTTTAAAATCATATGGAACCACTTCTCTTCGAATATGGGGTACAAAGGGAGAATAATCTTGCTCTTCTACTACAAAATATATTAGTCCATCAGCAATGTGAGAGTAAGAACTCTTAACTGATGGAGTTAATGAGGAAGGATGAACTCTTCTGTTTTAGGTTGTAGAAAAGAATTAAAGGTTATAATTCCATGAATCTTGGGTGTATTTGGAATTAAATCCCACATCTTCATTACAACTGCTACTCATGAACTGCTGAAAATCTAAAGGTTGTGTGTTTTATGCTGATGCCAAAAATGCGCCTCTCTGTGAGCTCGAGAGGTGTACACGTTTGATCCGGGAAGTGGGGGTAAAGGGAGGTGATGAGGACTACTGAGTAGCTGGTTACTTTGATTCGCGAGTGAAGAGGAGAGAAAGAGAGAAAAAGAGGAAGATAGACACTTGCATATGGCGAGACCAGACTTCGCTCGCCACCAAAAATGCCTCTCTTGTGGCGGGCTTTCCCTTGATTATAAACTTGTATTACAGCTTAAGTCAAGTTCCTTTACATGGAAAAGTAAATACAGAACTACAAAAGGAAGCTAGTTGTTAGATATTAGAGGTCATCACGCCGCGCGATTTGATATCTCCAATCAGCTGGTCGTGTAGGTTGATATTCAAAGTTTCCTAGTCGCCCTTGAGATGGCAAACCCTCTATCCACATTATCGCCATATGATAACTCTTATCGCCTGACGATAGCCTCCTTGGCCGCCGAGGTCTCCTGAGTGCTTCCCATAGGTTCTGAGTGCTTCTTGGCTGAAACCGCAAGGTCTATCCCTGCGGGCTGATAATTTAGGTTGTCGAGATTGCCCAGGACACTTAGAACTAAAGGCTGAGAAAGCCATTTATAACCGCTTGTCACATCTCTTAGTCACCCAAGTCACCGATTAGCTGGCTTTGAGTCGATTTGAACGAACTGCTTGTTGAAAATAAGGAGCTTTCTATCGCCTGGCAATAGCGACTTAAGAAGTATAGTTGCTGTCGAGCTGGAGAAGAGTGGTCTGCCGCTGGGTAATTGTCTAGCCTCAAAGGCTATCTGCAGAGACTGCCAGACTGAATTTTAAACCGTCGATAGAGTGGGTAGATAGGAAAACATATCCGCAGGGTTTTCAGTCATGATTACCCCTGGTTCCTCCCCCTCGAGAATGAGAGGTATGGGGGGCTATTTATAGGCTCGAGGAGTAAACTTCCACAACTAGCCTTGATGACGTCACTCAAAATGGTCAGAGTGTAGAATGGATCTAAGTGCGAGATCGCATTTTATTTGGTGGACTGCACAGGCAGGTCACCCCTGCTAGGCGGACTGAAAAGGCAGGTCTCCCATGTTTGGCGGATTGGAGCAGGTTGCCTCTATTGGGCAGATTGGAGCAGGTCGCCCCAGTTGGGCCCATTGAGAAGGTATCTGCCCTCTTCTAGGTGGACTAAATCGGACTAGGTACTAACCACCTATAGAAGAAAGGGCGCTATCGCCTGGCGATAATGAAGTTAGCCTGCCTAGCTCCCCGATCTGCTGGAGTGGGTTAAGGAAACAGCCTGCGCCTCCTACAGAGTATGAGATTATCATATGGTCTATGCGAATAGAATTGTGAATTCGCCAAAGAAGAGCTATCATCCGGCGATATCGCTATAGCCATATGATAGTGTGGTTAGGAAGTCTGCCCGCACAGCTAGAGAAAAGTCAGGTCGCGAACTCCTGGAACGAGCTGGGGAATTTCATGACTCACGAGCTAGCCACCTTAGATTGGATTGGTGAATTCAGGGTTAACAAAGAAAGTTCTTAATTTAGAGCACGATTATGGTTGAAGGATAATCCACCCTAAATATATATAGGGATCTTCATTTGCAACAGCTACAAAAGTCGCGGGTTACTGTACATGGCTGTCGGTAAGAATGAAACAAATTTTGAAATTCAGAAGAAAAATAACACTAATTAATATTCCTCGAGTATCAACGAGTATAGTTGAGAATACTCGCCGAACAACAATAAATGTCAATGAATTTTACTTAAAGAAATTTAGCCAGATTGAATCTAATCACACGACGCAATGCAGAAGAATCACTCGACATATTCGAAGAATATCAGTTAGTATACTCGAAGAATTCGATAAGTATCTACTAGAATACTCGATGCATTTGACGCCTAACCAAGTGATATTCGACGAATTCGACTTAGAAAATCTAGAGAATTAAAGTCGAAATGACTCGACGATTTCGGTGTGTATCGACGTGTATATTTGATGAATTCGGCGAGTATCAATATATACATTCGAAAATTCCGACGAGTATACACGATGAAACTCGACGATTTTTACTTGATCGATTTTCAAAATGTCAGAGATTTTACCCTAAGTAAAAATGATTATTTAGACGAGTGCTTGTAAGTATATACAACGAATTTGATGAGTATCAATGAGTATACTCGACGAATTCGACGCATATGCCTTACGATACTTGACGAATTTTATTTGGGTAAAATTCTATTTTTATGATTTCCTCTATTTGTCCTTCCTTGATCCTTCTCATGCACTAGGGATAGAAGTACACCCCAATAAAGAGATTGCACATGAGACAACACAATAGCCTATACAATGAAGGATTACGATGTATAGTCCTCTGTTTATTCACCCACCGTAACCTGACATTGGTGTGTACTTAGCAATATAGTCCTGCAGGTACATACTAAACACAGTATCAAATACAGTCTCAATTCATCTCTGCTTAATGGGACCCTTCTTCAAATGAAGGTTATTGTGTATAAAATACCCAATAGTTCTTCTTGCATAGACACATCAAAATGGTCCTATGTTCGAACCTTCAAACGTCTTTGGTTCAACCTAAGACAGGAAGCTTGAATACATGGCAATGTTGAGGCTTCTGCTCCTTGTTGTAACACCTTGTCTTTTATCACCTATGATTTGATCTCTGAGATGATCCCTCAAATGCCTGATAGCTACTGCATTCTATCTTTAGCCTCATGAACTTCCATGGTTGGATCGAGCTGGTCTTCATCCATATCTTGTGCACACCATCATCTTACTCTTGAGCAGAATAAGGAGTGTCCTTGATGGTCAGTTTATCCATCTTTAGTTCTATGCCTGCAGATCTAGATGAGCTTGGCAGCTCATTGTTAATCATGAATGATTCATTAAATTATTCATTCATAGACTCTTTGACAATTTGGTTCTTTAAGTTATAGAATCTATAGGCTTTGCTATGGTTGTTGTACCAAACAAAAATTCCTTCATAGGATTTGGTAGCAAACTTAGTCAAGTAGGACTTCTCATTATTGAGTATAAAGTAATTGCTTCCAAATATCCTGAGATAGACTAGATTTAGTTTTCTGCCATTCATAATCTCATAGGGAGTCTTCTTGTAATACATGTTGATAGAAGCTCTATTCATGACATGACAAGTAGTGTTTACTACCTCAACCCAGAAGTACTTTGGGAGAAAAGTGTCACTGAGTAGTGTCCTGCTAGCTTCTATGAGATTCCTATTTTTCCTCTCAGCAATCCAATTTTGATGGGGTGTTTTAGAAGAAGAAAACTCCTAATAAATCTCTTGTTCTTCAAAGAACTTTGTCATGCCTTAAGTATAAAATTCAGTACCATGGTCACTTCTAATTTCTGCAATAGAACCATCCTTTTTATTCTGAACTTGCCTAACAAAAGTCACAAAGATATTATGGGTTTTAGAATTTTTCTTTAGAAAGAAAACCTAAGCAAATCTTGAATAGTCATTAACTATCATAACAGTATAGACTTTCAAACCTAGACTATGAACTGGCATAAGACCAAACAAGTCCATATACAAGAGATATAAGAACCTCTCAGAATCCATGGCCCCAATGCTCTTAAAGGATGCCTTTGTCTTCTTGCCCTTTTGGCATGTAGAGCAAATGCCTTCTTTGGTACATCATAGATTGGGTCAATTTCTAACTAGCCCTTCACAGAAGAGCTTGCTAATTGTCTTGTAGTTCAAGTGAGCAAGCCTCTTGTGTCATTGCATGCAATAAGAGACTTTCTCATTTACTACTTGTAATACTTGTGAGTCTGTACTTAAACATTAGAAGTTTAAATAATAAATATTTATATTCCTAGTGCCTATCAAAATGACCTATTGGTCACTTGACCTTTTTATCAGAAACTCATCCTTATAGAAGACTCTGACATAGCCAATATCACATAATTGGCTTATGCTAATCAGATTTTTTTTCAATCCTTCCACATAAGCTACATTTGCGATGGAGACTATGCCATTGTGATTATACCATAGCCCTTGGTAACTCCTCTGTCTGAACATACAAAGATCACTTAAGGTCCATTCTTTACTGGAGTATAATCCTTAAGATGGCTCCTTGTTCCTTTCATATGTCTTGAATATCCACTGTCCAAGTAGCATATTGGCATTATATTTATACTTAGACTATTCTACAAACACATATTATTTTACCTTAAGAACCACAAGGGAATGGGTCATTGGTTCATGTTAGCCTAAAAATGAACATGTCAACCTGCAGTAGCTCTGATAGGAAGACTTACCCTTTCCCTTGGAACACTTTTATTGTTCCAACAGTCTATGGCAAAGTGACCCACTTTGGCACAACACCAATACTTATGGATGTTGTATCTCCTCTTCTGAACAATCTTTGGAATGTGCAGGCTTTCAATGGTGATTTATTTAGAAAGGAGAGCTGCAGCCTTCTTCTTATTTCTTTTAGAAAGAATTTTAGTATGCCAGTAGATGTACTTGGTTTACCCTACGTTTCACCAATAGAAGTCTTCTTTCCAGTTGACATGCTATTGATGGCATCAAAGAAATCCAAATGAGGCTTACTGACTGACTTAACCATTGTTAATTTTTTTACTGGAGGAACTTGAGAATATGCCATTGCCTTATCCTTGAGAGTGGGGGTTGCAGCACCAACCAAAAATGGTCCATAATAGGCCATTTGGATTTCCTCATGGTGAGCCTTCAGTGGACTCAAACCCATGCCATTTCTCCTTCCATTATAAGATACCCTTGTATTCTTACAAAAATAATTCTCATTCTTCTAGTGACCATACACGCTTTCCTAATCAAATATGTTGGAAGGGAGTATTTTATTTTGAAAGGTTGTCAGAGTAACAACAAGAGCCTTGCCTTTCCCTTTAGAATGAACAGCTCTAGAGTTCCACTTGAAACCCAAACCTCTCCTATACTTTTTAGAGGTGAAGGAGTCAGTCAGTGGAAAAACTATTCTTGGTTAAGAAAATTCAGCCACATGCTTCCTCTCTTTGAGGAGCTTCTCATCAAGATCCATGATGATCTTGTTTTTTGGCTAATAGTGCGAATTTGGATAATTGATAATTTTTTTAGTTGGCTGACTTCTCTCCTCATTTGAGCTGGCAAGGGTGTTGACTCAGGCTGCAGGGAAGTAGCTTACAGAATAGAGGTAATCTCCTAAGCTTGTCTCTTGACAAGCCTTTTGCTCTTCTTCAAAGCTCCCAGAATTTCACCATACTTATCAATCAATTAATTGACATCATCTTCAGATTCTGATCCATCATCCCTATCGGAGGAAGTGGATGCTTCAGAGTTTGAGCTAGACTCAAAGACAGAGGGAGAGCTATGGTAGAGTGTACCTCTTCAGGAATAGAATTGTCCTGATTATCTTCAGTTAGGGCCATGAGAATGAACTCTTCATCATCTTCAAAGTCACTATCAATATAGGATAGTGGGGCCCTTATGCTAGATGGGGCAGCTAGATGATAAGCCTCTACTCATATGTCCATGAGACTAATGTAGGACTCCTCTTCATCTGATTCTGAGGACTCAGAATCACTTTCTGACAGGAAGATATTATTCTTGGATAATAAGATCTTTTCAGCCTTCCCGTCCTTTTGATGTTTTTTGTCTTCAAACTTTATGTGCTCCTTCATCTTAATTGGACAGTCAGCAATGACATGTCTACTCCTATTTCAATAATTGCAGACCACATTAGTCTTAATATGTATGTTCTTCCTAGAGTCATACCTTTCCCCAAAGGGGTTTTTTTTTATACTTGTCCTTTCTTGAATAAGGATTCCTTGATGTGGTGCTTGAAGAGCCCTTGTTCTTCCATTATCTTCTCCCACTCAACATCTTCTTAAACTGCTTTAAGAACAGTGTTAGTTCTCCATCTTATAGCTCATTGCCTAAGGAGCTGGTATCTGAGCTCTCTAACTCTGAAGCTCTTCTTGGTGGAGAAGGAGACTTTTCCCTGCTCCTTGTGGCTTCAGATCTGAAGGCAACAGTCTTCTCTTTAATGAGAGTTTTGGATACATCTTCTTCTACCTTCCCAGAGTTCAGCTGCATCTCATGGGATAGAGCTTCCCAAACAAATTTTGAGGCAATGTGTTAGCAAAGTTTCCAACCTCTCTGATGGCACAGATCTTGATAACCAATTCCTTGTTTAGGGATCTGAAGTACTTGGCATTCAGCTCATAGTTTTTGAACTATCCGCCATAGGTGATCAGACTGTTCACTATTATAAAGAAATTTTCATTGCATTCTGTACAACTCAGTGTTCATTGTGTGGGTCCAATAAGGAAAAATAATGGCCCTCAATAAAGGCTAGCTGGAGCCCGCCCGGACAAGACAGGCGAGCCGAAAAGCAAATTCGTGCCCTCCTGGCAAGCGAGGGAGCCAACCCGCATACTCCTGGTTGGTGAGCTAGCCAGGTCCGCTAGACCGCATCCGGCTAAGTGGCCACTAGTCCAAGACAGCCTGCCCGCCTCGGTGTAAGGGGCATGCGAGCCGCAGGTGCCCTGCTTGCGTTCGCCTAAAGAGAGAGGTGAAATGCGAGAGCCAACCAGCATCCGCGCAGTTACGTGACGAGCTAGTCCCAATTCCCCCTGCCCCCCTAAGCGTGAGGGGCAGATATCCTACATTTAATGTGATTTGGTCTGTCAATAGCTATTTAGAATAGTGGAGTTTCGCTATCGGCATACCACTTTGAGTTTCTTATAGCCGTTTAGAATACCGGAGTTGCGCTATTTGAAGACAGGCCTAAAAATCTATAAATAGACCCAAGGGGGTACCTACAAGATAAGCTTTCCAATTTCTCATTCCCTAGATCTTCTTGCGCTTTTTGAGGTGCCCTTAGCTCAACACTAGCTAAGGAGGGGAAGCACTCTAAGATATTTTGGGTTGGTGGTGGGACCTCTGTGCTGGAGCCTTGGGTTAGTTTCGAGTTCTATGTCTTCAATCATAAAAGCTTGATAAGAGAAGTATGTGTGCGGTCACCCTTCTCCAAGGGTCCAAACTCCATGGAAGTTAGTTCTCAGTTTCAACATTTTGATGGGGTGAGAGTGGAGTATGACTAGCATAAAAAATCCATGTGAGTTCAATGACTGGAGGTGAAGGACAAGGATATAACTGGGCTGACACACTACCTCCCCCTCCACTCGCCACCCTCAGTATATTTGATGATTTCAGGCACGAGATGTGGAACCTCATCATGTTTGCACTCGGAGCCAGCAGGATCTTCCCGGGTGAGCTTTGTTACCTGGCTCGATAATTGCGGGTCGAATAAGTGAGGTTGAGGTGTGAGATTGTCCCTTCAATGAGCTGGTCTCATCCACCCAAATTCTAGAGGGGTTCCGCGAGCCAGAGATATCCTACTACACCGAAAGGGATGATCTAGTCCATCACATCAAGTGGTTTGAGGATGTGGTCTCGATCAGGTAGTTTTCAGAAGTCTTTAAATGTCAGCTCTTTGCCATAACTCTTAAGGAGAAGTCGAGGGATTGGTTCCATCAGCTTCCAGCCAGCTCCATTTATAGTTTTGAGGACCTACGCAGGGGGTTCTTGCTAAGGTTAGAACCTTCCAATAAGGCGAAGAAGGCACAAGAGTCCATGTTCCTCATCAAGCAAAGAGTGAATTAAACTGTGGGGAGTTACGTGGATAGATCGCAGGAGTAGGTCCTACAGGTGTAGGAGATGCCAGGGCACACCCTTATGGTGGCCTTCACCCTGGGGATGCTGTAGGGGTTCTTCAAAATGGTGCTGAAGCGGGTTCCTCCAGTGTCTTTCAAAGAGCTGATGGATAGAGCAGCCCTGGATGTAGAGGGTGAAGCGTCGAACCCGCCGTTTTCCAGGAAGCTTGCCAGGTTGGCTCCAGAGGAGGAGAAGGAGCTAGAAGGTGACAAGGGTAAGGAGGCAAGGAAACTAGAGACCCAGCAAAGGGAGTAGGAGCAGTTGAGGGTGTCTGCCGGGACCCTAATAATCGGTTAGGATGGAGGCAACAAGACTGGCATGACAAGTGCCAGAGGAGAGGTTTTCATGGAGGAGATATCTCCCAAGGGGACAAGGGCTAGTTCAACACTCTAGGTTGGAGGCAGGGCTAGATACTTCCTCTCCTTGATCAACAAATGGCTATGGCGATAGATCTGGGGAGGAGAAGGAGGCCAGGAGGGCTTCCCTACGGTGTCTTCCACCATTAGGAAGGGCATGCAACGGCTACCTGCTCGAAGTTCTTGGAGATGAGGGGAGCCAAGGGGTAGGGACAAGAGCAACAGCACCGCCAGGAGGTGCGAATCGAAGAAGTCCTGCCAAGATTAGAGGAGGGCAGGTGTGATTACTAGGCCAATGTAGGAGGCTGGGGAGGGATCGGGGTTATCAAAAGGGGGTGGGAGTCGAGGCCGCTCATAAGGAGAGCTTCCGCACCATGTATTGCCAGAGTGTCACGTCCACGTCCCTAACCCCACCATAGATGAGAAGATTACCTTCTTCTAGAAGGACATGCTGGATCACGAGGATTCGTTCTGCAATGCGCTGGTCATTCAGGTCACCGTTGAGAACTTTACCATCTCCCGGATCCTCATGGACAATGGCAGTTTTATCAACATCATCTTCAAAAAGGCATTTGACACGGTGAAGGTGGAGGAAAGAGGGTGTTAGCCTCGGATGGGCCATTGTTTAACTTCTTCAAAGAGAGGAAGGAGGTAGATGGAGGAGTGTGGCTCCTTGATCTCTTGGGGGGCTAATGTAGAAAATGTCGGCTCATCATTTTGGACGCTCCTAGCAGTTACAATGCGATATTCAGAGAACCCATCATCAGCACCTGTCGTTGTGTGCCCTCATCTCTCCACCAATGCCTCAAATTCAATGTCAAGTGCATCCAGGTCTAGGTCTGGGGAGGCCCTAAGGTGGAAAGATAGTGCTACGTGATTGCGGTCAACACCATCTCCTGCCACGGAGGAGGTGAGGATATGGAGAGGAGGATGGAAGAGATGTATGGCTAGGAAGCCATGAGAGGAGCTGAGGAGATAAAAGCGGAGGAGGAAGAGGTTGACGCCTGAGTACAGGCTATAAAGGAAGTCCAGGACAGGCAAGCCGAGGTGATGGCCGTATAAGAACCCGAGGAGGAAGTTCTTGTACCCGGTATGGGGGCCACGGTCATGTGGGAAGAGAAGTCCCGGCTAGAAGCAGCGGAGGAGGTAGTGCAAATGGAAGTTCTTACCCAAGAAGAAAGGGTGGAGAGAGTGCAGGTTAATGTGCTGCTGAGCCTAGAAGATTAGGGCAGGATGCTGGAGTGCAACCAGAGGAACGTGTACATCTTCACATGGAGTACGACCGACATTCCTGGAATTGATATGGATGTGGATTGCCACCGCCTTAACCTTGATTCTTGAGTCCATCCAATCTGCTAGAAGAAGAGGTCTCCCACTAACAAGCTGGTCGAGACCATCCGTGAAGAGGTGGAGAAGCTCTTGAATATGGGGTTTGTATCGGAGATCCAGTATCCAGACTAGGTCATCAATGTGGTAATGGTTAAAAAGGGGAACGAACGCTAAAGGATGTGTATCGATTTTTCTCTTTTAAATATAGCATGTACCAAAGATTATTACCCCCTGCCTTGAATTGACGGGCTGGTTGACTCAGCATTCAGGTTTTCTCTAATGAGCTTTCTAGATGCATTTTCAGGTAATCACCAGATCAGGATGCACCTGCCCGACATGAAAGATGTTTCCTTCATCAAAGGGGAGGGGTGCTACTGCTATAAAATGATGCCCTTTGGGCTGAAAAATGCATGTGCGACATACCAAAGGATGATGGACCGGGTCTTCCCAGAGCAGAAAGGAAGAAACTTGGAGGATTATGTGGATGACCTCATGATACAGAGTCAGGACGTGGACTCTCACCTTCGAGATCTAAAGGAAACTTTCGTCACCCTATGGAAGTAAAAAATGAGGCTGAACCCCTTGAAGTGTGTATTTGGCGCATGCAGGGGCAAGTTTCTAGGTCATCTCATAACTATGACATGGTTGGAACCCAATCTAGATAAGGTGGGGGTAATTATGGAGTTGGGGTCGCCTCAGAATGCCAAGAAGTCACGCGCTTGATAGGGAAGCTTGTAGGGCTGAGCAGGTTCCTCTATTGGGCGGGATAGAAGTACTCGTCCTTCTTTAAAGCGTTGAGAGTGGGTAAGAAATTCGAGTGGTCCGAGGAGTGTGAGAAAGCCTTCCAAGCATTGAAGAAGAAACTAACCCAGGCTCTGTTTCTCTAGGGACCCAATGATGGGGAAGATCTGTAACGACTCCACCCGTTAAATAACATATAATAAAATTTCCGATCAGGGCTGTCACAACCCGCATTTTCTCCGAATTTAAATGTTTATTAGAATACGAGAAAATGCGTGTCGTGATGCCATGTCGAGTAGGGGATAACTGCCGACGCTCAGGCGAATCACTAACTACCCTCTTTATGAAAAATTCATGAGTTTATTAATTGGAAAATCGGTTATATTTTTAAGGCCGTATCCCTCGGCTCTGTGGATCATCTAGTCCACAGTTCAAACTATACTTATACTTAGCGGAAAATACTTTGTTTAATTGGCTTTTTGACATCCTAATAGAGATCGCGTAAGTGTCCCCAGGGGACATCTTATACTATGCAAGAACCTATATTTAATTTTTATATATATATAAAATGACCTTTTTACGTTGCATTGAAAGTAGTGTATGAGTTTTGTAAAACATGCTGATTATGAGCTATATATACTTAATAGTGTTTTTAGGGTTTAAAAGTAACTAGCATCCTAACATAAATCATCCCAAGAGCAAGTTTAATATATTCGAAAGCAGTAAAACTAATAGTGTAAGCAAGTGCAAAGTATCTAAAAGAGAAACCACCAGTGGGCGTCAACATCTGACACGAACCCACTGATGTGTAGGTATGTCTATACTACAAGTCTATAGAAAACTACCTCCAAACAAGAGGGAACTGAGAACCACAGTAGAACCTGAAATGCTAGAAAATCTCAAGGAACAAACTAGCCGCACAGTCGGCTAAATACCTGTACCTGAGGTATTCAGAAAAAGAACACCTCAGCAAAGCAACTATCAAAAGGAAAAGAAAAGATGCAATAGATTCAAACAGGAATTAAGATCAGGTAAGGACAAGTAGAAATGAAGTAAACAAGTGCAGGAAAAGTGAGGTAAGAAAAACAGGTAAGAAAAATACTCATCAAAAGTGAGTAAAAAGGGGTGCACCAGGTGCACGAATGAAGCCAAGCTCCAAGAATCTCTGCAAGAAGGATTAGCACAATAACAATAACATCCTAACATATGGCTAGAGCGGAAAGAATCACCTAGTACTAGAGGTGGACAAATTCAGTAACAAGAGCCTAGGCTGGTGGCAACATGTCCAACCAAGTCTATCAGGCTTAAATATCTCCAAGGTGCTGTGGTGGTGGCATCAGTCCAACTCAACCAAACAGCCCAGAATGTCTTAACAAGACAAGAAGTAAAACCAGGGCGGCGGTACCGGCCCGACCCACCTCAAAACCACATCCTACTCCAGTACTAAGTGACTCGGGAAAACCCTGGCTGGTGGTTCCATGTACCACCAAGAAGTCACACTGAACCCTAAACAATCTAGAGCAACCCACCTAAGAGTCTTATATGTCGGCGGACTAAACATCGAGTTTGTCCAAGAAAGCAGTTTGACACAAATAAATTGAAAGTGATACGATACTAAATTTATATAGGTAGTTTGATACTAAACGATTACCAATAACGCGATATTAAATATAAGAAAGTAGCTTGATCTCCAACTAAACCTATACAGCTAGCTTGGTACAAAACCCTAATAATTAACTTGATACAAACCATAAACATTTAGCTTGATACAACCCATAAACAATTAAATTGGGTGGTTTGATACCAAACATAAGCAAGGGACTTGACACAAATTGCAAACAAGAGGCTTGACACACACAAAAAAAGAAAATGGCACGCACAAAAAAGAAAATGACAAGGGGGTTTGGGTGGTTTTGATACAATCCAAATTCCGGGCAATTACGGAGCAAGCTATATCATGTTCTTGAAATTAATAATAACCACCATAGCAAAGATTTGCACCCAAGAAAAAAAAAACGCATCCAATGAAAAAAAATCTCAAGAACTAAACAAGCTTAACACAAAGGGCTCTCGAGTTAAACCCGATCGGGGCAATATTCATAACAAACGGAACACTTGCCTAATAGAACCTCTGGTTTGAAGCAACGACAATAACAATCGGGGCAAAATAACGAATTAATTGATATGCAGTAATAAACAAGGGAGGCAACATAATAATGACAATATAAAAGAGAAGATGAAAGGCTTTGTACCAATTTTAAGATCATAATCAAGTCCAAGAACCACCAACCAAATCTTCAGGAATCAAACAACCAAGACTATTCATGGAAAAAGAAATTTACTTTGGCAAGTGGATACTTGCCTTGGCTTTTGAAGGAATTTGGCCAACAATGCCCTTCCTAACAGGAAGAGATCACAGCATAACCTATAAAAAGGAAAAAAATTGGGAAGAAATACTCGATCAAAGCACGAAGATAACAAGAACTCTCAACACTCGATCGGAAAAGAAGATGGTGAAATCCCAAAATGGTTACCTCGGAACAAAGATTACGGAGAGGGGAGTTCGGATCTGGCCTCGGAAGGAGATTTCAAGGCGGAAAAGGGCGGGAGATCGGCGGTCGGAGCCGGGCTGGCATCCGCCTTTCTCTTCCGCGAACAAGAGCCGCTCGGCCCTTTTTTTTCTTTAGCGCTGGGCGGATGAATGGGGGGGGGGAGAATGAAAACCTAATACTAACTATAATATAAAATAATCTAATATAATATATCACAAACCATATATTAACTTATGATACTAAAATTTACAACTTAAATTTTAATACAACTTATGTTAAATTATAATATAACTGAATCTAACTCCTAACTTAATCTAACACACGGCAGCCCCCTCCCCCTCAAGAACCCCCACCCCCCCCCCACCCCCCCCCCCCAAAAAAAAAAATAAAATAAAAACAAACCTATTACCTCAACTTAAACCATAATTACCCCCTACACTAGCTACGCGCATAAATTAACGCCCCAAAGGACACGAGCACAAAATCTATAAGCGGCGTACACGTACGTGCACGTGCGCATTTACGCACTGGCATGCCCAAGTCACTAAACCGACCAAACGTGGAGCGCAAGCATACATTTATAAATAGTAATAAAAAAACAAATGACCCGTCAACTAGCGATCGTTGAAACGACGTGAAACGTGACGTTCACGAATTTCGACCAAACTCGCACTGTAGCCAAATACTCGGGCTACGAAAACAACGGCGAAGTCAGAAACAACTTCCGATGATCATACACTCGAGCTAATCTCGCCCGAAGCCAAAGAACCAGGATTCCCTAAGAGGCTCAGCCGGGCCTCCAAAACAGACACCGGCTAGCTGGGGAAACCATACAACAGGCTATAACCTTTAAGAACACCTAACGAGGTACTCTAACAACGGCACAAGCCGGAGATGCGCCAACATAACGCCAAAGGAATATTCAATTAATACCGAAAAACCGGGGGCGTTACAAGGGCCCTACACTATATTCCACAAACAGACGACGAGGTCACAGTTTAATACAAAAATACCATCGCACCCTAACCCAGAGCATTCTAGTGGAAGCATATTACTTGCAAGAACTTAACCAATAAATGTCCACTACTATATAGATATCATATTTATATAAATAACAAGGAATGTATACAAGCACACACCGCTCACGGACTTAAGGCCTTACAAGTTTGTCTTTACAAAAGGTGGTTTCATACATCGGCACGCAGGCCGGCCACAAATGAAATCCATTTCTTTGCACGGCCTTCAAAGGCCTACAAGCAGCAGCAGCAAGGGCTTCAACCCGCTTAATCAAAATCAGCCCGCAACACCTGCATATGGACGTCCACCCCAAGGGTGATAAACAAACCAACGGTCAGCATTCACCTGACCCATTATAATGACCCTACCCCTTACTCGGTGCAGAGGTTCCTTCCCTACATGAGTGCAATCACAATATATATAAACACACAATATCATCACAAATGCCTACCTTAGTACCGGACGATGCGTGCATTCAGGGCACTTTTACGGTGTACCGAAAACCTCTTGGTCCCACCATGAATTCGAGGTGATTAGCTTGTTGGCCAGGCTGAAGCCTCCAAACCCCTATTGAAGACCTCACTCACCCAACCCACTCAGAGGTGTTCACCTCACGACAACTAGTGTGCACTATCGGTCGACCTACTCTCGTAGTATAACAAGCTGCTGGGAAGGCCCGCAGCCCCCCATTTGTAGTGTTACGAATCGATTGCTCACACGCTCCTACCACTGAACTTGTTGGGTGGCCCACCCACTCAGAGGTTCTTAACTTGTTGGCCATGGGCATCAACTTCCAAACCCCTGTTGAAGCCCTCTCATGCCCATCCACTCAGAGGTATCCGTAATCCATCTCATAACACAGGCATATAGTACCGCTATCTCATCCATCAACCAGCTCGTGCCGAGCATACAACAAAGGGAGCTATTCAAAGCTTCCTTACCATAATTCACAAGCATCCTCACACTCTCAGCAAGCTATTCATTTTATACACTGAATCTTCTCCGGTTCGCAGCATCACAAATCTAGACTACCCATCCAGATGGGCTTCACACAGCATGTCTATTCCGTACTACAAATTTCCGGATCTAAATGCATACTCAACCACTGGAATCGCATACTCTTTCCACCTCTTGGTGGAGGATCCCATGCACATGCATAAAGTAGGACTTCACTTGTCCAAGAAGGAAATCTTTACCCTTGACGATCATTTCGGAGCCATGGAAAACTGGCCGGTTGGCAATCACCTCGATGGCCTTGCCTCCACAATGCTAGTCTCAAATCTCAAGTCGGACCTTTGAAGCACCACCGTTGGCCGGAAAACTTCTCCTTCTTCCTCCTCTAAGCTCTTCCTTCTATCTTCTTTGAAAGAAAATATAGAATGAGAGAATACTCTCAATCCATGGTCTTATCACTGTACGGAGAAGCTTGGACCATAGGATCCAAATAGAAGGAAATGGACGGCCATGGTCTGCCCTGGAATCACTTTTCCTGGGCTGACACGGCTTGTGACACGCCTGTGTCACAAGCCGTGTTCCCTAAGCGGTTAAAGAACTGACTCTATACAGACTAGGACACGTGCTTAGACACGCCTGTGTCAACTCCTTCATGCCCGAGTTCAGGGGTGTATTCCTCAATCAACATACGATCAATTCTCCCAACAAGGACACGGTGAAGGCACACGCCTGTGTCCTTGGTCATGTGCTAAAGATGCCCCTGTGATACGCCAGTGTCACAGGCCGTGTGCCACACTCGACACTGCCCGGTTACACCCCCGAGCAGGACAGGCCCTCGGACATGCCCGTATCCCTGGACGTGTCACCTTTACATTCCATGGGACATGCCAATGTCCCAAGCCGATTGCCTCACTCGAGACCCACACGAGTACCCAGAGCTTGACATGCCCTAGGACACGCCCGTGTCCCAGGCAATATCACCCAGCCTGAACTATAAATTACAATTTGGGGTGTTACAACCCTACCCTCCTTAGAGAAATTTCGCCCCAAAATTTAGCGCAACAGTAAACACCTACGCAAACACTCCTTTTCTCCACCATAACAAAAACGCTTCGGGGTTAGAGCTCAGAGGCCACAGCTTCTCTCGCCCTATGGCATTGCACAAACAATAAGTTTTTACCAACATACATACAACATTACAACAGGTATGGGAATCCTTCACTCCAAGAGTAAAGTACACACTTTACTTCAAGATATTTCTGCTCGTCTGCCTCCTGCATAATCCTCTTTACGGACACGCTCTATCAATAATCACACTTTTCACCACGGTTATGTTAATCCACTCGTTGCGGTAATACTATGATAAGTTCGTAGGACAATAAAAATCTTAAGCCAACACCCAACAACATCTTTATTCACGATCATAACATGTTTATACGTGTAAAACAAAGATCGTATACATTATTATAGATATGAACACATAATTACAGATAATCTTGCCCTTCTTGCTTTGTGTCGTATAAGGACCACTGTTGCAGTTTCGGGCTTTATGTCCTTCTCTGCCACACGATAAGCAAACGGTTGACATTTTCCATGCAACTGCTCCAGTATCAACCTTTTTTTCCCTTGGTGTAGTACCGTAATATCATCTTCGAGCACGATGCCCAACCTTACCACAAGAAAAACAAATATATGTACCATGCCTTTTCTTTGTTCCCATGATGGTGGAAGTGGTTGGTTCCAACATATGTAACTGCTTATTCCACGTATGATCATAGGCTTTTGACACATTGGCAAAGATTGGCACATTGATACCGTGCCTCACTCTAAACTTCTTTAAGGCAATTTCCAAAGACCTAGCTTCCATTACTATGGCATAATGTCCAAGCAACATTGGACCCCCAATACACGTCATAGTTCATTGCGCAGACCATCGTAAAATCTGTTTGTCTTCGTCTCCTCAGTTTCAAATACAAACTCTGCATGTTGTCTCAACTAAACAAATGCATGAAAGTACTCCTCGACTGTATATAGTCCTTGGGTCAGACACATATTCAACGGCGGGATCGATGCTCCTTCCCTTTCCACCTACTCATGGTGGGCCTTGATCATCACAAAAACCACCTCTGCGATCAACCAGATCGTTTCGACCGAAGGAGGAGGTGTGGGCACCGCAGCTGGTGCCACACTCTCATCCGAACGATGGGGCTCAAGATGCGAAGTTTAACTCTTTGTCACCTATATATGAACAGGACATCATTAACGTCCAATCCAAAACAGCAAACATTCCCAATATACACGCTCACATTCCTACTTGACATTCTTCAGTTCATAATAATAAAATGGTTTGCATGTACACGTGTGGGTTATAGATCAAGGTCGTAAGATCCGTCCTAGTATTGAAGGAAGGAAAGAGGCAGCTACCAATTTACTATATAAGAAGGGTCCTGAGAAAGGTGGAGCTTCGATACCCAATTCTGGAGAAATTGGCTTTTGCTTTGGTTGTCTCTGCTCGGAGGCTCTTACCTTACTTTCAAGTGAATTCCATCTGGGTGGTTACTGACCATCCCCTTCGCAACATCTTTGAGGGGGTGGAGCACTCCGAGAGGCTTGCAAAATGGTCAGTGGAGCTGAGTGAGTTTGAAATTTCTTTTGTTCCCTGCCTCTCGATATAGGCCTAGGCATTGGCTGACTTCTTGGCCAACTATATGGTCGAGGTGGCAGAGAATGAGCTCGCTCTCCTGTTCCCTAGGAAGTTGAAGTTGGATGGCGCCTCGGGAAAGAACTAATTGGGACTAGGTGTGATCCTGGAGAGTCCTCAAGTGATAATAATAGAGCAGACAGTGGTCATCCATTTCCCCATTACCAATAAAAAATAGAGTACGAGGCAGTAATAGCGGGGCTATGACAGCCAGGGAGCTGGGGGTGCTTGATGTGGAAGTTTTAATGGACTCCATGTTTGTCTCCTCTCAAACCAACGGCCAGTTTGAAGTGAGGGATCCCACTCTACAGCTGTATCTAATAATGTTAAAGGGAGTCATTGGCATGCTCCAAACATTCTCCATCCAACATGTGCCTCGGGAGGAAAATGAACAAGTATATTAGTTGGCCAAGTTCGGACTCCGTGGAGGAGGAACTCACACCGACATATTCCATCTTCCATTTAAGAAGGGGTGCTGATGGAAGTGGATCGCCGCCCATTTTGGATGGATCCTTTAATGACCTTCTTAACCACAGGGGAGTTCCCAGATGGCATGAACAAAAAGCGCTTTAAGTACAAGTCAACATACTACCTAATGCGCGATTGAAAGCTATATCGAAAGACCCCTCGGGCTTTCTAGCGCATTGCGTGGCAAAGGTGGAGGTCCCGAGAATTTTGGAAGAAGTATATTCCGGGAAGTACGGGAGTCACTCAGTGAGCAGGACAATGAAGGGAAGGATAGTAAGGCAAGGGTACGTTTGGCCGACCCTAGGCCAGGATATTACTGAGTTCGCAAATAAGTGTGAGAAGTGACAGCTATTCACCCTCTCAAACTACTACCAGCCCAGAGGCTCAGAAGCATCATTGTCCCCTAGCCCATCGCCATTTAAATAATGGATCTTGTGCGATCCTTCCCCCGGGCCAGTGGACAGAGAAGGTTCTTGCTAGTGATTATCGATTATTTTTCTAAGTGGTCGGAGGTCAAGGAGTTGGCTAAGGTGACCTCTCAGGTGATTCAAAACTTTATATCGGGGGGAATTATTTGTTGGCACGGGTTGCCCCAGGCCTTTGTCATGGACAATGGCAATAGTTTGCAAGAACGGAGTTCATCAGTTTTTTTTGTAAGATCGGGATTGATCTTCGGTTCGCGTCGGTCCACCACCCCAGGAGTAATGGGCAGGTGGAGGTGGCGAACAATATAATTGTAAAATTGTTGAAAAAGAAAGTGGAAAACTTGAAGAGAAGTTGGGTGGAATAGATCCTGATGGCGGCAACCCCCAGCGTGATAAAGTTGAAGAGGAAGATGGCGAGGGCGACGGCGTTCTCCTACATGTTAAGGATGATGACGGCGATGGCGGCGGCGGCGACAACATTATCCTGCATGTTGAAGATAATGATGGAAGAAGACGATGACGACCCCAACATGATGGCGACGACAACGATGAAGACTTATGAAGGATTTAAATATTATTTTAATTATTTGCATTTTAATTTTCATCATGTTATTTTTAAATTTTTGTAATGTTTAATTTTTATTTGGGCTGGAAATTGCCAAGTCTTGTTGTAAGCCTATATATAGGCATGGACTCTATTATTTTCATTAGAGAAAAGAATGAAAGAATTTTGAAAACCTAAAATTGGTTTCCCCCCTTTTTCCCTCTCTCCCTCTTCAAAATTTTGGATCTCCCTCTTGTCTCCCCTCTCTTGGTCGCCGTCCTCCTTCCCCTCTCCTTCCCTCCTTATGGAATTCGGCAACAAGCCTCCTCCCCTCTTCCTCCTCTCTTTTCTCCTCCACCTAGCCGACCACCCTCAACTCCACCTCCAATAGTTCAGCCACCACCACCCTCTTAGCCTACCCACCATCTCTTTTATATTGAGATCGGCCAAGACAAAAAAAAGAGGCTCCTCCCTTTGTGATATTCATCCATCCCGGCGTGAAGCGAAGGAAGCGGACGAGTTTCTCTCCATTTGGCGAAACTTCGGCGGAACCGTGGAAGAGCAATCCTCAAGCGAATCGGAATCATCCATTCCGGTTGGGTAACGAGATTTTCTACCTCTTGTGTGAATCTATTTTCTAGAATTTTATTTGGTGGAATACCGTTGTGTTATTTTTGAATTGTTTTTCGATCATGGTTTCATGTTTCCGATAGCATAAGTTGTTGATTCAAGGTTCTTAATTTTCCGAGAGGTTTGGCAAGCCTCGCTTTCGTTTTGTTGGGGGTGATCTACCATTTCCGAATCGAACTTTTCGGTAGATCTCTTCTGGTACAACCATCGCTCGGTCGCACCAAATATTGGTCTTTTTAGCTTGAGAGAACATCGGCCTATAGCCGTTTGTTCGATCTTTATTCGGCGTGGCTACCGTTCGATAGCAATAGTTGAAATGTTGTTCGTGATTGTGCTGCGTTTAATTATTGTGTGAGCGTAATATCGGGAATAGAGAGGTGTACGTGTAATTCCCTTAGCCGTTATAGTGGCAAACGTAGTGGCCTACATCAATTTGGTATCAGAGGGAGGTTGTGTCGATTTCTTAATTGACACCAACCTAATTAATTTTAGTAGGCCGATACGCAGGTGCACAAAAATTTTCAAACCAAAAAAAAGCAAAAAAATATTTTTTTTGTGGTCTGCCAATAGCAGCCTAAATTTTTATTTTTCAGCAAAAATTCAGAAAACAAGATTAATTAATAATCTCCATATTTTTACCAGCAAGAATATCAAAATATATATATATTATTTTGAAATATTAGCGGGAACAAATATATCTTTGGAAATTAATATGGATCAGACTATATTTCTTTGTATTTGTGCACTTACTCCGCATAGTATATCCCCATTTTCCCGCTGAAAATTAAAACAAAAAATGGCCTACGATGTTCACGTTTCCCGAATGAAATCTTTAGGTTCCGTCATGAATGTTAGAAAGCCTTTCCATTGTCCAGTAGTGGAAGAGATTAAGGGGTTGATTGGCCAACTAAAGGTTAATCAAGTTGTACTGCACTCATCTATGCATGTTAGAGTTCCAGCTCCGACCTATGATGGGCTAGGTAGAACGCAAGAGTTTTTATGCTGGGTGAAGGCTATGGAGTGCTATTTTGAGAGATATCAGATTGTGGACCCCCACAGGATCCCCGTCGCGAGACTTCAATTATTTAGTCGAGCCCAGACCTTCTGGCTCAATGAGGAGAGACGTTTTGGGACATCCCTCGAAGAGTCACCTGTAGGTTGGAATATTATGAAGAATCTATTAACGAATTATTATTACCCTCCCCAATGTCGTTCTCAGTCATCTGAAAATCTGAGTGAAACACTACCTATGATTATGCCTACACCGTACATGTACCACACCCCGTACTCCCGTACTAGGACGTCACATAAGTTTACTTCTCCCCCCCAGGGCACTAAGTCCCAACTTGATTATGAGAGTGTTCCTATCCTCGTGGGTAGTCGGGCGATCAAGATACGTGAGACTAGTGAAACGACTGGGTTTGGCACTATAGATCATTCTATTCTGACTACGCCCGTAGTCTCCTTAGAGTCGCCCCCTGAGCTGTCAGATCTAGTTATTGACTCCCCTGATGAGTCTGAGGCTGATTCTACGATTGCGCCCGTCACTGAGGATGAGGCTATTATCACTAATGAGTGTAGCGACGTTGAGGAGATTCGTTACCCTAGTGACCTGGATGAGGATTTCTCTTCTGAGGAATCATCTCCACTCCCCTTCGACGACATTTCAGAGCCATCCATCTTGATCGTAGTGGAGTCTTTGGATGACCCTAAGTCGATTGATAATCTGGCTGAATTAGAAGAGCTACCTTACGCTGAGAGCTTACCTAGTCGTGAGTTAGATGATGTTTGGGATGATGATAGTTTGACTTGTGAGAGTATTACTTTGCCCATTACTAGCCACACTAGCGTTGTCACTGATCACCCTAGTGTTGAGAGCCCTCTCCAAACTACCAGCCTCGACGTGTTAGAGGCTGTGATTACACCTAATGAGAATATCTCTAATTTTCCTGAGGATCTTGTAAGTGAGGATGTTCCAGTCGATTTCTCTAATCACGAATTAATGGATGCCCCAACTGATTTGGAGGACTTACTATATGATCAACATTTATTGTTGGAAGAACTTTTGGATGAGTTGGTAGAGTCCTCCTTTGAAGAGTGCTATTCAGAGAGTGAGTTTGGTGATGATGTGCCAGATGAGTTTATCGTGAGGGAAAATATTCTGTTTGATTTTTCGGTTGAGTTTGATGGCTTGCACCCGGAGGATTTTACTTGGACGATAAATCAATATTTTGACACTGGGTATGACGTAGCCCCTCTTTCGGAATCTATCGATGCACCCATTCCTGAGATTTTTACTGCTACTGATGTCACGATTTATGAGTTGGAAGAATTTACAAGTGAGAGAGTTATACTTTTGGAGTTCGTTATTGAGGTAGACCCGGATAAGCGTCCCCTTATGCTAACTCCGTGGCGTGAATTTAAATACGATCTTAACTCTTTCTCATTGTTAGCGTTATCGATAATCCCTCCTGATATGTTGACCCGACCAGCGGATCCTTTGGGTTGTGCGTTTAATTTGCCTGATTTGAGTCAATTAGTTTTACCATCCATGCTGGACCCTCCTTGGGACACTTCGTGTCGTTTGTTATTAGATGTTGTGTTGGGTCATGATGATAGTCTCGTTAATTCTGTACCCTCTTGATTTTTTAAGATTCACCAAATCTCTGAGAGCACGTTAATGACGTTGCCATCTTTTGTGCCATCAGATTGCATTCAGTTAGTACCACCTGATTTCATTCTACTAGTGCCTCCTGATGTAGTTCCGCTAGTGCAACCCTATTACTTTCCGTTGGCGCCACCATATTTATTTCCGTTTGTGCCACCTTATGTAGTTCTGTTACTGCCATTTTCTATGACAAGTCAACATGCACTAGTATTTGCCTCTCTTGTTCTTAATTTACATAAGCACGGTAAGGAAGCGTTAGTCACACACATGTCTTCTTATCAATATATCGCTAACCAACATAAGCGGGTGTATTCCTATAAGGTTTTCGGTTTACTCTTGGTGTGTCTCGTCCCTGAATGGATGCCTTCGGGCACTATAGAAACGTTAGCGAGTCGGCGAGTTAAGACTTCTTGAATTTTTAATCAATTAGGAGAAACAACATGTCTGTTTAAGTTCACCACTGAATGGGGTAATTCCCCTAGTTTAAATGATTCCAATTTCACGCATTGTGTTTTTCCACCATTTGAAATATCTAACTCTACGTTTGGTGCCAATATATTGTCATTTGGGTTGGGGGTGAGCTTGTTCTTGGATCGTTCTCTCCATTGGTCTCAAACGGAGTTACGTTGACTGTTGATGCAGAACTTTTTCTTCTTTATTTGCCTAATGCTTTGCCCAAGTTTCGCAGGACAAAATTTTGCCTATACAGGTTCATTTTTGGTGTTTTGTTCTCCTCTCCAAGTGGAGGTACTCAGCGTTATATGATACGATGGTGTGCTCGCCCGGTCTCCGACGACCCGGCGATGGTTCATTTGGATGATGTTCTTCGGCGCCAGCACCTCCATGCCAACTCATCGGTGTTGAGTTATTTTGAGCGGGGGAGGATTGATGGCGGCAACCCCCAGTGTGATAAAGTTGAAGATGAAGACAACGACGACGACGGTGTTCTCCTACATGTTAAGGATGATGACGGCGATGGCGGCGGCGGTGACGACGTTATCCTGCATGTTGAAGATAATGATGGAAGAAGACGACGACGACCCCAACATGATGGCGACGGCAACGATGATGACTTAAGAAGGACTTAAATATTATTTTAATTATTTGTATTTTAATTTTCATCATGTTATTTTTAAATTTTTGTAATGTTTAATATTTATTTGGGCTGCAAATAGCCAAGTCTTGTTGTAAGCCTATATATAGGCATGGACTCTATTATTTTCATTAGAGAAAAGAATGAAAGAATTTTGAAAACCTAAAATTGGTTTCCCCCCCCCTTTCCCCTCTCTCCCTCTTCAAAATTTCGGATCTCCCTCTTGTCTCCCCTCTCTTGGCCGCCGGCCTCCTTCCCCTCTCCTTCCCTCCTTGTGGAATTCGGCAACAAGCCTCCTCCCCTCTTCCTCCTCTCTTTTCTCCTCCACCTAGCCGACAACCCTCAACTCCACCTCTAATAGTTCGGCCACCACCACCCTCTTAGCCTACCCACCATCTCCTTCATATTGAGATCGGCCAAGACAAAAAAAGAGGCTCCTCCCTTTGTGATTTTTATCCATCCCGGTGTGAAGCGAAAGAAGCGGACGAGTTTCTCTCCATTTGGCGAAACTCTGGCGGAACCGTGGAAGAGCGATCCTCAAGCGAATCAGAATCATCCATTCCGGTTGGGTAACGATATTTTCTACCTCTTGTGTGAATCTATTTTCTAGAATTTTATTTGGTGGAATACCGTTGTGTTATTTTGGAACTGTTTTTCGATCATGGTTTCATCTTTCTGATAGCATAAGTTGTTTTTTCAAGTTGCTTAATTTTCCGAGAGGTTTGGCGAGCCTCGCTTTCGTTTTGTTGGGGGTGATCTACCATTTCCGAATCGAACTTTTCGGTAGATCTCTTTTGGTACAACCATCGCTCGGTCGGACCCAATATTGGTCCTTTTTGCTTGAGAAAACATCGGCCTATAGCCATTTGTTCGATCTTTATTAGGCATGGCTACCGTACGTTAGCAATAGTTGAAACGTTGTTCGTGAGTGTGCTGCGTTTAATTATTGTGTGAGCGTAATATCGGGAATAGAGAGGCGTACGTGTAATTCCCTTAGCCGTTATAGTTGCAAACGTAGTGGCCTACATAAGCTCCCCTCAGTTGTTTAGGCCCAAAGTACCATGCCCAACACTGCCACAGGAGAGACCCCCTTCAAGCTCTCTCACAGATGTGAAGCTGTAATCTCGATAGAGTTCGAGGTGAGGACACCATAAATAGTGGAGGCGTAGGAAGTCAGAGAAGAGTGGAGGGATGAGATCAAAGACGAGTTGCAGCTCTCCCTAGTATGGTTGAAGAGATGCGCGACTTGTCATCCATCCGACAGGAAGAGGTCAAGCGGAGGATGGACAAGTAATTCGACAAGCACATCCGAGTCAAGCAGTTCTCAAAGGGAGATTTGGTCTTGAAGAAGGTGTATGCGGCCAGATGGTCGGTAGCTGTTTGCTAAATAAATCCCAATTGGGAGGGTCCCTATGTAATTAAAGAAGCATTGAATTCGGGACATTATCATCTCCAAATGTAGATGGAGAGTGATACAGAAACTCGCAACGGTGGAGAGAGAGGGTTAGAGAGAAGAGAAGAGAAAGTGGATGTGGTGGTTGAGAATATTCCCCGATTCTATATCCGATAAAGGCAAGCGTACCTTATCGGTTACAGTATAGGACACTAAAGATTAGTATCAAGGTCGTATTTCCCTGGGGCGTAATGACTACTTATACTCAAAGGAGTTTTCTATTATTTTATCAAATGATATTTCTATTAAATGTTAAACAAAAAACAGGAATTAAAGTACCAAACTAAAAAGAAAACTAAACTACATGCAGGATAAAAAGAGTTAGAGCTAATAATAAAGAGGCGCACTCGATCAAGAATCACTTCAGCAGGAGACGATAAAAAAGACGATAAATAAACCTAAGCTTAATAGGGTAAAAGTCCTTGACCGTGAAGGTTCCTAAAGCTTGAACACGATTCTCTCGAAGTCGTGCCCAACTAAGTTTAGGAAGGTCTGACTGTGTCTCGTCTAAATCGGAAGCATAAAGCTCGCTTTACGCGGTGAACCCCTCTATTGGATTTAACTCCAATCTGTGAGATATGGACGTCTGCCTCTCTTGAGGGGTTCGTACAACTCCCTTTACTCTTGAATGCTCACTTCATTCTATCGGCCTCTCGGCTAGCCCAGAATAAAAGCAAAGGTAGAGAGTATATATCGATAATATACCTCTAGCCCATGAAAAATCAAGAGTAATTCAATGTTAAAACCTAAAAAGAAAAGGTAAATTAAAGCATCATAACTTAATCGCTTGAACCTCGGATCATCAAGATCGAGTACAAGGAGGATTAGTTAATCATAGTAAAAGGGAAAGAGAGGGGTAGATAATAAAGGTGCACGAAAACTAAAGAGAGCGAATTAGAAAAAGGAAATGCCAACAACAATTTTATTGAAAATAAAATGATTACAACTAGGAACAAAGATTACAAGTGCATGAAAATAAACTAACTACTGCTACGATACTAATAAGAAAGGATTACAGGAAATGAAAGTGCATTGCATGAAATTAAAAGCTAGAAATGGAGGGAGAGAGAGAGTAAAACATGAAAATAAAAATAAAAAAACCGTAAGAAATGAACTAGCAGCACCTCCCCTCTCCCAAAAAGTTGGTTCTAAATACTGGGAATGGCCTGGTATTTATAGAGTTTTCCCACGGGCTGGTCATGCCCTAGGTCACGACCGGGGAGGGCGTGTCAGGGGGCGTGATTTGTACGGAGTGTACCTCGGGAGCTGCATTCTGGCGAGAATGATGATTATTTCGGTACGATGGTGGTCAAGCCCTAGGTCACGCCCGTGACAGGGGGGCGTGACAGGCGTGTCAAGTCAAAGTCAGCAGTCGCCGGTCCATCAGATGTCGAGATAGGGGCAGTCACGCCCCAGGTCACACCCGTAACACAGGGCGTGATAGTACTGTTGCGTGCAGTGGTGGAGAATGCATTGAATGTAGCGGCAGACTTCGGGCAGAGGGCGACATGCCCCGCGTTACGCCCTAGGACACTCCCGAGGAGGGCGTGTTCGGGGGGCGTGACACGGGATTTTGGCAGGAAACTCTCTCTTGCGTCTCTATTCCTTGGGAATAGGTGACACGCCCGAGGTCACGCCCGGGGAGGGCGTGACAAGGGGGCGTGACAGGTCATTTTTGGTCGCAAACTTGTTGAAACCTGAAAAAACAAAAAATAAACATTAGTTATAATATTTACAGAAAAAGTGACATAAAATTACCTAAAGGGAGAGATTTAAAACGAAAATAATATATTTTTACCCTAATAAATTAAGCTAAAATATGCATCATAAAATTCCCCAATACTTATTATTTTGCTTGTCCTCAAGCAAAGACTACGAGTTAGAGAAAATAAAGAGGATTAATTGAAAAGTTTAAAAATGCTATAAACGAGTAAGACGGGAATTTATTGGTAGAGAAATTTTTAAAAAGAACCGAAAATTCCTACTTTAACTTAGCACAAAAGTTTATAAATTTTACTAAATATAAAAACAAATCATCCCAAATTTTTACAGAATTAAAACTTAATAAAGTAACGAGTAAGAAGCGCATTGAGTCACTACTGAAGTCTAAGAGACAAATTATAACCATAGTCAATCAAGACAAAATTCAATATTTCTATCAAATATACTTACTCAATCTAGTTTCTCGCTACTATACTTAAAAGTAAACGTAGAAAACATGAATCATTAGGGCTTTAATTAGGCGTACAGTTAGGCTTAGGTTTTTAAGGTTGCGATATTCAAAAAGATAAACACGGGGGATATTTGCACACTTAAAACAAAAAGAAAATGAGCTTTGCCAAAATAAAGCTATCCAACATAAATATACTTTTCTTTTCCTCTTCTTTTACATTTTTCATCAAATATTTTTCTCATTTTTCATTTTTTTTCTTTCATACATAAAAATTTCCACTTTTGTAGCGAAAGATAATACAAAGATTTTCCACTAATTTTTTCAAAAAGATGCACATTAGCAATTAAAGCTCAAAAATAATTTTAAAGTGTGCATATAGGTAAGCTATTTGGCCGTGGTGAAATAAAATGTGGGGCTACAATAAGGAAACGAAAAGGCACAAAAATGGCTAGCAACGATTGTTGTTTGGCGGGGTGCAAAGGCTCAAATGTTTCAAAAGAAATGCCTAAATCATTTTCATGCTTCCTTAATCTACTCAAAGTAAAGTTTTGAAATTTAAAAAGAGGATAAGCACAAAAAATAAAAAATAGAGAATTTTCTTTCATGAAAATAATGATAATAAGCATCTAGACATGTTTGTGTCTACTACACTTAATACTAATTAACGTTTAAAAAGATTTTAATAATGAAAAATAAAGGATGATAGGTTTTATAAAAGTAAAAGAAATAAAAGAAAGGCTAAGGAAAAGTGAAGAAAAATTCAAGAAATTTTTCAAAAATAGCATACTACTCTAAATAGGAACACTGCATGAGTCAACATACTACTCGCTAAACATATTTAAACAGAAAATTAATCTAATTTATTCTAACTAAGCAAGTAGACATGAGCTTGAAAAAAACAATAAAAAGCAAAGTAGCAGGGTACTAATTGATTAGGCAAAAATTTACTCAATTTAATTTGGGATTTTTTTTTCAAAAATTTTTATTTATTTTTTTATTATTATTAATTTTCAAAAATATAATATATACAACAAAATTTTTTTTATTTTTTTTCTAAAATTTTTATTATTTTTTTATTATTATTTTTCTAAAGTAAAATATTAAGGGAACACTCCCCCATACTTAAAGTTAAACATTGGGGACAATGTTTAAAGTTATGTATAAAGAGAGTGAGAAGAGAGAGAAAAGAGAAAAAAAAAGAAATGCAAAGAGAGGGAGAAGATGCTTCCCTAGCGCTTGATGCCCAGACGTTGGAAAATGCATCCCCCAAACTTGAGCTAAAGATCGGCTTCAGTCCAAGTTGCGAGGCGATAAGCTGCACAAACACGCGGGAGCTTATTCCTGCACAAAACAAAAAATAAAAAAAACGGAAAAAGAAAAAAGAAAAAGATAAGCAAGGGGTGCCTCCCAAGAGCGCTCTTTGTTTAAAACGTCGTTGAGCTTGACATTTTTTGTTAGCTAAAAGGAAAATAAAAAGAGAAATGTAATGGCAGCTCGCGCAATATGCGTTTCGGTGCGAGTGCCAAAACATTTCTTATAATAATAAAAATATTTTTTTGTATTTTTATATTTTTAAAATAAAATAAAAAAGAAGAAGATTTAGAAAAAGAAAAAAAACTAGAGAAAGAAACTAAACTATTAGAAGGGGGAAAAGAAGAAGTAGAAACTAAACTAGAAGGGAAAATAAAACTAGAAAAGAAAATAGAATTTTCGCAAGGAGGAGGAAGAGAAGAAAAAGAAGAAGGCGATGACGGTTGATCACAAGGAAATGGTTGGAAAGAAAGATCTGGTTGCTCCACCTGAATATCAATCATTTCAGTAGATTGGGAGCAAACCGAGATATCCGAAAAATCAATCTCTTCATAAGATCGAGCACAAGAAAGTTCGTCTTCCTCGGAAACTTGAAAAAAAATCGGAATATCGTGGGAAATTTCCTCCTCGAGAGGTTGAAGGCACAATGGAATTTCTGAATAATCGTCTTCCGCAAGTGTTGGAAGGAACTGCGGAATATCCGAAGATTCATCATTCGAAAGAAAAATAGGAGGAGGAGGGGAAGAAAAAGATGCGGCCTCAGCAGCTAAAGAATCAAAAATCACTTTGAAGTGAGCATTGATGCGTGCATCAAATGCTACACCATCAAAAATGACTTCATTTTCGCTAGAATCAAAAACGGGAGGCGCGCAAACTTGCGGAGAAAAAGCGGAAAAATCTTGAGATGGAATGGATTGATGATCACCTTGGCCCCAAGAATGATCAGGGTGTTGCCACCCTGAGTAGTTCAAAGTAGGGCTTGGATCAAAATGTCCATTCAAGAAATTTCCGGAAGAATTAAAATCAGAAAAATTCGGAGGAGAAGGGAAGGAAGGCATTTGAAAACCATCGTAACCCCATGAAAAAAAATTCATGGACGGATCAATTTGGCCAAATTGATTCGATCCAGAAGTGATAAAATCATGGGTGGATGAAGGATATCTTACCCAACACTCCTCGCGAGAGTGACCGAACTCTCCACAATTAAAACAAAGATTAACCATTTAAAAAAAAGTAAATCACCCGCGAAGGAGGGGCGAGAGAAAAAAAACAAAACAAAACGATAAAATTAATAGCTATCCTTTTTTCAAAATATCAAAACATTCCCCGGCAACGATGCCAAAAACTTGATACAGAAATTCGCAATGGCGGAGAGAGAGGGTTAGAGAGAAGAGAAGAGAAAGTGGATGTGGTGGTTGAGAATATTCTCTGAATCTATATCCGATAAAGGCAAGCGTACCTTATCGGTTATAGTATAGGACACTAAAGATTAGTATCAATGTCGTATTTCCCTGGGGCGTAATGACTACTTCTACTAAAATGAGTTCGCTATTATTTATCAAATGATATTTCTATTAAATGTTAAACTTAAAACATGAATTAAAGTACCAAACTAAAAAGAAAACTAAACTACATGCAGGATAAAAAGAGTTATAGCTAATTATAAAGAGGCGCACTCGATCAAGAATCACTTCAGCAGGAGACGATTAAAAAGACGATAAATAAACCTAAGCTTAATAGGGTAAAAGTCCTTGACTGTGGAGGCTCCTAAATCTTGAACACGCTTCTCTCGAAGTCGTGCCCAACTGAGTTTAGGAAGGTCCGACCGAGTCTCGTCTAAATCGGAGGCCTAAAGCTCGCTTTACACGGTGAACCCCTCTATTGGATTTAACTCCAATCTAGGAGATTTGGACGTCTGCCAC
Organism: Platanthera zijinensis; assembly: GCA_039513925.1. Taxonomy (NCBI): domain Eukaryota; kingdom Viridiplantae; phylum Streptophyta; class Magnoliopsida; order Asparagales; family Orchidaceae; genus Platanthera; species Platanthera zijinensis. Next base: position 95,110,477 of record CM077089.1, read on the forward strand.
TCTCGAGGGGTGCGTACAACTCCCTTCACTTTTGAATGATCACTTCATTCTATCGGCCTCTCAGCTAGCCCAGAATAAAAGCAAAGGTAGAGAGTATATATCGATAATATACCTCCAGCCCATGAAAAATCAAGAGTAATTCAAGGCTAAAACCTAAAAAGAAAAGGTAAATTAAAGCGTCATAACTTAATCGCTCGAACCTCGGATCATCAAGAGCGAGTACAAGGAGAATTAGTTAATCATAGTAAAAGGGAAAGAGAGGGGTAGATAATAAAAATGCACGAAAACTAAAGAGAGCGAATTAGAAAAAGGAAATGCCAATTACAATTTTATTGAAAATAAAATGATTACAACTAGGAACGGAGATTACAAGTGCATGAAAATAAACTAACTACTGCTACGATACTAATAAGAAAGGATTACAAGAAATGAAAGTGCATTGCATGAAATTAAAAGCTAGAAATGGAGGGAGAGAGAGAGTAAAACATGAAAATAAAAATACAAAAACCCTAAGAAATGAACTAGCAGCACCTCCCCTCTCCCCAAAAGTTGGTTCTAAATGCTGGGAATGGCCTGGTATTTATAGAGTTTTCCCACAGGCTGGTCATGCCCTAGGTCACGCCCGGGGATGGCGTGTCAGGGGGCGTGACAGCTACGGAGTGTACTTCGGTAGCTGAATTCTGGCGGGAATGATGATTATTTCGGTACAATGGTGGTCACGCCCTAGGTCACGCCCGTGACAGGGGTGCGTGACAGGCGTGTTAAGTCAAAGTCAGCAGTCGCAGGTCCATCAGACATCGAGATAGGGGCAGTCACGCCCTAGGTCACGCCCGTGACACAGGGCGTGACAGTACTGTTGCGTTCAGCGGTGGAGAATGCATTGAATATGGCGGCAGAACTTCGGGCAGAGGGCAACACGCCCCGCATCACGCCCTAGGACACGGCCAGGGAGGGCGTGTTCGGGGGGCGTGACACGGGATTTTTGCGAGAAACTCTCTCTTGCGTCTGGATTCCTTAGGAACAGGTGACATGCCCGAGGTCACGCCTGGGGAGGGCGTGACAAGGGGGCGTGATAGGTCATGTTTGGTCGCAAACTTGTTGAAACCTCCAAAAATAGAAAATAAACATTAGTTATAATATTTACATAAAAGTGACATAAAATTACCTAAAGGGAGAGATTTAAAACTAAAATAATATATTTTTACCCTAATAAATTAAGCTAAAATATGAATCATTAGAGAGCTCCTAAGCGATGCCTAGAGAGGTGATGACTTAAAGCATTTCTACTCATAAAAGTAATAAATCAATCCATTTTTCATATTATTGGCTGATATTGTCAGTTTGTTGCTCAATATGTGGAATATGGGATGAGGCTGGCCAAAAAGAAAAGTTCGGTTAAAGCTCAACTCTCGCCGTCAGGCTATCACTAGATGATTGGGCCAGTGGTAGTGCCCGATGGTTGGCCAAAAGAGATATGTCTAGTTGATGCTCAAGACCCGCCGTCAGGCTCTCACTAGCTGATTAAGCCAGTGATAGTGCCCTGTGGTCGACCAAAAGAGATATGTTTGATCGATGTTCAACACTCACCGTTAGGCTCTCACTAGTTGATTGGGCCAGTGGTAGCACGTGGTGGCTGGCCCAAGAGGTATATCTTGTTGATGCTCAACACCTGTCGTCAAGCTCTCATTAGCTGATTGGGTCAGTGGTAGCGCCTGGTGGTTGGCCAAAAGTGATATGTCTTGTTGATGCACAACAATCGTCGTCAGGCTCTCACTAGCTGATTGGGCCGGTGGTAGCGCACGGGAGCTTGCCCAAGAGATATTTCTAGTTGATGCTCAACACTCGTCGGGAGGCTCTCACTAGATGATTGGGCCGGTGGTAGCACCCGGTGGTTGGCCAAAAGAGATATGCCTGGTTGTTGATAAACACCCTCCGTCAGGCTCTCATTAGCTGATTGGACACGTGGTTGCGCTCGATGGTTGGACAAAGGAGATAAGTCTAGTTGATGCTCAACACCCACCATCAGGCTCTCACTAAACGATTGGGCTAGTGATAACGCTAGGTGGCTGGCCCAAGAGATATGTTCGGTTGATTCTCAACACCCGCCGTCAAGCTCTCACTAGCTTATTGGGACCATGGTAGCGCACGATGGTTGGACAAAAGAGATATGTATTGTTGATGCTCAACACCCACCGTTAGGCTCTCACTACCTGATTAAGCCAGTGGTAGCGCCGGATAGCTAGCCAAGAGATATTTCTTGTTAATGCTCAACACCCGCCGTCAGGCTTCACTATATGATTGGTCTTGTGGTAGCGCCCAGTGGTTGGCTAAAAGAGATATGTCTAGTTGATGCTCAACACCAGCCATCAGGCTATCACTAGCTGATTGGGCGGATGGTAGCTCCCAGTGGTTGGATAGGCAAGATATGCCTGGTTGATGCTCAACACCTGTCGCCAGGCTCTAACTAGCTGATTGGGCCGGCGGTAGCGCCCGACGGCTTGCCAAGAGGAAAGCCTGGTTGATGCTCATCTCCCACCGTCCAATTCCTATCAGCTAATAGCAAGAAGGAAAGAAGGAAGGTGGAAACTCTTAACAAAATTCTATAAAATGATTTGAAAGAGTCAAATATCGCCAAGGTAGGAGATTCGTGGGGGATCTGGATCTTTCCCCTCAAGTGCCAGTTCAGCACATATCCAGTCTGGCACTCGCGAGTCGCGAGCACTCAATAATGTGAGGCTCTCACTCTCAGGCCGCGTCGCGACCTAATGAAGCTTGGCTCACGCAAAGCCGAACGGCCCGGACGTGAGTCGAGGTGCGCTAGTTCCTAGACCTTGCATACGGCATAGGAGAAGCTCTTTAAGTAAAGGTAGTGGATCTCCGCTCGCAGGCCGGCTACTTAAGGTCCTGTCATTTCCTAAGGTAAGTCCTTAAGGGACGTGCGATCTTACTAGCAAGGCGTGGGTTCGGATGCGGCGAGCTGGAAGACTGAGCTGTCTCGCGAGTACAGAAGAAAAGGAAAGAAATAGTTATCAAAAATAATGAGACATCATTTCAAGAATAGTGCATGTATTAATTAGAAAAGTTTACAAAATAGGGGACTCAGCCCGTATTTACATTATATCGAGGATAACAAAAAGAAAATACAATATTGTAGAAGAAAAAAACCGAGAGAGAATGCAGCGCGTGGGTGCCTCAAGGTGAGCTCTCAAATGGCGAGCTCTCCCAAAGGGCTTGGAAGGACTCGTCACCTGGCTTTGAGACTGGAAGAAATAGCTCTAGGACCACGTCACTCGCCGAGGGCCCCATTCCTTCGCTCATCACTAGGCCAGCCCACTACATAGTATAGAGAGTAGACATCGCGGCCTTGTAGGAGTTCTTTTGCATCATCTCCTCCAGCTTGTAGTCAGAATAGTGGGAGAGTCGGCCACTATTGCTGGAATGCTGTGGGGGAGCAGCAGATTCTAGTTCCCACACTAGCATCCGCAACGCCTCGTTCTCCTTATCGAGGGTGGTGATTTTAAAGCCAAGGCGCTTGGCCGACACATGTTTTAGGGCGTGAAGATATCTAAGAAAAAAGAAGAAGAAAGGGGAATTCCATCACAGGACTTACTGATGAGTCTGATTAATATAGGTTTTTTTGGACTCATCTGGGCTTATATCTTACATCTGCACTACTATTTCAGAAGGAAAATTCATATATTTGATTAGGGCTTCACTTAGCCATTATAGCACAGTTTTGGCCCATTTTGGTTTGCAAATTGCACCGATTTGTCGGGGGTAAGTACTTGTGTACTCCCCGTGTAGATTTGGTTGTTTTATGCTGGGTATTGATGCTGTGAGCTTTTGCTCCAGCTTTGGTTTTTGGCTGTGCAGGTGGTGGGTTTTCCGCAAATAAGGAATTCTTAATTGCTGAAAATAAACGGTCTCTCATTTCCTTAACGCACGCTTTCTGCCTGTTCGTGCGTTTTATTCGCGGGAAAATAGTCGAGCAGAGCTCGACGATTATCGTCGAGCTAAGCTCGATGATCTTCATGCACGGTTAACACACGGTTTCTTTTAAATCGTGCGCGAAGAAAACGCACGGTTTTCTTATAGCTGTTTAGTTTTTAGCGTTCTGTGGTTAATCGTGCGGTTTGTTCACACATGGGTAGAAGTTCCCATGCGCTAGTAAAATGCACGGTTCCAACTGCTTGCCGGGATTCTCTGTGCTCTATATTTACCCGTGCGATTTCCTTCACGCACGGGCGGCAGCGTCCGTGCGAATGTAAAACGTACGGGTCAATGCATATTCTTCCGCAAGCATTATCCTTGAAATTAATATCGCACATTTAATGCACGGTCGTGCTCCAAACCGTGTGTGACCATTTTTCTGACCAGTTCGTATTTAATTTCAGGAGTTGATTGGAGTAAAGACCAGTCTGCCACTTCCGCTCCTCTGAGCGGGAAAATCGTCTAGCAGACGCTTTTTCCTCTCTCCTCCTTGGAGAGCTCATCCGGCCACCGTTCTTCCTCTGAACTTCACCACAAACGAAGATCCTCTATTGTTTCCTTCATCTCCATCTCAACAGGAGCATTTGGAGCTATTTCTCACTGACATTGGAGAGTTTCCGACGAATTCCAACCTTCACGGAACATGAAGAAGATGGGGAAAATGTCTTTGAACTAGGTGATAGCACATCAATCTTCCTCGAATGTCACCCACCGACCGAGCCCGGACGAAGACGTATAACCTTTGACTCTAACCGAGAATTGTGGCTAGCCTTCGCGCATTGGGTTGTATTTCTCCTCATTTCCTTTGTATTAACTTGGTTTATGAGTACTTGTTGTTGGATTAATGAGTAAGATCGTTGTTTTGCTTAATGATTTCATCTTGTCAAAGTATGGTTATGTTTTAGTTTTTTATCGTGTTGGTGCGATTCAATCTTTTCATGTTCTTGACGCGATAGTGTCGTCCTAGTGATTGTTAGACCGTTCTTGGCGAAGATGTGACTACGACCCTCTTTGGTTTGTCCATCCTCCTTATTACTCACATGAGTAATCCACCATAGCGATGTGCTGAAGGCGACTCGCAATAGTTTTATTAGTGCTAAATTTAGAAAACCCCAAATAAAAAGCCTTTGTTACGTTTGACATTACTTTCCAATGAGGAAGATCATACTCCCTACTTGCACTCCCTGATAGATCGATATTCGGGGATTCAACTCCTCAACTTTATTACTTGACTACGATTAGTACATTTGCCGAAAGTGAATCAAGTTTTTGGCGCCGTTGTCGTGGAGTGAAACCGTTGTGTGTATTTTTCTATTGGAAAAATTATTGCAAGAGTTTTTGGCCTTTTGATCAGTTTTTGTGTGTTGTATGACAGATCCAAACCCCGGGGTTAAATGAGGAAGATCTATGAGTTTATCTTGAAACTAAATGAGGGAGGAGAGCTCGTCGGCGTGCTGATGCTACTGAAGGTAGAGAAAGAATGGAAGAGTTAGGTCAAGGAGGAAATGGCCTTGGTGAACGGGTCGTTGAGGACCAGGAGGAGGTCCGACCCCGCATTAGGATAATGTGCGACTTCACGAACCCTACCGCATGAAATTTTTACCCTCATTTCGGGCTGGCCATCATCAACAACCACTTTGACATTTAGCCTGCCATCCTCAACATGAACCGCAATAACACGCAGTTTTCGAGCTTGCCAAGTGAGGATCCGTAGCTCCATCTGGCAGAATTCTCGGAGATCTATGGCACGTTTCGTTACACTGGCATTACAGATGACGTGGTGAAGCTAAGGATATTCCCATTTTCGCTAAGGGACAAGGCAAAAACCTGGCTCCACACTATTGCTCCCGGGACTGCGACTATGTGGGAGGCTCTTTCTTCGAAGTTCTTAGCTAAATTCCACCCGATGGACAAAATAGTGAACGCTTTAAGGGAAATAGCTACCTTCCGGAAGCTGTGCCAGGAAACATTATCTGAGGCTTGGGAGAGATTTGCTAATCTATAGCGTCGATGCCCCCAACACGGCTGTGAGCCATGGAATTTTTTTGAAATATTTTATTTTGCTGTTGAACCTAATTAAGGGCCATGATCGACATAGAGGCTGGAGGCATTATCATAAACCTAACTCCCGACGAGGCTTTGCGGCTTCTTCGTGACACCGCTTCTCATAGCATGTATTGGACTGCTGGAAGAAACACACCTAGGGGTGCAAGAAATTTTTTCTAGTTAAATACGGTGCAATCGCTAGCTGAGGCGAGCCATCCTACTATGGATTGAATGATGTTGCTAACCAGATCGACCCCTCCTCAAGCTCAGGAGATGGTTATTTTGTGCCAAGGTTGTGGAAACCCCGACCATCATATATATGAGTGCCCAGCTGGAGAAACTTTTGCTGACCCCTCAGGTATATCTGCTGACGAGAGTGTAAATTTTATAAATAATCAGAACTGCGTTGTTCCTTATAACAAAGGTTTAAAATCTTAATGCGAAAAATCATCCGAATTTATCCTGGAACCAAAATGCTCCCGGTCAAAGGTGGCAGGGAGGCCAACATCAGTTTGATGCTCTAGCTTCTATTATCTAGCAGCGACCTCCGCAATCGGGTTATAATCAAAATGTGCAGGGGACGCGAAAGAGTGCGTTAAAAGAAATGATGGAGAAATTCGTTGAGATGGCTCAATCCAACATGGCCACTCAGACCGCCTCCATGAAAAACATGGAGATGTAGGTGGGGTAACTACCCTATGAGTTGTCTGAGAGTAATCAAAGCGCCCTCCCGAGCAACATGTCAAAAAATCCCCGTGATCAAGGGAAGTGTGTTGGGGAGACGAATGAGTGTATTAAAAATGAAGTGGTTGTGAAGTGTGAAAAAATGCTATAGAGACAGTGGCCCTATGTGATTCCGGATCTTCTTGCAGCATTCTTGCTTTGCAAGATGTTGAAAAATTTTATTTAAATATCGAATAGAATGTCCGGAAATCACTCATGCTAGCTGATGGGTCGGTAGTGAGGACCGACGGTGAGATAAAGGAGGTGAAAGTGATATTAAACGGTGCTTTGGTTGTCATTGATTTCCAGGTGCTAGGACCAATGGGGAATGCTTCACAACCCATCTTAGGGGTCCCCTTTCTGAAAGCTAGTGAGGTGACGTTGCAGTTTAAAGCACCTCGGCCTCCAAGGTTGATGCACCTTTATCGCCGCCCCTTACCTTTATGATTCTGAATGAACCAGAAAAACTACAGGATTTGAATATTTTGTTTTCTGACGGTTTTCTTACTGTTGTTGAGACACATCTGCTGTATGAAGTAGAAGATAGTGCGGTGAAAGTAGCAGGAATGCTAAAGATAGCTGAAGGGGAAATAATAGCGGAGTTGCTTAGAGTGTAGCGAGTTACGGTTGAGAAGGGTAGTAAAGTTCGGAGTGAGAGTCACGTTGGTGAGACAAAGGAGAGGAGTACGGCTGCTGAGAGCATGCATGTTTTAGAATCAAAAACATATATTGAGCCAGATGGTTTGTATAAAACTATGAAATAGGTTACTTGGTTGATCTTGGTGAGGAAAGGATGCCTAAGGACAGAAAAGCTAGAGCAAACTCTTGATTGGATGGAGTGGTTGTACCACCATGGCGGTCTCCATCCGTGGAAATTCTAATAAAAGAACTGTGAATACGTGAGGGGTAGGGGAGATTTGACTTCCCTTGGCCCTCAAGCTTATGCTTCTCCCTCGTCTAGCGAGTCCGGGGGGATGTATCATAAGTCAGCGGTTAGCTGAGATGTGAAGGATCTCCGGGTTTCTTTTTTCTCTTTTCTCTAGTACAGTTTTTGCTTAATTTTTTGTGTGAAATTTTGGACTTAATCGTTGTGTAATGCACACATGCTTTTGAACTATATATAAAACTGCTAATACCGGTATTTGGTCCACCTTAAGGACGGTAAAGAAAAGTTACTCCTGGGAGACAACCCATTGTTTTGTTTATGTTTTTTTATGTACATAATCTTTATTATGGATTGTTGTGCTTGGAGGTATTATCTTTTGCAGGCAGAGTGTATTCGGGTCGTGGACTATAGACTGAAATTAACGCCAATCTTCTGGTATGCCCATTTCTGAGCATTGGGTAACCCCTTCTCCTTACTTGCTTTTTTATTTCATGATAATATTATTGTGTTATGATGTTTAGGCTAAGTCTGATTGGGAGAATTATGCGGGATACTCACGCACGTGCATTTTACCATTGCCATGCTAGAAGAAATCATTCATTTACTATCTATGTTGCTTGGCATTGCATACCACTACACCACACTTGAGAGCGTGCTTGAACAGGAGCACGCCGTGAGTTTTATTGTCACTAGTGTGTGATTTGGAAAATTTTGGCGCTGGCCTAAGTTTGCGAGGCAGAGTAAAATGTTGCCTCCAGGTTGGCTCCTAATCGAGGGCTCACGTCTTAATTAGGATTATGTGTAGAATTAGATTATTTTTATTCTTATAGCGTATGTATTTCCATTGGCGTAAATCTTGTTTATTCTACTCGCCTACTTCGAATCTAGTGTGAATCAAACGGTAGCGTAGGGATGTGTGTCGACATTGCTAGCCTCGTATTGTTCTAGTCGAGAGGAAGTATTGTCTTTCTCGGTGGCTATGAACTTTCCCCTAGCTACTCTCGAAGCATGGGTGCATGGTTAGTCAAGGTCGCGCATGTTGTAGGTCATCACTTTGTTTTAGTTTGAGCCGTGTACCATTCCCGAAGTCTATCTGTTGATATCCCCGTTGAGCCTATCCCTTCCTTTGGCATCCCTATGCCTTGCTACCAAAGCCATATTTCCTTTCCTACTCGCACACCCAAATGTGGTCGCTCGATTGTTTTGTTTTGTTGTAGTTTTGTTTCAGTTCTGTATGGCTGTTATGCGGGAGCTTTACGCCGCTTGTGGTGTTGCCATATTTTTGGCTCGTTTTGGTTATTGGGTTAAATAAAAAAGGTGAAAAAAAAATACATGAAATGAAATAGATTTGAAAATTCCCAATGTGTAATAAGAGAAAAAAAATAAAGAAAAGGAAGAAAAAATAAAATTTTGTTGTATTATATTCATTATGGGCGTGCACGCACCGTTAATAGTCCAAGTCTGGTGGTGCGATGCACGTGTTTGTCGTTGTGTATAGTTGTGAGTGCTTTCGACCGGTCTCATTTTGGGTGTTCATATCCGTCGTGTTTATCATTGTATACCCCGCCTTTGCCTAAGCCTCCATTATACTCTAAGTCCTATAGATTCGCACTTGAGTAAAACTAGTGCCGTGGAGAGAGTGTGAACGGGCAAGCGTATGGTCCCTGACATCGATGGATTTCTTTGGAGGTGATCCTGAGCCCCGGTCTTTTGCAATGCTCAACTCAGCAATTGTCTGCTTTCTCCTTGCGCGTCACCAAATGATTCCCCTCGATTCTATAGTATAGTAGAAATAATATTTTGATACGCTTGTAGAAATATATAGGCTATTAGTGCATAATCTGAAATTCCTTCTACGATATTCCTATGAGCGTGAGCATGTGATTTCGTATGGTACTCCACTGCATAGTTTTAGGCCAGCTATCTTTATTTTTCTCGTCCGTGTTAGGGAAGATTTTCTCGGGATGAGCAAATGTTTAAGTCTTGTGGTGTGATGAGTACGATTTATATAGGATTTTCGGACTCATCTGGGCTTATTATCTTACATGTGCACTACTATTTTAGTAGGAAAAGTCATATATTTGATTAAGGCTTCATTTAGCCATTATTGCACTATTTTGGCCCATTTTGGTTTGCAAATTGCACTGATATGTCTGGGGTAAGTACTGGGGTACTCCCTGTGTGGATTTGGTTGTTTTATGATGTGTATTGATGTTGGGAGCTTTTGCTCCAGCTTTGGTTTTTGGTTGTGCAGGTGGTGGGTTTTCCCTAAATCAGGAATTCTGAATTATGGAAAATGCGCAGTCGTGCATTTCCTTAGCACACGCTTTCTGACAAATCGTGCATTTTACTCGCGTGGAAATAGTAGAGCGGAGCTCGACAAATATCATCGAGCCGAGCTCGATGATCTTCACGCACAGTTAATGCATGGTATCTTCTATACCGTGCGCGAAGGAAATGCACGGTTTTCCTGTAGCTATTTAGTTTTTAGCATTCTGTGGTTAATCGTGTGATTTGTTCACGCACTGGTACAAGTGCCCGTGTGTGAGTAAAACTCACGGTTCCACCTGCTTGCCAGGATTCTTAGCGTTCTTTGGTTACCCGTACTATTTCATCACGCACGGGAGGCAGTGTCCGTGCGCGAGTAAAACACACGGGTCAACGCATCTTCTTCCGCAAGCTTTATCCTGGAAATTAATATCGCACGGTTAACGCCCAGTCGTGCGCAAAACCATACGTGACCATTTTTCTAACCTGCTCATATTAAAGTTCAGGAGATGACCAGAGCAGAGACTAGTCTGCCACTTCTGCTCCTCTAAGAGGGAAAATCGTCCAGCAGCCTCTTTTTCCTCTCTCCTCCTTGGAGAGTTTATCCGGCCACCTTTCTTCCTCCGAACTTCACCACAAACAAAGATTCTCCATTCTTTCCTTCATCTCCATTTCTAGAGGAGCATTTGGAGTTATTTCTCGCTGACATTGGAGAGTTTCCGGCGACTTCCAACATTCATGGAACGTGAAGAAGACAGGGAAAAAGCCTTTTAAGTAGGTGATATCACTTCATGCTTCCTCGGACGTCAACCACTGACGAGCCCGGATGAAGACCAACACCCTTCAACTCCGGCCCAGAATCGTTGCTAGACTTTGCGCGTTGGGTTGTATTTCTCCTCATTTCCTTTATAATAACATGGTTTATGAGTACTTATTGGATTGATGAGTAAGATCATTGTTTTGAATAATTATTTCAACAAGTCTATGTGTGGTTTTGTTTTAGTTCATGATTGTGTTGGTGCGATTCCATCTTTTCATGTTGTTGACGCGATAGTGTCGTCCTAGCAATTATTATGAGCGTGAATGTCGAAGAGGTCACTGCGTAACTCATTGGTTTGCCCATCCTCCTTATTACTCACTTGAGTAATCCACCCAAGCGATGCGGTGAAGGAGACCCGTAATAGTTTTATTAGAGCTAAATTTAGGAAACCAAAAATCAAAACCCTTTATTACGTTTGCGATTACTTTCCAACGAGGAAGATCATACTCCCTACTTGCACTCCCTGAGAGATCGATATCTGGCGATTCAACTCCTCAAATTTATTACTTGACTACGATCGGTACACTTGCCGAAAGTGCTTCACTTACCACCCCCTAGATATCCAGTGAGAATAGCATTGGTTGCGCCCGCCCGCTTCTTATGTTGCTCCATCGCATCAAACTCGTGGTGGTGGGCTTATTCCTTATCGTCAGCAAGCTTCTAAATCATAGAGGAGTTCCGCTCCATCTACATGGATTAGTGGCCCACCATGTCAGCTAGCTCCAGGCCACGTAGTTTGGCCAATGCACTGTCATGTATGAGTGCACGGATGGCCTCCTTGTCAATGACCATGGTATCCTCCCGTACATAGAGGCCGAAGGAGAAGGTGAAGGCCTCCCGCTGATCGAGGCCTTCTCCAACCAGCTCGCCAGCAGGTTCAAGATGGAAGCCATGTTATCCTCCTTGTTCCACTGTAGGAGGGGCTTGCCAACCTCGTCCAAGTGCCGCTCCCCCTACTCAATGTTTCGGTGCCCCCTCAGCACGGGCTTGTCAGGAGACACCTGCTCTCGGGCCTTGGAGGTGTCGGTCCCTCACAGGGAGGCCCTCCAGTAAAAACCCCTGAGGTTGAGGCCTTCTGAGGTTTTTGGCACGTGAGAGCTTTGACTTTCTCACGGGATGCGGGAGGATCGCCGTCGGTGGTCCTTGGCTTCTTGGGTGAAGGTGGCGGAGGGGGATGACCGCGAGTAACTCGCTTCTGGGAGGTGAGGGCCGGGACCTCGCGATGTGCGGCAGCAGCCACCTCGGCATGAGCGAGTTTGCCAGGAGTGACTCACACGCTCTCATAAGGGGGTGCAGGGGGAGATCTTGCTCACATATAGCAATAAAGTTAGAACAAGTGAAAGAAATAATAAAGGAATGAGACTGAGTGTGGGTATCCTACCTACCCTAGGTGGTACGGAGATGAGGGAATCGACGTTCTTTCGGAGGAACGCAATGTCGAAGTTGTTCCCCTGGAAGAACCCGCAGATTTTGGCTTCGTGGTACCCCAGGCTAGGAGTGCGGTAGCTCGCCTCGCTGAGCTAGACAGGCGAGAATGTGACATTTCCGAAGTCGCCCCTGACGAAGACGAATTTTTAGAACCTATTGTGGCTCTTTTTTACCATCTCCCGCACCTTCACGTGGTTTTTGGAGAAGTAGGTGGTGCCATCTTTATTTGAAAAGAAGGTGAACAACTTGCGGAACATCGTGAGGCTGAACTCGATCCACTCTTCTTGCAAGAAGCAGGTAAACGCGATCACGACAACTTCACAGTTGGGGGGGAAGCTGTCCCAGAATGACCCCAAAATACATCAATATCTTTCGAAACTCAGGCCATAAGGAAACTGGAGGCCCGCATCAAAGTGGGCAATGGGGATTACGAGCTTCACATTGGAGAGATCGTTGATCTTCTCCTACTATCATGGTCTCCTCGCCTCAATCCCGGGCGGGTCGAAGTTGCCGACCACCAAAACAAACTCGCTCTCAATAAGGGTGGAGGAGAATAAGGAATAGTCGAAGAAGGTCCACCTGCATTTGCTTCTCCCTTAGGTATAGCCACCACTCCCTCCCATCTCACAATTTGTTAAGGCGGGCGAGATGCTGGGGTTCTCGCGGAAAGGAGCGAGCTAAGAATCAAATGCAGGAATGAAGAAGACGCAGAAGGGTTTTATTGCAGTAGGTGGAATGGAGGGTCTTAGGTTATCTATATAAAAACAAAGGGGCGGGAAAATATCCCATCGACGTGAAATGTGTGGATAGCAAAATAAGCACTTACTTTTTGATTTTGTAGCCCGACACTAGTTCCCGCCTACTCATTGCAGCCCTATGAAAACTATGTTGTAACGGGAGAAGGGACAAGCGAGCTAGGCTGGCCATTGTCTGCCCAATGGGCAAGCAGGCCATGTTTGCTCGCGTAGGACAGAGAGGCAAACAAACCAAACTGTCTCGCACCTTCATGAGAAGGGGATAGGCAAGCAAGATAGCTCACCTGTATTCACTTAAGAAAAGCTAAGCAGTAACAAGCAACAGATGAAAAAGAATTAATATAAAAGTATAGGCCCGTGAACGGACGAGCAGTCCCAAATAAAAACAAATATAAGATAAATAATAGTTCATGATGGGTCCATGCAAGTTGATCCAGAGACAGGTGCGACCCAGGCCTGCAGGCCGACAACGAAGAAGGGGTAAGTGGTTCAGTATTGAATTAACTTCCACCTATGCCACCCTCGCACCACGGAATGTGGCGGTAGGTTAGGGTAGTAAAACTCACGAACCGCCAACAGTTCTCGCAGGGCAAGATCGACATATTCCATGGCTTAACTGAGTCGCTCCTCTACTTGCATAATTTGTACTCCCGGAGAATTCGTCCTGTCGTTTTCTTCTGGGTGCCCCACACCCTACAGGACCGCGAAGCGCTCCTCTGCCTCCACCTTATCCTCATCCATCCTTCCACAGACCTCCCGCAGCATCAGGGAGTGCTTTTGGAACAACCGGGTCACCCACCTCTTCATTTCCTCAGTATCTTGAGGGTCGCCCAAGTATTCAGAGATGCGGTCCGAGAAAGTAGGAGGCGTGTACCCCTCACTGATGTCAACTTAGAAACACAAGATTGCATTGAAACCTGTAGAAGCAAAGGAAAGGTCAGAAAAATCAGACGGATGGTCACAAGTGAGCGAACTAATAAACTCACACGGGGTCAGCATTTCCCACAGACTGTTATGCAGGCGGGATGTACCCGGATGACCTTGGAAGAGCTCAACTTCAAGAGTCGTGAATTATTCTCCCAACCTAGGTCAAGTCAGCGATCGCGGAACTAGCGGAGGCCAGTCGACAGCTCCTTGGGTGGACGCTGTAATAACAAACAATCAGAAGGTGAGGGGGAATTAGTTGGAAAACAAAGTCGAGGGGTAAAGAACTCACTAGTGCTTAGAGGAATATTCGGGAATGCAAGAAGAGTAGATCCCGCAGCCGAGGGGTTGGCAACACGCTCGGTTACCCGCAAGGAAGATCGTCTCGGCAACATTCCCCCATTTCCTTCCTCGCAAGGTGCCTCCTATGGGATATAAGTTATCAGTATCAGAATGACATAAAATCAAATAAGGTGGCTCGTATACCCGGTGGGGAATCTCTAGATCGATCACCGTATTAGAGGGGATGCCATTCAGGAGAGATCTCCTGAACATATTTGCCTTCTTCGGCCTGAAGGATGGCTAAGCGACCCTCGAGCCAGCCAAGGGGTGGCATCACTGACCTACGCCCACGTTGTTGGGTACACTAAAAAAATATATACCAGATTTGGAGAAGCCTCATCTTACTCAATGATATACATCAATTTGTATTTAATGCATGTTTGAGTTTTATTGTGCAGGTGTAAGGTTTTTAAGGAAATTCTTTAAGTACAAGTGTCGATACTTGTGAAGAATTGTGTCGATGCTTGTGAAGAATTATATCGACACTTGTTAAGAATTATGCTGACACCCAGAAGTTGTGTCATCACTAGAAGAAAAGCTGTGTCGACACCCAGAAATTGTGTCGACACTGAAGAAGAAGTTGTGTCGACACCAAGAATTATGTAGACACCTAAGGAAGAAATTGTGTTGACACCTAAAGAAGAAGTTGTGTCGACACCCAAGAGTTATGTCGACACCAGTAGAAAGGCTTGTGTCGACACTAAGGAATTGTGTCTACACTTGGAGAAGGTTTGTGTCGGCACACGGGACTTGTGTCAACACACACTCATCATCGCCATCTTACAGCTACACCTATTCTGAGTCTGAAGGCTTGTGTCGACACACAGGACTTGTGTAGACACACACTCAACGACAGCTAGACATACACTCAATGCCATTTGGCTGCATCAATTATGTCAAGACCAGAAGCAGTTGTGTCGATACACGGGACTTGTGTTGAGACTTACTCAACGACAGCTGTGTAACATCCCATTTCCGGCTAGGCCCCTAGGAGTCGGTTGGTCGTGATAGAACCCTAGGAAGCCCAAAAATTGAAATCAATCGACCGAGATTTTGGGTCACGGGTTGGTCACGCCCGTGACCGACCCGTCACGCCCGTGACCTGGGGCGTGACTCCTTCGACGATCGTCGATCCCAGGGAGACGATCGTCGGGCGCAGAATTTTCAACCCGGCCCTGTCACGCCCGTGACCCAGGTGTCATGCCCTTGACCAAGGGCGTTACCCCTTCGGCGATCGTCGATCTCAGCGCGACGATCGCCGAGGGCGGAATTTACCTCATGACCCTGTCACGCCCGTGACCCACAATGTCACGCCCGTGACATAGGGCGTGACCACGTTCGACGATCGTCGATTTCAGTTCGACGGTCGTCAACCCAGAATTGGCCACACGGGCCTGTCACGCCCGTGACCCACAATGTCACGCCCGTGACATAGGGCGTGACCGAGTTCGACGATCGTCGATTGCAGTTCAACGGTCATCGACCCAGAATTGGCCACACGGGCCTGTCACGCCCGTGACCCAGGTCTCACGCCCATGACCACCCATCGACGATCGTTGATCTCAGTTCGACGATCATCGATCCCAGAATTTGGCTATCCGGGCCTGTCACGCCCGTGACCAAGGCCGGAACGTCAGCCAGACTGGAAATTTCGGTAACCGACGTCGTAATCAATTCGGATTATGGGAAGTTACACAAGGAGTATTTATGGGCCGTTTCCTACTTTAATTATTTAAATAAATAAGGAAAATGTTAGTCTAATAGGAAATCGCCACCTGGCAAACATCTCTTCGTTTCCAGCAATTCAATTACCAGTATCATAACCGAAACGTTATTAAGAAGAAATATTAATGGCCGTGAACGTTTCAACCTTTCCCCTCCCTCCTTTCTTCCCTTTAAAAAGGCCCCTTAGGCTCAAGGATGAAGTTTCCCAGCCCTTACCTGAAGTTTCGAGCCTCCTACTGTGCTGTAGAAGAATTCCGATGACGCCACCACTGCGCTATGACAGTCCAACGTCCATCTCGTCGTCAAACCATGAATAAGGTCCTCCTCTACTCTTTCTTCTATGGATAGATCTTAGAAATCATTAGGAGAGATATCGGGCTCAAAAGAGCCGGATCGGGTGAGCGTTTCCATGCTTTTCTGAAATTTGCATGGTGGCAGGTTCGCCGGAAACCGCCTCTCCGGCGGCCGTGCCGCCGCCCGACGGTAGCCCTCACCTCAACAGAGGTGGTGGTGGTGGTGGACGGCCAAGGAGATGGCTGGATGGCGGGGAAATAGCTTTGGAAAAGATACAGGAAACTGAGTTTTCAAGCTTCTAGTTTCGGGCTGTTGAAGAAGATGAACAGTGCCATGAGAATTAAATTCTATTTTTAAAAACAATTTCTGAATAAAATATCTGTCACTTTAAATAATTTGGGAAAAACACCTAGAGGCTTCTACAGGAAAAATGGCCAACATAGAAAATGTAGCCCTTGAAGTCTACTTTACTTCAAAAATTGATTTCACTCGACTTGGAGTCCTGGTTAGACCACAGCACCCTTTTTGGTGAGGTCTGTCCATAGGGCTGTCTTGACCTTAGAAAAATTCCCCACTCCAATCCCGTCATCAAAATAACTTGAAATTTGGGGTGTGGCCTAACCTTACCTATATCTAGGTGCTATCCAAAAATGAGAATTTTTGGAGAATGGTCTTCTATAGTATTTAGAAAAAAATTTAATAATCCTAGCATAATTTAATTAGATGGCTAAATGACTTCCAAACCCTCCTAAATTTTGGTGAGTGGTCCCTGGGTTTATCATAAGGTTCTGGTAAAAATTTCATCTCATTTGGAGATGTTTTGGTTAGGTTTGTGTCCAACCCTAGGTTAATCCTTAAAGGATAATTTAAGATCAAACACCCCTTGGTGTTTGAGTGGCCATATCACCTCAACAGAGGCTGATATTTTGGTCGCTTACTTTTTAGGGCATGACACACCCTCCAAGGGAGTTTGGAGCGGTTGGGTGTAGGGTAGCCCTAGAAACCTAGGGTAGGTCCCTTAAAGGGGATTTGTAGAGTTGTGAAGGTCATGGGGTCAAATGACCTTGGACTGACTTGAAATTTTGTGGAGAGAACCATAGGGCCAGTATAGTTCTCTGGACAAAATTTTAGGGTATTTGGAGACCTTTAGCCCACCTAAAACCCTAACCCTAGTTTAGGTCACCAACCTTAATTTGCATTATTAAGCTATTAAATGAACTATAAATCAAGCAAAAATTTGGGTAGAGTGAGGTTATGGTCCAAGTAGATATAATATAATTTTGTTAAGATTTTTGAATTAATTTATACAGTACTTCATTTACAACTCTAATGGTGCCCTGGATATTTATCTTGATGATTATGGAATTTCTGTTCACTGGAATATTATGAAATCTTGGATTAGGGCATCTTATAGCATATTATATCGTCTGTAATTTTCTTGGAAATTTTATCTGAATATTTTGGGTACTTTATTCTTTAATGTGCTAAATGTGATATACAGTCAAAAATACAAATAGTGCCCAATTATTGATTGGAAAATTATGAAATTTGATCAATGGGTGTTTCAAATTATGATAGTCACCTAGTAATTTTCTATGGAATTTTAGATGGATAAAAACAGTACCTCCTTCATTAAGTTATGAAAATTAGTATCTTACATTAACATAAATTCAGAGTTCAAATGATGGAGAAAAATTATGGTACTTGGTCTATGATGGTTTTAGGTCACTATATAGCTTATATAATTTTCTTGGAATTTTTGGATAATAATTTATAGTACTTCCTTCATGATATAGTAAAAGTGGCATAAAATGTTAAATTACGAAATATAGGCATAAACTGGAATTTCTCAAAACGTGGAATTGCTGTTTAAATGTCTCATATGATTTTTACTGATTTTATGATGATTTATTATTGACTCATTAGTGCACTTCATGTTCATACAAGGGCATTTGGGATCATAGGATAAATAAATTAAATGCCAAATGAAATAGGAAAATTATTATTTTCTGGATTTAGACTAATTAGGTCATGGTAGACCTCCAGTAAATATTATATGGGGTTTGGAAGACAGTTGGGAGTACCACCCCTTGCATACCTCATGAAGCTTAGGATGGTCTGCATTTAGTAAAACTGCAGAAGTTGAACTAGAGTGGGTAATGAACTTGGGAGATGGAATTTTGGTAGTTTGCTGGTTGGGATAGGGTGAGTTAAATCAAATTCATTATTGGAAGTCAGGATGGGTAGGGTGTGAGATTGACTAGCGATAGGTAGTGTTCGGGTTCGACGGAAGACCGTCCTCCCCGAGAAGAGGAAGAGTCAAGCCACCCTAGGAATAGCCCACTGTAATGCGAGAAGGGAATGGGTTAAGGGAACCAACCAAGTATAATAAGTGCCTTGGAAAGGGAGTTTTGGGATTTACCCCATCATAGCTCCTAGTACCGCAGCGAGCCCTTCACCGGGTAACCCTCGGAAAGTCCAAGGTTAACCTTAAATCTTAGGAATAAAATGATCAAGAGTAATCCTAATAAAAGTTGTACCTCACACCTACACTTGTACACATAGGAAGAAAATTGGCTGGAATGGGTAGAGAAGGTCCATAGTCTGAGGGCCTACAAGTAATGACTATGGTTTGCTTGGTAATTTGGAAGTCCAGGGAGCGGGATGCTCGGGGACTTGGTATAGGCTTAGTAGCCTAGAGAGCTGGAGGCTCGGTAACATAAGAACTTGTACAAATATAAATTGTCATGATTGCATGTGCATAAAAGTGGTGGGTCATCAATACTAGGCGATCGATCACACCGACAGCGGTACGTTGACTCGGCGAAAAGCCTGGTGGGTACAGCCAGCACTAATATGCGGATACTCTAGGTTGTGTTCTTCTAGGGGCGTATGGAAGGGCTAGGCCTGGTAGTGTGATTACCCGCCTAGGAGTGGGGGGCCCGACTCACTGTCTCCGTTTGCCACTGCGGAGGTTCCTGGGGGTGAAGCTAGCCTCCCGAACAGGGGGAACTAAAGGTCTGTGCGCATAGAGTCGTGTGGGTGTGTTGCACTTGCTTGTGCATTTCATAGCATAATTGTGTGTCATAGCTTAAACATGCCACCTAACGTATAAAATGGTATGGGACGTTTTATACGATAGGCCCTGCAAAACGACCCCTTGGTCTATAGGGGTAATCCCTATAAATCAATGGTTATATTTATTGTTCTTTCATTTACTTGTCATTCCTTGCTGTTTGATAACCGTCACCCCAACGTATAAGTGGTATGGGACACTCTATACGATGGGAGCCCTGCAAAAGATCCCTCGGCTTATGCGCTTCCACGCATAAGTTAAGGTTACATTTCTTACTTTCTGTTTCTATCTTATTTACTATAGAATTGCTAGTATAGGTCCGCTGTCACCTGTTTATTTGATTTAATCTCCATCATCATGTCCTTCCCTTTCTTCCTCTCCGCTCGGTACCTAGGAGCCATGGGGGAAGGGGTAGGGGATGATAGGGCTTAGTCTTTATGACTAACGGTTTTCGAACCACAACATTTTAGGTGTACCATATGGAAGGGTCACGGCTATTGCAGTTCCTGACAGAGTTGGCCCTGCGACCGTGTTACCATTGTCACTAGCCGGGACATACACGGGTCAAATGCCCCTTGATGGGTGGGACCCCACCAGCTCAGCAGCCAGGAGGCCGAAGACGTAGACGCAGACGTGGATCGCGAGGCGGCGACGGCAGGCCGAAAAGGAAGAAGCACCCAGAGATACAGCAACAGCAGAGTACAGAGTCGGTGGAGATGGGCCAGTCCAGCTTGGGCGCTCTCGGTTCAGTGACGGTTACGGTGACGCTTAGTTTTAGTTTTGCTTCCGCGAGTGACTTGTAGTGAGGATATGATGTACCGGGCATAAGCCCGTATTTACAGTACTCTGATATATTGTGGACACTCCCTTCGTGGAGATTTATTTATATACATGTGATTATTGTGGACTTGCTTTTACTTATTATGCTACTATTATGCGATCAAAAAGGGCCAGCAGAATTGGCATTTTGTAGTGGCGACCTTCCCGTGAGTCGGTGCCACCGCAAAGCGGCAGTTCTGGGCTAAGACCCCGGTGTTTTAAAAAGAAAAAAAATGGGGGTCTTACAAGCTGGACTTACACTCAACGCCATCTGTCTGCAGAAGTTATGCCGAGACTAGAAGCAGTTGTGTCGACACACATTACTTATGTCGACACATACAAACAGAAGATGTGTCGAGTGGCAGAATAATGACTATGTTAACACATGGAGTGTTGTGTCGAAATCACCAAGACTTGTGTTGACACTTAGTCTATTTGTGTCGACACATATGAAGTAGTTTGCTGAGTGGTTCATGCTTACTTGTAAAGTCTTTGAGGAATCAACTGTCATGACTGGTGACTCGACAGCTATCATTACCAACAAGTCTGACACCTTTGTAAGAACTGTCAGAAGTTTGTTACAAACCGGATCAACTGGTAATCATGAGAAAACACAATATAAAGGACTGATCGATGACAACTTATAGGAACAGATACAGAGATAAAAAAAAGTTATTCGTCCAAAGTGAGAAGTCAACAACATAAAAAGGGGTGACCCATAAGAAGGAAAATTCTGAACAATCTGCAGAGAAGATTTAGATCTTATTCTGAATTCAAGGAAGGAGCTGACAGGATATCAAACTCAACATCAAGTAAAGTTCAACCTTATTTTGTTATATTAAGAAGCTTTGAAACAGCTAAGTCAGGTTGATATGAAGATTCAGTTAATTTAAGAACTGATCAAGAAGCTCACACCTATAAAGAGATCTATCTGGTGATATTTCTATATCTTTTGAATACTCAATTACTTGTAGGATCTTTTGTAAGATCTGAGATGTAAGCCTATAATTATAAAGGCTGAGGTAGGGCTGAGTGCCTGAGGTGTAGGACTTGGGATAGTTTGAGTTGTAAGCCTAGTTATAAAGGCTGAGGTAGGGTTGTGGCCTGAGGTAGGATTCTTCGGGAGAATTTGAGATAAGACTTATATAAGTCTGAGCTGTAGGAACCAATCTTTTTCTGAGTTGTAAGAACTGTGGATCTAAGTTAGTGGAAGGAAGTTGGGTTGAACCCAGTTCTCTACTGGATAGGCGAAGGGGTAAAGTGGATGTACCCATACCTTGGGGAACACCTATAAATCTAGTGTATGCTGTGCTGTGTTTTCTGTGTTGTGATTTGCTTTTCTGTGCTAAGTAAGAACTAATTATTTGCCCAAATTATTAAAGAAATTTAGAACCTATTCATCGCCACTCTAGGTATCTAGGCTCTTGAAATAAGTCTTTCAAGTGGTATCAGAGGGAGGTTACTCAAAGATTGACCTAACAGTCGGAGTGAATCTCCAAGGCAATTAATAGATTCAAGAATTGGTTCAATTGAGAATCAGAAGGAATTTGGATCTATGAAACTTCCTATCTGCAGGAAAGAATGCTTTGGCATATGGAAGGAAAGAGTTAGATTATTTATGGAAGCTTCTGATCCAAGAATCTACATCACAGTTCAAGAAGGCCCCTTCATTCCAATAAAGGTATCTGTTCTTGATTCAAATATTAGAACCCCAAAGAGTTATTCTTAAATTACAAAGGATGAGATCGTCCTGGAAACACTAGACAAAAGAGCACAGAACATTATTATAAGTGCTATAGAAGATGCCACATTTCGTAATCTTGTGCATTGTAAAGCCTCCAAGGAAATGTGGGACACAATGATTGTCTACATGGAGGGAATAGAAGAAGTTAGAGAGAATAAGAAGTCTATGCTGAATCAAGAATATTAGATCTTTAGAAAAGCCAAGACTGACATCATAGCTGAATGTTACAAAAAGTCCTTCAGGATAGTTAATGAGCTGATGACATATGTAAGAGTTTTCAACACATATGAACAGAATGACAAGTTTCTAAGGTCTCTGACAAAGGACGGGGACACAAAGATTTGTGCCATCAGAGAGGTGGACAAGAATGCTGATACACCTCCTCCCACATTGTTTGGAAAGCTGCTATCATATGATATGTAGCTCACTACTAGAAAGGAGGAAGAGAAGAGTAGCACGTCTAAGTAAAAGGATAAGTCAGTTGCCTTCAAGGCTGAAGGCACAAGAAAGGGTAGGAGAAAGTATCCTTCTCCACCCAGAAGGAGTGCTAAAGAAGAAGAAGAAAATCCTGACAACAGAACATCAGATAGCCACACCCATGATGAGGACTTTTCTGCCTTTACAAGGCAGTTTCAAAGGTTCATGCAAAAGAAGAAATGGAGAACCAGGCCATCTACATCCTTCTCCAAGGATGAGTATTACAAGAAAAAGAAGACTCCCAAGGAGGACAGGTATGCCTCAAAACCCAGTAAACAAACTAATTCTAAGATTGTTTGATATTGTTGCAAGAGGCCTTGACATGTCATAGCTGACTGTCCAGAAAAGAGGACTGAATCTAAGGACAAGAAGAAGCATCAAGTGAAAGGCAAGAAGGAGAAATCCTTTATTGCTCAAAAGAAGAAGAGTTGGACAGACTCTTCATCTTTAGGATCAGGAGAAAAAGATGATGCATAAGCATATATGTGGTTATTCTCAATAGAAGCAGATTCTAGGGAACTAGAATTCCTACAAATGCTGGACTCCGTAAATGGAGTGGAAGATTATTGTTGAAGGGGGCTGATGGCTCAGTCAGAAAATGATCAGTTCTAGGATTATCCTCGTCCAAGAAAGGTATACACTTCTCCCTTAGATTCTGATTATTTTACTGGATCAGAATCAGTAGTTGTTGGGTATATTGGAAAATGTGTACTAGATTTGGAGACGCCACAACTTAATCAATGATATGCATCAATATGTATTTGATAGAAGTTTGAGTTTCATTGTGCAGGTTTAAATTTGAAGAAAAATTTTCTATGTACAAGTGTCGACACTTGTGAAGAAACTGTGTTGACACTCAGGAAACTTGTGTTGACACTCTGGCAAGCTGTGTCGATACTCAGGCAAATTGTGTCGACACTTAGGGAAGCTATGTCGACGCTCAAGCAAGCTGTGGCAACACACAGGCAAATTGTGTCGACACTCAGGGAAGTTGTGTCGACACCCAGAATTTGTGTCGACACTTATAAAGAAGCAGTGTCGGCACTCAAAGCTATGTCGACACCTAAAGAAGCAATTGTGTCAACGTCCAGAATTGTGTTGACAACTTAAAATAGAATTGTGTCGACACTTAAATAAGAAGATGAGTCGACACTCAGGAGCTATGTCGACACCTAAAGCAATTATGTCGACACACAGGACTTGTGTTGACACACAAACTCTCTAAGGGCTGTGTCGAGTTCTGAAGTCATTATGTCGACACACAGGACTTGTGTCGACACACACTCAATGACATTTGAAAAACACTCAACGCCATCTGTCTGCAACAGAAATGTCGAGATAAGAAGCTGTTGTGTTGACACACAGGACTTGTGTCGACACCTACAACAAAAAGCATTGTCGAGAAGCAGAAGTATGACTGTGTCATCACTTGGAGTAATTGTGTCGACACCATGAAGACTTGTGTTGACACTTGGAGTATTTGTGTTGACACCTTGAATACTTGTGTCGACACTTAGCCTATATGTGTCGATACATGTGGAGTAGTCTGCTGAGTGTTGTGTGCTGAGTTGGAAAGACAAAAAAGGACCTGATGACGTGACTGGTGACTTGACAGTAGTCATAACAAGCCGGTTTGAAACCACTGTCAGAACTATCATAAGTCTGTTATGAACCTGATCAGTCGGTAATCATGGAGCAATCTCTATATAAGAGTCAGATCGGAAACGATAAAGATACACAGAAACACAACAGCATGAAGCATATGTAAGAAAAATTCTGACAGATAAAGGGTTGTTTGCAAGAAAGATTCAGAGTTCTATCGGAATTTAAGGAAGAAGCTGATTGAAGATCATCTTCATCATCATAGAAGATCCAACTTATTTTGTTCTAATCAAGAAGCTTTGAAAAGCTAAGTTAGTTTGGATCAGGAGGATCAGTCAATTCAAGAACTGATCAAGAAGACAACATCAAATGAGAAATCTTGCTGGTGAATTTTTAAGATAATCTTTACTCATAAATTTTTGTAGGATCTTTTGTTAGATCTGAGTTTGTAAGCCTAAAATTATAAAGGCTGAGGAAGGGTTGTGTGCCTGAGATAGGACTTGTGGTAAGTCTGAGTTGTAAGCCTAATTATAAAGGCTGAGGTAGGGCTGAGGCCTGTGGTAGGATTCTGGATAAGAATTTAAGATAGGACTTGTGTTAAGTCTTAGGTGTAAGAACCATCTGTGGATCTGAGATTGTAAGACATGTGGATCTGAGCCAGTGGAAGGAAGTTAGACTGAATCCAGTCATCTCCTGGATAAGCGAAGGGGGAAAGTGGATATACCTATAGCTTGGGGAACTACTATAGATCTGGTGTTTGTTGTGTTGTATTTTATTTCTGTAGATAGAGTTATTCTGTGATAAAGAAAGTTAAAAATATTTGTTTTCCTTAAAATCAAAAAGACTCAAAAAATTAGTACCTATTCACCCCCCTCCCCCCTCTAGGTATTTAGGCTCTTGAAACAAAGTCTTTCATGTGGTATCAGAGGTAGGTTCCTCAAAATTTGACCTAACAGTCAGAGGATTTCTCCAAGGCAAATAATAGATAACAAAATGGATTCAAGTGAAAATTAAAAGGAAATTGGATAAATGAAATTGCCCATATGCAGGAAAGAATCTTTTGGCATTTGGAAAGAAAGGGTCAGGCTATTTATGGAAGCATCTGATCCAAGAATTTATATCACAGTAAGTGAAGGCTCCTTCATCCCAATGAATGTTTCAGTTCTTGATGCAAACATTCAAACTCCAAAGAGTTATTCAGAGATGACTATGGATGACATCATCTTGGCTACATTAGATAAAAAGGCTCAGAATATAATTGTTAGTGCCATAGATGATGTAACATTCCAGAATCTTGTGCACTTTAAAACTTACAAAGAAATGTGAGATACATTTAATGTCTATATGGAAGGCAAAGAAGAAGTCAGAGAGGACAGAAATTCTATGCTAAATCAGGAATATGTGAGCTTTAGGCAAAATAAAACTGACAACATAGTTGAATGCTATAAAAAGTTTTTCAGAATAGTGAATGAACTGAGTACATATGGAAGAGTATTCAGTACCTATGAATAGAGTGACAAGTTTCTTAGGTCCCTAACAAAAGATTGAGACACTAAGATATGTTCTATCAGGGAAGTGGCCAGACTGGCTGACACACCACCACCTACACTTTTTTGAAAACTGCTTTCATATGAAATGCAGCTTACTGCTAGGAAAGAGGAAGAGAAGGGCAGCAGATATGAATATAAAGAAAGGTCAGTAGCCTTCAAGGATGAGGGCTCAAGGAATGGTAGGATAAAATCTCCTTCTCCACCTAGAAGGAGTACTGAAGCAGAAGAAGGTTTTACTGAAGAATATACATCAGATAGTCATACATCTGTTGAAGACTTTGCTGCCTTCACAAGACAATTCCAAAGGTTCATGAAGAAAAAGAATTGGAGAACCAGGCCTTCATCTACATCATTTTCTAAGGATGAATACTACAGGAAGAAGAAAACTCCTAAGGGGGACATGTATGCTTCTAAACCTGGTAAACAATATAATTTTAAGATTGTGTGTTATTGCTGCAACAGGTCTGGGCATGTCATAGCTGACTGTCCTGACAAAAGAAAAGAGTCAAAGGACAAGGAGAAATAGCTGGTCAAAGGTAAGAAGGAAAATTCTCTAGTGGCTCAGAAGGAGAAGAGTTGGACAGACTCTTCATCTTCAGAATCTGAAGAAGAAGAGGCAGAAACATATGTTGGACTCTTATCAATAGAAGAGGATTCTAGGGAACTAGAATTCCTACAGATGCTGGACTCCATAAATTGAGTGGAAGAACATTAATATAAAGGGCTGATGGACCAATCTAAAGAAGATAAGTGCCAGGATCAGCCTGGACCAAGTAAGGTAAACAATTCACCCCTAGTCTCAGATTACTTTACTGGATCAGAATCAGAAGAATCTTATTCAAAAGAAGTTAATGGATCTGAGTCTGAGGGGGATGTCCACCAACTAATTAATGAGTATGGTGGGTTGTTGAATGCTCTAAAGAAGAGCAAGTTTCTTGTTAAAGAGCAAGCCAAAGAGATTGAGTCTCTTAAGCTAGCTGCAGCAGTTTCAGCAAAACTACTTGATCAAAAGCTGAATGAGATTGACAAATTAAAAAACATTACAGTTATTCAGATGGGCACAATCTCATTCAAAGAGAATCATATCAAGAAACATGACGGAAAACTTCACCAAGAGAGAGAGCTAGTGGCAAAATTCTCCAAGCCAAAATCAGTATTACCTTTGATAGATAATTTGGTTTCACAAAAATGAAAGACTGGTCTAGGCTATAAGGGAAGAACTAGGACTACCAATTCTCACAGAAAAGGTAAAGCCCCAGTTCAGCCTCAAGCTGTCTATCCCCCTATTTTCTTTAAGAAGGTAGTGAATCCTACTAACAGATATGATCATGACATTACACATGGTCACTGTGAGCATGAAAATTTCATGAGCAAGGGTGCTAATGCCAATAGACCAATATATAGGCGTGCCCATCATATTCAAGAGGAGTTCTTGAAGAATACTGTTCCAGCACCAACACTTAATCAGTCTATTGACAACAAAGTAAGAAGGCTTGTACCAAAGAATAGGTATAATAGTTTAGAGTGTTGGTGTTGTGGTAAGGTGGGCCACTTTGCCATAGATTGCTGGTTTAAATTAAGTGTTAAAACCAAAAGTAGGATTCCTGTTAGATCATTCACAGGATTTAAAACTACCAAGGACCTAGGACCCACTAGTAAGTTGGGTTCTAAGGGTAAGTGATTCATTATTTGTTACAGGTAAATCCAAGAGACCATACCCCTATATGGTACTTGGATAGTGGCTATTCCAGACATATGACTGGAACAAGGAGAATGTTGAGGGACTATGTGCCCATAAAGAATGGACCAAAAGTTATCTTTGGTGGATTAGAAAAGGGAATCATCAAAGGATTTAGTAACATATTTTGTGATTCAATTACTATCACAAAAGTGCCTTATATAAAGGGTCTAAAACATAACCTGATTAGCATAAGTCAACTTAGTGTCCTAGGTAATGATATTTCTTTCCTCAAAGGGGACTTCCTAGTAAAAAGTTCAAGTGATCAAGAGATCATTTTGACTGGCAATAGGAAAGGAAATGTGTATGGCCTTAACCTAGAGTTTGAGTCTAACAACTAACCCATTTATTTTGTTACAGGAGAGAAAGCTTCTCTATGTGTTAAATGGCACAAGAGGCTAGCTCATCTGAACTATAAGTCAATTGGACTGCTGATCAGCATAGGATTATTGAGGAATGGTCCTCAAGTTCAGTGCATAAAAGAGGGTGTGTGCTCAGCTTGCCAAAAAGGCAAGCAGACTAAGTCCTCTTTTCAGTCACTTGACATCAAAGATTCAAAGAGATGTTTGTATCTCATGCATATGGATTTGTTTGGTCCAATGCCAGTCCATAGTCTTGGTAGGAAAGCATACACACTTGTTATTGTGGATGACTATTCTAGATTAACATGGGTTTTCTTCTTGAGGCAGAAATCTGAAACCCCAACTATTTTCATCTGTTGGTTTCAGGCAAATTAAAAATGAATACAACAGCTCAGTGGTCAAAATCAGAAGTGACCATGGAACTGAATTTCAATCTGAATATATGACTAAATTTTGTGAAGAACATGGGATTCATCAGGAATTCTCTTCACTTAGAACCTCTCAGCAAAATGGTGTTGCTGAAAGAAAGAATAGGACTCTAATTGAAGCCAGTAGAACTCTACTGAATGACACTACTCTCCCTGAATACATCTTGGCTGAGGCAGTAAATTCTGCATGTCATGAGCTCAATAGGGCCTCCATCAACAAGAAACACAAGATGACTCCATACCAGATTTTAAAAGGCAAAAAACCGAACATATCCTATTTCAGAATCTTTGGTAGTAAGTGTTTTATACTAGTCAATGGTAAACACTATCAAACTAAGTTTGTTGCCAAATCCCTAGAAGGGATATTTGTTAGGTACAACAACCATAGTAGAGCATACAGGATCTTCAACTTGACTACTCAAGTTATAGAAGAATCTGTGCATGTGGTATTTGATGAGTCAATGTTTATTAACCGTGAATTGTCTAGTTCTTCAGTTAGTTCTACAGGTCTAACAGATAAGCTGGACAAGCTGACCATCAATGAAGATGTTATTGCTAATCTAAATGAAGACAAAGATGCTAGCTATCCAGGGGGAGATCAAGTCCCTATGGGTGAAGAAGAAAATATGGAGCATCAAGATGAGGAAACTGGAGATAGCCATAATGCTGACAGAATTCCTCCAGCAAGGAGACACCTGAAGGATCTTCCAGCTCACCAGATCATTGGTGATGAGAGTTAGGGTGTTCTAACAAGGAGCAGGAGCATGAACACGGTTTTATGTTCTAGCTTCCTATCTCAGATAGAACCCAGGAAGATTGAAGTGGCCATGAAAGACACTAACTAGATTGATGCAATGCAAGAAGAGCTTAGTCAGTTCAAAAGGTGTAAGGTATGGGAACTGGTGCCAAGACCTAAGGATCACAACATAATAAGAACTAAGTGGATCTATAAGAAAAAGCTTGATGAGAAGTGCACTATAGTCAAGAACAAGGCTAGACTGGTTGCAAAAGGCTACAGGCAAGAGGAAGGTATTGATTTTGATCAAACCTTTGCTCCAGTCATAAGGCTGGAGGCAATAAGGCTGTTCTTAGCCTATGCTGCCTATCAAGGGTTCAAAGTATATCAAATGGATATGAAATCAGCATTTCTGAATGGTGATTTAAAAGAAGAAGCCTATGTAGAACAACCCTCAGGTTTTGTAGATCCTCACTTTCCAGATTATGTATATAGGCTTAGGAATGCTCTATCTGGTTTGAAACAAGCTCCAAGGGCTTGGTATGAAACCTTGTCTGTCTTCCTCATTGAGAATAAATTCTCTAGAGGAAAGATAGACAAAACTCTATCCTATAGGGAATCAAAAGGCAAGATAATACAAGTCTAGATATATGTGGATGACATTATCTTTGGTTCTACTGAAAACAACCTTTGTAGGAAGTTTGCCAAACTTATGCAAGGGAAGTTTGAGATGAGCAGTATGGGTGAGCTGAAGTTCTTCTTGGGACTTCAACTTAGACAAACTGAGAGTGGGTTGTCCATTACCCACTCTAAGTTCACCAAGGAGTTGATTAAGAAGTATGGTTTGGAATCAACTTCTACAATTAAAACTCCAATGGGAACAAGTATGCCTATATGCAAAGATGAAGCAGGGAAACCTGCTGATGAGTCATTATATAGAGGGATAATTGGCTTCCTACTATACTTGACTGCTAGTAGACGAGACATCATGTAAGCAACATGTGTCTGTGCTAGGTATCAAGCATGCCCTAAGGAATCTCATTATACTGCAGTTAAAAGAATTTTGAGATATCTTAAGGGCACACCTAATCTAGGCCTTTGGTACCCTAAGAATAGAGATTTTCTATTAACAGGTTTCTCAGATGCAGATTTTGCTGGATGCAAAGAAAACAGAAAAAGTACCACAGGAACCTGTCAATTCCTTGGTGGGAGGCTGGTGTCATGGAGCAGGAAGAAGCAAACATGTGTAGCTATATCAACAACTGAATCAGAGTATATAGCTGTTGGTAGCTGCTGTGCACAATTAATGTGGATAAAGCATCAACTAGAAGATTATGACATCCAGGTAAGAAGAATTCCACTATTTTGTGATTCTACAAGTGCTATTTCTATTGTTAAGAATCCTGTATCACACAGTAGGACCAAACATATAGATATTAAGTTTCATTTTATCAGAGAACATGTTGAGAAGGAAAACATTAATCTAGAGTTTGTAAAAACTGATAATCAAATAGCTGATATTTTTACAAAACCACTGGATGAAACTAAATTCAATAATTTCAAAATTGAATTAGGTATGTTGAACCTATACTAGGTTAACACAAGTTTCCATGAGTAGCATATGTTAGCACCAAATTTCTGTTGAAATTTGGCTAAGTTAAAAGTTTGTGTCGACACAAGCAAGTTGTGTCAACACACTCAGTATGTTGTGTCGACACAGGAAAAGAATGTGTCGACATAGAAACAATATCTGTGTCGACAAGAGAATAGGTGTCGATACAACCTTGTCGAGACTATATATCGAGAGGATATTTGTGTCGACATAAAAAGTTGGTGTCGACACAACTCTGTCGAGACTTAAGTTATCTGTGTCGACACTGACGCAAGTATGTCGACACAGACTAAAGTATGTCGACACATAGATGTGTCGACTAAATTTACATTTTGTCGACTTAGAAATTAGTATATCGACGCATAGTTGTGTCGACTAAGCTTAAGTTCTGTCTAGACCTAGGTCATTTTTGTCGACACAAAAACTGATTTGTCGACTTAAGCCCTACTTTTGGTCTACCCTTGACTCAAATACTATAAGAGGTGCATCCAAAATCTGGTCAACTACGCTATCAGAATTTTTGACTCTACACCTTTTGTCGACATAGACCTTCTCTTCTCTTCTCCTCTAGCACATACAACAATGGCATCATACCAAGAAGACAAGGTTAATGAAGGTTACGAACTGGTTCGCGAGGGTTTCACAACTGCTTCTGACGAAATTCAGGGAGTTATAGCCCTAATTTATGTAAATGGACTAGAGTTTTTGCTCTCAGAACCGACCAAAATTTGGAAGAAGGAAGTCATGGAGTTCTACACAACCGCTACTGTGGACACAGAAGGATCGAAAATCAAGGCGATTATTCAAGGTACCCGGGTGAATCTCACGCTGAAATCAATCAGGAAAGCACTACATCTACCAGTGATAAAGGATAAAGATGAAATAACTCCTTCCCAAATAACTGAAGCATTGAGCTGGTGTGGACCGAATCCCTATAGTAAAATTGGTTCATCAATCAATAGAAAAGGGATGAATTCCCAAGGAAAATTTCTTTCAGAGTTAGTGGGCAAAGTAATTATTTGCAAAACAGGTGGACATGATCGGATTTCTTCCCACATGTTCAATCTGATGGTGAGAATCATATTAAAGATAAACACTGACTGGGCAGCAGTAGTGTTTAATAAACTACAAGAAGGAATAAAGAAACCTAATCTGGGAAGGATTCTCAGCCTTTGCTTTACATCAGTAATTCCAAAATTTCTAAAACAAGCAAATGGCTCTTAAATAAATCATATGAGAAAAATAAATGTAAGGATACAGTTAAGATGGGACAGAGTTCTGACCAAGAAAGTCCCTGCTCCTAGGGAGCAAACTAAAAAGGACAAGAAGAAAAAGAAAGTGCTTGTACAGGCTGATTCCTCTAGTGATTTAGAAGAGGAAGTGGTCTTTAGTTCTAATGAAGACCAGCACCAACAGGAAGCACAAGTTAAAATAAAGGACAGAGAGCCCCAGGATCAACAAGTTTACTCCAATCAAGGGGGAGAAAACCTAGAAAAAGAAAGTGAGTTGCCTGTCCAAGGGGGAGGTATTGATAATGATGTACTGTATAGTGACTTAGCTGCAAACACAATAATGGATGTTGTATCTGAAATCAACACTACAGCTGAAGTAACTGACAAGAATGATGCTCAAAATGAGCCAGTAAGTATCTTCTCCACAGACTAGTGATGTATTATTGTATTCTCCTCAAAACATTTTCAAAGGGACACTTTTGTTTACACAACAAAAGAGGTCTTTAAAGTGGGATTAGTCTTTTAAGTAGTTCTTTTTTTAAAAAAAAACTAATCTTATTCCTTCTGAACAGATACAACAGGAATTTACAATGGAAGAATTGTTTCCTGATCGTCTTACTGATAGGACTTAGGGGGAGGAAATTGAAAAAGAAAAGGAAATTCCAAGGACTGAGGAGGAGTTATCCTAGGATACCCCAGCTGACAAGGAAATTGTTGATATTAAAAGTACATCTGAATCTTTTGAAGATAAAGAAGACACATTGGCTAAGAAAAGGAAGCTGGCGGTGTTAAAGAAGAAGAGTTGTGGTTACTAGAAGGCTTTGCAAGTGGGAAAAACACCATCTACACCCAGTATGTACTTCAGTTCTTTACTGGTCCAGATGCAACTAAAACAGGATAATCAAAGACAATCTATAGAGCAATATGTGGATGAAACTCACCAGGAGTTATAGTTTCAGTTGGCCCAGGACATCAAATCCATTAGATTTAAAGTAAATCAACATAAGAAGGAGATGACAGATTGCTTCCATAAAGGAGGTAATGCTGTGGTGTTTCTGGCCGAGCAACAGAAAATTATCCTAGCTAAAGTCGATGAAATTGAAGTGAAGCTGGGATATGTACTGGAGAATCAGATAAGGATGAATGAAAATCTCAAGGATTCCCATCATGAAATATTGAAAAAGCTCACTGATTCTAGCTCCACTCTAAAGGATGAAATCTCAAAGCAAATCCAGGAAGATATATCTGTTATCAAAGCAACATTTCAAGAATCCTAGGAGAAAATTACATCTTTCCTAACAAAATTCAGAGCTTATTTTAAAGAGAGAACTGAATATATAGCTGATCAAGTCAGGTTCCAGAAAGAAGATTTGAGTGATCATGTTGCTAGAGAAGTCATAAAGGGGGAGAGAGTACTAGTACAATCTAGCTCTGACCATGCTAAATGGACTACCAATAGCATCAGAGCTACTCTTGGATATCCTCCTCTTTGTTATGATGCTAATGTAGTTGAGTACGGGATATAACTGAATATTTTGAAGTTGATCAACCTGAAGTTGCTCAGGTGATCTACCCCCAGATTATTTTAAAATGGTTCAAGAAGAAGTGCTTAAAATGTATAGTCCTCCACCAGAGGAACAAAATATAATTCTGGGAACAGTTGAAATGTCAAAAGCTGCATTAGAAGCTCAGAAAGAAGCTCAACTTTCCAAGAAGATATTCAGAGAGAAGGCTGAGCTGAAGCTAGATTTTGAACAGTGGAGCCCAACTTCTAGAAATATTATTCTTACTGCCTGGAAAGCTGTTAAGGATAAAACCCATGACAGGGGTAAGTGGTATTCAGAGCAAGAACGGAATAAATATCATGGTGGACAAGAGGCAATTCTTCAGCATAGAAGAAGTGCTAAGTTTGGGAACCTACCTGCTAATGCTCAAGAGCCAAGCAAGTACTTCCCCAAACCTTTCCACTATTTTGAAAGACAGAAGATCAAGGCTGAAGAATTGAAGAAGAAAGCTCTCAAAGGGAAAATGCCAGCTGAAGATGCTGAACCTTTTGTGCAGGCTAAAATCAAGCCTGACAAAGGAATAGTTATTAAGGAGCCTAGTCAATAATAGGATTGCTAGGTTTATGTATTAGAACAATGTATTCATTTGTTTCTTTTGTTCTATAAGTAATTCATGTAAACATAAGTTTTTCTAATTAATGAAATCTGTTTCAGTATTAAGTGTTTATTGTTTACATTAATTATGTAATATCCTGCTCTGAAATGTTTTACTTCTATTACAATTTTGTTTTTCTTAAGAGATGTATATCTTTGACTAAGGGTTATGACTTCTCCAAATAAGGGGGGGGGATTGTTGGGCACACTGAAAATTGTGTACTAGATTTGGAGAAGCCATAACATAGTCAATGATATGCATCAATGTGTATTTGATAGAGGTTTGAGTTTCATTGTGCAGGTTTAAATTTGAAGAAAAATTTTCTAAGTACAAGTGTCGACACTTGTGAGGAAACTGTCTCGACACTCAGGAAACTTGTGTCGACACTCAGGCAAGTTGTGTCGACACTCAGGCAAATTGTGTCGACACTCAGGGAAGCTGTGTCGAAACTCAGGCAAGCAGTGTCGACACACAGGCAAATTGTGTCCACACTCAGGGAAGTTGTGTCGACACCCAGAATTTGTGTCGACACTTATAAAGAAGCAGTGTCGACACTCAAAGCTATGTCGACACCTAAAAAAGCAATTGTGTCGACATCAAGAATTGTGTCGACAACTTAAAACAGAATTATGTCGACACTTAAATCATAAGATGATTCGACACTAAAGAGCTATGTCGACACCTGAAGCAATTGTGTCGACACACAGGACTTGTGTCGACACACCAACTCTCAAATGGCTATGTCGAGTTCAGAAGTCATTGTGTTGACACACAGGACTTGTGTCGACACACACTCAACGACATTTGACAAACACTCAACGCCATCTGTCTGCAATATAAATGTCGAGACAAGAAACTGCTGTGTCGACACACATGACTTGTGTCGACACATACAATAAAAAGCATTGTCGAGATGCAGAAGTATGACTGTATCGACACTTGGAGTAATTGTGTCGACACCATGAATACTTGTGTCGATACTTGGAGTATTTGTGTCGATACCTTGATGACTTGTGTCGACACTTAGCCTATATTTGTCGACACATGTGGAGCAGTCTGCGGAGTGTTGTGTGCTTAGTTGGAAAGACACAAAAGGACCTGGTGACGTGACTGGTGACTTGACAGCTATCATAACTAGCGGGTCTAACACCACTATCAGAACTGTAAGAAGTTTCTTATGAACCTGATCAGCCGGTAATCATGGAGCAAGCTCTATATAAGAGTCAGATAGGAAACAAC
This sequence comes from Platanthera zijinensis, assembly GCA_039513925.1. Lineage (NCBI taxonomy): Eukaryota > Viridiplantae > Streptophyta > Magnoliopsida > Asparagales > Orchidaceae > Platanthera > Platanthera zijinensis. Next base: position 95,145,453 of record CM077089.1, read on the forward strand.
AAATATACACAGAAACACAACAACGTGAAGCATCTGTAAGAAGAATTCTGATTGATCAAGGGCTGTCTGCAAGAAAGATTCAGATTTCTATCTGAATTTAAGGAAGAAGCTGATTGATGATCATCTTCATCATCAGAGAAGATCCAACATATTTTGTTCTAATCAATAAGCTTTGAAAAGCTAAGTTAGTTTGGATCAGAAGGATCAGCCAATTCAAGAACTGAATAAGAAGACAACATCAACAGAGAAATCTTGTTGATGAAGTTTTAAGTTACTCTTTACTCATTAATTTATTTAGGATCTTTTGTTAGATCTGAGTTTGTAAGCCTAAAATTAAAAAGGCTGAGGTAGGGATGTTAGCCTGAGGTAGGACTTGTAGTAAGTCTGAGTTGTAAGCCTAATTATAAAGGGTGAGGTAGGGCTGAGGCCTTAGGTAGGATTCTGGAGAAGAATCTGTGGTAGGACTTGTGTTAAGTCTGAGGTGTAGGAACCATCTGTGGTTTTGCGATTGTAAGATCTGTGGATCTGTGCAAGTGAAAGGAAGTTAGGCTGAATCGAGTTATCTGCTAGATAGGCGAAGGGGGAAAGTGGATGTACCCATATCTTGGGGAACCACTATAGATCTGGTGTTTGCTGTGTTGCATTTTATTTCTATAGATAGAGTTATTCTATGCTAAAGAAAGTTACAAATATCTGTTTGCCTTAATATCAAAAAGACTCAAAAAGATTAGAACCTATTCACCCCCCCTCAAGGTATTTAGGCTCTTGAAAAAAAGTCTTTCAGTAGCATCAACATCAATGGAAGGGGATTGTTTTGATTCTGAGGGGGATGTTCATCAACTAATCAATGAGTATGGTGGGTTCTTGCAAGCACTGAAGAGGAGCAAGTTTCTTGTCAAAGAGAAGGCCAAGGAAATTGAAACTCTTAAGCAGGCTACATCAGAATCAGCCAAGCTGATAGATTTGAAACTGAAGGATGTTGCCAAACTGAATAACAATAACATAACTGTTATTCAGATGGGCACAACCTCTTTCAAGGAAAATCATATCAAGAATCTGGAGTACAGTATCCAGAAAGTAAGAGAGGTAGTGGCTAAATTCTCTAAGCCAAAATCTGTCTTGCCCTTAATAGACAATTTCATTTCTCAGAAGGGAAAGACAGGTCTAGGTTTTGAGGGAAGAACTAGGGCCCCCAATTCTCATAGAAAAGGTAAGGCCCCAGTTCAGCCACTAGCTAAAAAGCCCCCTATTTTATTTAGGAAAGTGATGCAACTTACAAACAAGATTGATCATGATATTACTCATGGTCATGGTGAGTATGGAGATCTCATGGGCAAGGGTGCAAATGCCAATAGGTCACTCTATAGGCACGCCCATTAGGTTCAAAAGGAATTCTTGGGGACCGCTGCTCCAGCACCTACACTTAATAGGACTGCTGGCAACAAAGTTGTGAAGGCTGTATCTAAAAGAAGGTACAATAGATTTGAGTGTTGGTGTTGTGGAAAGGTGAGCCACTTTGACATGGATTGTTGGTTTAACACAAGTGTTAAAACCAAGAATAGTTTACCTATTAGAACAGCTGCAGGATTTCAAACTAACAAGGACCTAGGACCCAATAATAATTTGGGTTCTAAGGATAAGTGATTCTTAATTTAATGCAGGTGAATCCAATTGGCCATACCCCTATTTGGTACTTGGATAGTGGATGTTCTAGACACATAACTGGAATAAGAAGAATGTTGAGGGACTATGCACCCATAGAGAATGGACCCAAAGTAATCTTTACTGGATAAGAAAAAGGAATCATCAAAGGATTTGGTAACACTTCTTGTGATTCAATTACTATCACTAAAGTGGCTTATGTGAAGGGTCTAAAACATAACCTGATTAGCATAAGTCAACTTAGTGATCTAGGTTATGAAATCTCTTTCCTCAAAGGGGAGTTCCAAATAAGGAGGTCATGTGATCAAGAGATCATTTTGACTGGCACTAGGAAAGGGAATGTATATTATCTTAACCTAGATTGTGAGTTTAACATCTCACACATTTATCTAGTTTCAGGAGAGAAAGATTCTCTATATGTCAAATGGAACAAGAGGCTAGCTCATCTGAACTATAAGTTAATAGGACAGCTATTCAGCATGTTATTAGTGAGGAATGGTCCTCAAGTCAAGTGCATAAAAGAGGGTGTGTGGTCTGCTTGCCAAAAGGGTAAACAGACTAAGTCCTCTTTCCCTGCACTTGATACCAAAGATTCAATGAGATGTTTATATCTCTTGCATATGGATTTGTTCGGTCCTATGCCAGTTCATAGTCTTCGTAGGAAAGCATACACAATAGTTATTATGGATGACAATTCTAGATTCACATGGGTTTTCGTCTTGAGGCAGAAATCTGAAACTCCTACTATTTTCCATACCATTGTTAGACAAATTCAGAATGAATTTAACAATTCAGTGGTCAAAATCAGAAGTGATCATGGAACTGAATTTTCGTCGGAATGTATAATAAAGTTCTATGAAGAACTTAGGATTCATCAGGAGTTCTCCTCACCTAGAACACCTCAGCAAAATGGTGTTGTTGAAAGAAAGAATAGGACTCTAATTGAGGTAAGTAGAACACTACTTAGTGACACTACTCTCCATGAGTACTTCTGGGCTGAGGCAGTAAATAATGCATTTCATGTACTCAAATGAGCCTCCATCAATAAGAAACATAAGATGACTCCCTATCAGATTTTAAAAGGTAGAAAACCAAACATTTCCTACTTCAGAATCTTTTGTAGCAAGTGTTATGTCCTAGTTAATGGTAAGCCTTACTAAAAAAAGTTTGCTACCAAATCCCTAGAGGGGATATTTTTTGGGTACACCAATAACAGTAGGGCATACAGGATCTACAACTTGACTACCCAAGTTGTAGAAGAATCAGTTCATGTTGTATTTGATGAGTCTAAATTGATTAATAGTGAATTGTCTAGTTCTTCAGTTTGTTCTACAGGTCTAACAAACATGCTGGACAAGCTAACCATCAATGATGAAGCTCCTGCTAGGATGGATGAAGAAAAAGATGCATGATATCCTGGGGGAGAACAAGACTCACTAGATGATGAAGACATTGAGGAGCATAAGGTTGAGGAAAATGAAGAAGGCCATGAAGTTGACAGGTTTCCTCCAGCTGGAAGACACCTGAAGGATCATCCAGCTCACCAAATCATTGGTGATGCAAGTCAAGGTGTTCTAATAAGGAGTAAGAGCATGAACACAGTTCTATGTTCAACCTTCTTGTCACAAATAGAACCCAAGAAGTTTGAAGAAGCCATGCTAGACACAAACTGGATTGATGCTATGCAAGAAGAACTGAATCAATACAGAAGATGCAATGTTTGGGAACTAGTTCCTAAACCAAAGGATCACAACATTATAGGAACCAAGTGGATCTACAAAAACAAACTTGATGAAAATGGCACTATTATCAAGAAAAAGGCCAGGTTGGTAGCAAAAGGCTACAAGCAAGTGGATAGGATTGACTTTGATCAAACCTTTGCCCCAATAGACATGTTGGAGGCTATAAGAATGTTCTTATCCTATGTTGCCTATCAAGGGTTAAAGGTATATCAGATGGATGTAAAGTCAGCATTTCTGAATGGTGACTTAAAAAAGGAAGTCTATGTTGAACAACCCTCAGGTTTTGTAAATTCTTATTATCTTGATTATGTATATAGGCTTAGGAAAGCTTTATATTGTTTAAAACAACTCCCTAGTGCTTGGTATGAAACCTTGTCTTCTTTTCTTAATGAGAATAAATTCTCTAGAGGAAAGATAGACAAAACTCTATTCTTTAGGGAATCTAAAGGCAAGATAATCCTAGTCCAAATCTTTGTTGATGACATTATCTTTTGATCTACTGAAAACAACCTTTGTAGAAAGTTTGCCAAACTTATACAATGGAAGTTTGAGATGAGATGTATGGGTGAGCTGAAGTTCTTCTTAGGACTTCAAGTAAGACAGACTAATGATGGATTGTCCATATCCTAGTCTAAGTTTACCAAGGAGTTGATTAAGAAATATGGTATGGACTCAGCCTCCACCATGAAAACTCCAATGGGAACAAGTATTCCTATAAGCAAAGATGAGACAGGGAAACCTATTGATGAGTCTTTGTATAGAGTGATAATTGGCTCCCTACTCTACATGACTGCTAGTAGACCTGACATCATGTATTCTATATATGTCTATGCTAGGTACCAAGCTTGACCAAAGGAATCTCATTATACTGCAGTTAAGAGAATTTTGAGATATCTTAAGGGCACACCTAATCTAGGTCTTTGGTACCCTAAGAATAGAGATTTCAAACTAACAGGTTTCTCAGATGCAGGCTTTGCATGATGCAAAGAAGACAGGAAAAGTACTACAGGAACCTGTCAATTCCTAGGTAGAAGGCTGGTGTCATGGTGTAGTAAGAAGCAGACCAGCATAGCTATATCAACAACTGAGTCTGAATATGTAGCTACAGGAAGTTGCTTGTCACAATTATTATGGATAAATCCCCCACTTGAAGATTATGACATAGAGGTAAGTAGAATTCCACTATTTTGTGATTCAACTAGTGCTATTTTGATTGCTAAGAATCATGTATCACACAGTAGAACCAAGCATATAGAAATTAAGTTTCATTTCATAAGAGAACATGTGGAGAAAGAAGATATTAGTCTAGAATTTGTAAACACAAATAATCAAATTGCTGATATTTTTACAAAACCTATAGATGAAACTAAATTCAATTATTTCAAAATTGAATTAGGTATGTTGAACCTAGAATAGGTCAGTTCTAGTATTCCTAAGTAGAATATGTCAGTACAAAATTTCTAAGGAAATTTTGCTAAGTACCAAGTTTGTGTCGACACAAACAGACTTTGTGTCGACACACTCAGTATGTTGTGTCGACAAAGAAAAAGGATATGTCGACACAGAAACAGTATCTATGTCGACAGAAGAATAGGTGTCGACACAACTCTATCGAGACTTTAAGTTAGTTGATTTTTGTGTCGAAAACAAAAATCAAAGTCGACTTTCTATGTCGAGACATGACCAGTCCATGTCGACATTGACTTAAGTATGTCGACACATAAACATGTCGACAAAACCTAAGTATTGTCGAGACCTAGTATTGTTATTAAGGCGTGTCTTTTGAACTCCCCTTTAGAGCAAGACTATAAATAGGTGAAGCCAAAATAAAGTCGACTACGCTCTCCAAATTCTTGGCTCTGCACCTTGTGTCGACATAGACCCTCTCTTATTTTCACTTCCATCTCTCTCTCACTCCTGACAATGGCACCACATAAGGATGACATAGTGAATGAAGGCTATAAGCTGGTTCATGGTGGATTCATGACAGCATCGCAAGAAATCCAAGGTGTAATTACCCTAATTTCAGAAAATGGTTTAGATTTCTTGGTCTCAGATCCGACTAAGATCTAGAAGAAGGAAGTCATGGAATTTTATTCTTCAGCGACTGTTGATATAGACGGGAAGAAGATCAAAGCCACAGTATAAGATTCCCGAGTGAAACTTACACTGAAGATGATAAGAAAATCACTCCAACTTCCTAAGTTTTAGGATGAAGATGACATCATTCCATCAACGACAAAAGATGCTTTAAGTTGGTGCGGGCTAAACCCTAATACCAAGGTTTGATCATCCATCACCAGGAAAGGTATGAATTCACAAGGGAAGTTCCTGTCTGAAATAGTAGGCAAGGTGATTTTCTTTAAAACAGGTGGACATGACAGAATTTCATCCTCTATGTTCCATCTAATGACAAGAATAATTTTTAAGCTAAAAACAGATTGGCATCAATAGTCTTTGACAATGTACAAGAAGGTATAAAGAAACCAAATCTGGCAAGGATTCTGAGTTTATGTTTATCTTCAGCAATACCAGATGTAATGAGCCAACTTCTAGGAACAAAAATAAACAATAAGAGGAGAATGGACACTAGAATTCTGTCTAGGTGTGATAGAGTATTAACCAAGGAGGTTTCTACTCCACAAAAACAGACCAAGAAAGAAAAGAATAAGAAGGAAGTTGTTCAGCAAACAGAATCCTCTAGTGATTCTGAAGAGGAAGTGGTCTTCAGTTCAGATGAAGACAGGAAACAAAAAGATGCTCAAGATCAAGTAGAGAGTAGTGTGATTTTAGAGCAACAGATAGTTACTACTCCTGGGGGAGAAAATACTGCACCAGAAGAACAAGATACTGTACTTTCTGAGCTGCCTGCTGAAGGGGGAGTAATTGATATAGTTACTCTAGGGAGTGAGCTTGAAGCTGATACAATAATGGATATTGTATCAGATATCAATAAAGAAGCACTGCTAAATGTGGAGAAAGAGGCACAAGATGTGAAGTTGAAAGATATTGCTCAGGATAAGCAAGTAAGTATCCCTTTTCTAGAGAGGTCCCTGGACAAAGATCTGGATGTCCAAGGAGAACCTCTTATTTTCCAAACTAATCTTTTTCCTCCTGTATAGATGCAGCAAGAGTTCACAATGGAAGAGCACTTTTCTGATTTCCTAGCTGCAAGGACTGAGGGGGAGCAATCATAGATTGAAAAAGAACTGTTAGGGACTAAGGGGGAGGAGCTGCTTAATGCCCCATCTCAAAAGGAAACTGTTGATATAGAAAGCTCATCACAACCCTCTGCTGATGAGAAAGCCTCTATGGCTTAGAAGAGGAAGTTTGTTACAATTAAGAAAAGGAGCTCAGGCTACAAGAAATCCTTGCAATCAGTCACTCAACCATCTGCTCAAAGAATGGATTTCAGTTCATTACTGGTCCAACTTCAAGTTAAATTGGATGAGCAAAGGCAGTCTTTAGAAAAATATGTTATGAGTCAAATAAAGAACTGCAGTTTCAGCTAGCACAGGACATTAAGTCAATCAGATTTGAAGTCAATCTGCATAAGAAAGAGATGACAGATTTCTTCCATAAGGGAGGCAATGCTGTAGTATATTTGGCTGAGCAACAAAAGCTTATAAAGACTGAGATTAAGGACATTTCCACCAAGCAAGGATATGTTTTAGAAAATCAATTCAGGTCCAATGAAAATCTCAAAGACTCCAATTAAGAAATTCTCAAAAAACTGGGAAGTATTTCCACTGATTTGAAATATAAAATATCAAAGCAAATATAAGAAGATCTAGCTGCTGTCCAAACAGCTATTGGAGCCTCTCAAAAGACAATTTATGATACCCTAAATAAGATCAAAGACTATTACAAAGAAGGTACAGAATGTCTAGCTGATCAGATAAGATTTCAAAAGAATGATCTGAGGGATCATATAAATAGAGAAGTCATAAAGGAGGAGAGATTGTTAGTCAAAGCTTGCTATGACCATGCAAAATGGGTCTCTAATTCTATCAGAGCTACACTTGGATTTCATCCTTTGTGTGATGATGACAATGTTGCCGAGTCTGGAGTGCAACCTGCTAATATTGAAGGAGATCAACCTGAAGTTGCACAGGTTATTTACCCTCCTGCTGACTTTGACAAGGTTTAACAAGAAGTGCAGATAATGTACAGTCCTTCACATGAGGAATCAAAGGTGATTATTGAAAAAGTAAAAATGTCAGAGGCTGCCAAGCAAGCTCAAAAGAAGGCACAATTATCCAAGAAAAGGTTTAGAGAACAGGCTGAGTTGAAACCAAATTTTGAGCAATAGAGTCCCACTTCCAGGAATATTATTTTGACAACCTGGAAGGCTGTAAAGGATAAGACCCATGACAGGGGTAAACGGTATTCTGAATAAGAATGGAATAAGTATCTAGCAAGGCAAGAAGCCATTCTTCAGTTCAGAAGGAGTGCAAAAGCTGGGAAGTTAACTGCTAATGCTCTGGAGCCTAGCAAGTACTTCCCCATGTCCTTTCACTATTTTGAAAGGCAAATGATAAAGGCTGAATAATAGAAGAAGAATGATCTCAAAGGGAAGAAAGATGCTGATGATACAAATCCTACTGTGCAAGAAAAGATTCAATCTAGAAAAGGCATTGTAATTAAGGAGCCGAGTTAATCATAGGATAGATAGGCTTATGAATAGAACAATGTAAGTTTTTGCTTTTTTTTTAATGAAAAAAACATGTAAATCCAGAATTTTTTGATAAATAAATAAAATCAGATTCACTATTGATTTTAGTTGTTTACAGTGTATGTATACTATCTTGCACTAAAATGTATGTACATTTATTTTATGTGCTTTATTATGAGAGATGTATATCTTTGACTGAGGGTTATGACTTCTCAAAATATGGGGAGATTGTTTGGTACACTGAAAAATATGTACCAGATTTGGAGAAGCCTCATCTTACTCATTGATATACATCAATTTGTATTTTATGGATGTTTGAGTTTCATTGTACAAGTGTAAGGTTTGCATGGAAATTCTCTAAGTACAAGTTTCGACACTTGTGAAGAATTGTGCCGACACTTGTGAAGAATTGTTTTGACACTTGTGAAGAACTGTGTCGACACCCAGATTTTGTGTCGACACTAGAAGAAAAGCTATGTCGATACCCAGAAATCTTGTCGACACCTGAAGAAGAAGTTGTGTTGACACCCAGAATTGTGTCGACACCGAAGGCAGGAATTGTGTTGACACCTAAAGCAAAAGTTGTGTCGACACCCAGGAGTTATGTTCACACCAGTAGAAAGGCATGTGCTGACACTCAGGAATTATGTCGACACCTGAAGAAGGTTTGTGTCGACATACAGGACTTGTGTCGACACACACTCATCGCCATCTTATAGCTACAGCTATTCTGAGTCTGAAGGCTTGTGTCGACACACAGGACTTATGTTGACGCACACTCAATGACAGCTAGACATAAACTCAATGTCATTTGTGTGCATCAGTTATGTCAAGAGCAGAAGCAGTTGTGTCAACATACAGGACTTTTGTTGACACATACTCAATGACAGCTTGACTTACACTCAACGTCATCTGTCTGCAGCAGTTATGTCAAGACTAGAAGCAGTTGTGTCGACACACAGGACTTGTGTCGACACATACAAATAGAAGATGTATCGAGTAACAGAAGAATGACTATGTCAACATATGGAGTGTTGTGTCGATATCACCAAGACTTGTGTCGACACTAAGTCTATTTGTGTCGATACATATGAAGCAGTTTGCTGAGTGGTTCATGCTTAGTTGAAAAGTCTTTGAGGAATCAACTGTCATGACTGGTGACTCGACATCTGTCATTACCAATAGGTCTGACACCTTTTTCTGAACTGTCAGGAGGTTGTTACAAACCGGATCACCCGGTAATCATGAGAAAACTCTATATAAAGGACTGATCCGTGACAACTTATAGGAACAGATATAGAGATAAAAAAAGTGATTCATCCAAAGTGAGAAGTCAATAATAAGAAAAGGGGTGACCCTTAAGAAGGCAAATTCTGAACAATTTGAAGAGAAGATTAAGATCTTATTCTGAATTCAAGGAATTAGCTGACAGGAGATCAAATTCTGCATCAAGTAAAGTTCAACCTTATTTTGTTCTTTCAAGAAGCTTCGAAATAGCTAAGTCAGGTTGATCTAAAGATTCAGTTTATTAGAGAACTGATCAAGAAGCTCATACCTATAGAGAGATCTATCTGGTGATATTTCTTTATCTTTTAAATACTCAATTACTTGTAGGATCTTTTGTAAGATCTAAGTTATAAGCATATAATTATAAAGGCTGAGGTAGGGCTGAGTGCCTGAGGTGTAGGACTTGTGATAGTCTGAGTTGTAAGCATATTTATAAAGGCTGGGGTAGGGCTGTGGCCTGAGGTAGGATTCTTGGGGAGAATTTGAGGTAAGACTTTTATAAGTCTGGGCTATACGAACCAATCTGGTTCTGTGTAGTAAGATCTGTGGATCTAAGTTAGTGGAAGGAAGTTGGGCTGAATCCAGTTCTCTACTGGATAGGAGGAGGAAAGTGGATGTACCCAAACCTTGGAGAACCACTATAAATCTGGTGTATATTGTGCTGTGTTTTCTGTGCCGTAATTTGCATTTTCTGTGCTAAGTAAGAACTAGTTATTTGCCTAAATTATTAAAGAAAATTAAAACTTATTCACCCCCCCCCTCTAGGTGTCTAGGATCTTTAAAAAATTCATTCACACATACCATCCCTTGCGGTTACTAGGTGTGCTCAAATCTATTCTGATGTGGCATTACTTAGCTATAGTAATTCACAAAGAAATAAAGAAACAGAAAGTCGGGGGTTTCCATTGAGCCTGGTGATGTATATATAGCGGAATGTGGGACCCACTAAATGATTCCCTCCAGCTCAGCAGACACTCAGCGAAAATGTGAGGTTGGTTGATTCTTTCCAAGCACTTAGCTTTTTTCCAATTTCCGTAGAGTGCGTGAGTGTATGAGTAAGTTTTTTTTATCATTTTCTTTAATTAAGTAGAGTGTGTTTGTTTTATTTTATGTAGAGTACGTAAGTGTGTTTTTTTATGTAGAGTGTGTGCGTTTATAAGATACCTTTTTCATCTTTAATTTCCCGCCAACTCATTTGAGTACAACTCGTAATTTTTCAGCTTTAATTTCCCGCCTACTCATTTGAGTAGGACTCGCACTTTACTGCTTTCATTTTATTGCTTTCATTTTCTGCTTTCATTTTCTGCTTTCTTTACTGTTTTAATTTCCAATCTACTCGTTTGAGTAGGACTCGTACTTTTCAATTATGCATTTTCTTTTTTCAATAGCCGTCCCCATTCCGATGAGTGGCTAACCGCTCTTAGCCCTCAGTATCGAAGAGCATTGGGATAAATAAAATTGCTTTAAATAATTAAAGGTCTCATTTTTTGCTTTAATTAAAGCACTTAAGGTTTGCCCTGGGTATACAACGCGCAGGACCACATATCGATATGTGGGCTCTATTTCCATTGTCCATACGCTAGCTTACCGAGAGGCCGTACGTATGGACTGTATCACTCTTGGGTAAAGAGAATTGCGCGCATAACCTCGAGAGAGGAGAAGCGTAATTCTCCCGGATTGGGTTTCCCACCCAATAGCAGGGTTCTTAGCTTAATGCGGGCATTAAGATGAATCCTTTGTCGGACTAGCGTTCAGTTAAATAGTCTTAATGTTCAGGTGAGCGATATTTGTAGAGTTAGGTGAGCTCATTCTTTTGGAATCTCTGCGGCCAAGTCCGCCCTTTAATTAATTTGAAATTTAGGATCTCTAGTAATTAGAAGTTGTTTTCGTACAAATTTCTTCGGTGTAGAGCGTTGTTTCTTCATCGGCTTTTCCGCTTTTATTTTTTGTATTTTTTATATATATCTACCATTAATTAATTAAACAATCACACGACAAAATATCATCAGTAAAATAATACTCTCCCTAGGGAAAGAGTAGAAATAGTCAACCCGACCCCGAGAACAGTACGACCCTGATATTCCCCATCGAAATATCCTGTACTACACGCGATAGGTGCACTTGCCTCCTTTCGTTAAAATAAAAAATCGCCCGCGAGCCCCACCTTCTTATACCTAAATAAAAATCCTTCATTTCTTTTTCATCCATCTATATTATCAGAGTTAAAATAGGTGATACCAATAATTAAATCAGTAAAAGAAAACTAGAGAGCTATTTTAAATATCACAGCAAGTAACAAGAATAATAAGAGAATGAGCAACCAGACGACACAAGAAATTATAGTGGTTCCCCAAATCTGGGTACATCCACTCTTCTACCATCCTAGTAGTAATCACTCTCTGGTTTTTGATCAGGTGACTGCCACTAAGAAATATCTTTTTCTAGGGATATATTGCAACCATTCTTGCTTTTGATCAGGTGTCGGAAAACCACTTGAAGTCTTTTGATAAGGAGACCTCACAACCAGGAATTACTTTTGAAGGGAATAAGAATCCTGTACACAGAGGGGGGAAAGAAAAAGTTGAGTTGTCTTCTCTTTTCTCAAAAAAATAAGAGAAGACTTGAGAGTGACCCTGATAGAGTCAAGGCTTGTCCTGATGATCTTGATTGGTTCAGGAATCCAAAGCCTTATACAGGGTGTAGGTCTTGAATTCCAAAAAGCTGAGACTGATTGAAGATGAATGTTTCTACAGTCTTCTTGGATGAACACTAGTATGATGAACTAAAAGCTGTTCTTCTTTCGCTGACTTGTGTTCTCTAACAAAATCTGTCTGTGTCCTCTTGTGTAATAATTCTCTATCTCTTTTATTATTTGAGTATCTTTGCTTTGAATAATTCCAAACTGAATTTGAAATGACACACATTGATTGACTGTAGGAATCACGGGAACTCGTGCAATGGATATAAGAGAATTAACTCATTTCCCTAACTGTCCCGAGAATGGCTGTATAATAACTCTGTGAATACCAGTAATTTAATGCTTGCAAAGGAATGGCTATATTTAGAAAATATATTCATTAATCACTCAGACTCATATAAGCAATATAATAATTAGTCGATAAGGAAAACAATAACTGAAGGGAATAAAATGTTAATCTTGTAGTTATCGTCGATCTGGTCCTGAGATCATTGAACTCATACATCCTCTATCGTCGAGCTGAGCCCTGTGATCGTTGACCTGAAGATCTGCCTTCCAAACTGGGCTTCAAGATCGTCGAACTGAGATGGTTGATCGTCGATCTATATCCTGAAAGTACATCAGAGATCGTCGAACTAAGTTCAGTGATCATCGATCTCAGCACTAAGAGATTTAATTCTGAGATCGTCAGACGCAGAATGAAGATCGTCGAACTCTCTTCAGAGATAGACAAACAACTATTCTACCTTGTTCTGTCTCTATTGTATTCTATATCTCTGATGTCTTGGTCTTGCATCACTAAGTTGTTGACCTCACTGACACCTAAGATACTAGATTGACCCTGGCTATACAATATGGGTCTGAATTACCAAGATTAGTGAACCTAGCCCAAATAAAAAATAGGGATGCAACACACACCATCACTTTCCCTGAGTTAGTTAAGATTATTCTTCTTTGTTATCTAGTTTATGATTCCTTCCTAGTTCTATAGTTTTATATTCATGTAATCTATCTTCTGGAAAGGGAAGGAAACTTTAAATAACTGGCATACCAACTCTCCCCCGCTCTGGGTTCCGAGGCTGAGCCAAGTATAGGGCATACACCTTCCCTCTATCCTCCCTGCGGTCACCACCCTAAAATCCACGTCCTCGACTGCGTCATTGACCCCCAAACTACCGAGCAAGTAGGGCATCCTGAAGTGTTAGTAGGGGTGCTTACCTCAAGGGGAAGTTCCTCTTATAGTGCCCCTGATGGTTGTACCGGAAGCATGTCTGTGCCCCCTCCACTACCCTCGGACTCTCCCACATTTGTAAAGGCTGAGGAGCCAACACCACGGGGTTCCTCTACTCCTGCTTGTTCTCTTGGTGGGGTTGGTCCCCAGTCCTCCTATCCCCTATAACACAACCTTTAGGATGGTCTATCCTGCCTCCAATCACTGAGTAATTAGTCGGTCTCTTTCGACCTCGAAGTGTAAGTTGGGCTGCCTCCAGCTTCTTTACCATCTCCAAAATCCTAGCCAAGCTTCTGTCAGAAACGAAGAGGAGGGCCTGCCTCATTTTGTCATGACGGCCCTTGTAGAACCTCTTCAGGTAGACTGCATCGTCCAACTGATATGATTTTGCAAAGCGGGCTAGATGTGTAAACTACCGATAGTACTCCAACATCGTCCTGCTGCCTTGCCTCAACTGAAGGAACCTGTCCTCCAACTTGTCCCTCGCCGACTAGCATACAAAATGCTCCAGTAGAGTTGCTCTAAACTCCTCCTAGGAGATATCTGCGCAATCCTTTCTAGCAAAGGTACTGTCCAATAGTGACTTCCACCACCTCTTCGCATGCGACTCCAAGCAGGAAACGGCCAAGGCAACAACCTCCTCCGTCGGGCATCGAATTAGTAACACCTCCGTCCATCACAAGAAATATAACAGAGGGTCCGACTGGGGCCCCACATCATATTCCACAGAGAGTCAATGACGTTACTTATTAATATTAAAAACTACTACATGCATCCTATTTCACAGCATTCTAGCAGAAGCATTAAGGGTTATTTATGAACATATCAACCATGAATGTCCACTATATATATTAACAACCACATTTATATATCACAGGAATGTATACGGAAATAAACAAAAGTGTTTGGACTTAAGGCCTTACAGTTAAACATCACAAGTGTGGTTTACATACATCGGCATGCAGGTCGGCCACACATGAAAACAGTAAAACTTTACTATTTGTCCTTCGAGGGCCAGTATAGCAGCATGGGCTTCATCCCTCTATTTCCCGCTCAGCTCTCAAACAGCTGTATAGATACAATCCACCACGAGGGTGGGAAACAAAGCAGAGGTCAGCTTTTGTTGACCAATATTATAACGACCCCACCCCTTACTTAGGGCGGTGATTCTCCTTCACTACAAGCAATGTAATTTACACAGATATATCAAAAACACCAGTCACATGGCCCGATGTTCAGTGCACTCATGGCACATTATCGTGGTACCGGATTTCCTAGGGTCCCACCACCAACATTGTGTAACATCCCATTTCCGGCTAGACCCCTAGGAGTCGGTTGGTTGTGGTAAAACGCTGGGGAGCCCAGAAATCGAAATAAAACGACCAAGAATTCGGGTCACGGGTTGGTCACGCCCGTGACCGACCCGTCATGCCCGTGACCTGGGGGCGTGACTCCTTTGACGATCGTCGATTTCAGTTAGACGATCGTCGGGTGCGGAATTTGCCTCATGGCCTGTCACGCCCGTGACCCGCAATGTCACGCCCGTGACATAGGGCGTGACCACCTTCGACGATCGTCGATTTCAGTTCGACGGTCGTCGGCCAGGAATTGGCCACACGGGCGTGTCACGCCCGTGACCCACAATGTCATGCCCGTGACATAGGGCGTGACCACGTTCGACGATCGTCGATTTCAGTTCGACGGTCGTCGACCCAGAATTAGTCACCAGGCATGTCACGCCCGTGACCCTCAATGTCACGCCCGTGACATAGGGCGTGACCACGCTTGATGATCGTCGATCCCAATTCGATGATCGTCGACCCAGAATTTGGCCACACGGGCCAGTCACGCCCGTGACCCGGGTGTCACGCCCGTGACCACCCTTCGACGATCGTCGATCACAGTTCGACGATCGTTGAACCCAGAATTAGCTAACCGGGCCTGTCACGCCCGTGACCTATGTGTCACGCCCGTGACCAAGGCCGAAACGACAGCCAAACTGGAAATTTCCGTAACAGACGCCATAATAAATTCTGATTATGGGAATGAAAAACCAAGGGTATTTATGGGCCGTTTCCTACTTTAATTATTTAAATAATTAAGGAAATGTTGGTCCAATAGGAAATCGCCACCTGGCGAGCACCTCTTCATCTCCAGCATTTCAACTGCCATTCGTCATAACCGAAACGTCATTAAGGGAATTATTAATGGCCGCGGACGTTTCATCCTTTCCCCTCCCCACTTGCTGATCTATAAAAGACTCCTAAGAGCAAGAGGAAAAGGTTACACTCTCCCTCAAACTGTTTCAGATTTTCCCCTTGCTGTTGAAGAACTTCCGGCGACGCCACCACCGCGCCAATGGCTTCCCGACGCTCTGCACGCCTTCAGCCCGCGAACAAGGTCCTCCCCTCCCTCCTCTTCTGCGGATAGATCTTAGAAATTGTTAGGAGAGATATCGGGCTCAAAAGAGCCAGATCGGGTGAGCGTATTCGTGGTTTTCCGAAAATTTCATGGTGGCGGGTTCGCCGGAAACCGCCTCTCCGGCGGCCGTGCCGCCGCCCAACGATAGCCCTCACCTCAACAGAGGTGGTGGTGGTGGTGGCTGGCCAGGGAGATGGCTGGATGGCCGGGAAATAGCTTGGAAAAGCAACAGGAAATTAGGTTTTCAGGGCTCTGTTTCGGGCTGTAGAAGAAGATGAACAGTGCCATTTAATTAGATTTTATTTGTGAAGCAATTTCTGAATGAAAATATCTGTCACTTTAAATAATTTGGGAAAAATATCTAGAGGCTCCTACAGGAAAAGTGGTCAACATAGAAAATGTAGCCCTTGAAGTCTAGTTTAATTTAAAATTAATTTCACTCGATTTAAAATCCTGGTAAGACCATAGCACCCTTTTTGGTGAGGTCTATCCAGAGGGCCGTCTTGACCTTAGAAAAATTCCCCACTCTCAACCAGTAATCAAAATGACTTGAAATTTGGGGTGTGGCCTAATCTTACCTATATCTAGGTGCTATCCAAAAATGAGATTTTTTGAAAAATATGTTTTTATAGTTTTGAGAAAAATTCAATAATCCTATTTTAATTTAATTAGATGGTTAAATAATTTCCAAACCCTCCCAAATTTTGGTGAGTGGTCCCTGGGTTCACCATAAGGTTCTGTATAATTTTTCATCTCATTTGGAGATGGTTTGGATTAGAAATGATCAACCCTAAGTTTTGCCCTAATAAGGGGTCTTAGGTTAAAAGTGCACTTTTGATATTTAAGTTGTCAGATCACCTCAACAGAGGCTGAGATTTTTACCACTGGCTAGTAATATTCTCTAGCACCCCCCTCATAGAGTTTGAGGTGGATCGGGGTAAGTTTGCCCTAAGAACCAAGGCCAAACCCTAAGGATGGATCTTGGTGGTTTGTGAAGGTCATGTGGTCAAATGACCTTGGATTGACCCGAAATTGGGTGAAGAGAACCATAGGACCAATATTGTTCTCTGGATGAAATCTTAGTAGATTTGGAGACCGTTGGGATACCTAAAAATCTAACCCTAGTTTAGGATGCAAAACTTATAGAGATAGGAAATGACATTAAATCACATTGAAAAGTGTTGAGATTTGGGTAGAGTGAATTATAGGGATGGTACAAGATCTGGATATTTTACTATGAATTTTAAGATTATTATTTTGGGTACTTCATTAACGATTTAGTAGCTTGTATGATTCGCTTAGAAAATTTATTATGGAACACACACTTCCTGGAAATTGATGAAATTTAGACAGAGAACGTTTATTATGGTTTTAAATCTCTGTGAATTTTTATGGGATTTTTGGAAGTTTAATTCTAGGGCTTGCTTCATTAAGTATGTTTTACCTTGATTATTTAATTAAATCTTTAGTGGTGTTTAGCAAGCTAGTGAAATTATGATCCTTTGCACAAAGATCTTTTTTATACCATACTACTGATTAGTAATTTTCCTATAATTTTCCGATGAGTAAATTCAGTACTTCCTTCATTACATAGAATTAACGTAATTATACTGGATAAATTATTTAGAGGCTAAATACTTTCTGTAAAATTCTGGAAATTTGTATTTGAGGTTATCTTGCTGTTATGTAATGATCATGATTTTTGAGTAGCCATTACTTAGGAGGATCATGTAGTTCCTGTTTAAAATGACTCATGGCCCGTCCTTTGGGAAAATTAAATAAATATCAGATTAATTAGGAAAATTATAAGTTTCTGGATTTAGACAAATTATGATATGGTAGACCTCCAGTAAATATTATCGGAGATTTGGAAGATAATTTGGTGTACCTCTCCTTGTGTACCTCATATAGCTTAGGATGGTCTGCATATAGTAAAACCACAGAATTCTGATAATTGATGGTTGGTAGGGCAAGCTAAGATTGAGTCCATCATTGGAAGGCAGGACAAGTAGAGTGTGAGACTGGTCAAGGATAAGGGAGTATGGGAACGACGAAAGATCGTCCATCCCGGGAAGAAGAGGAAGAGTCTTAATACTCTAGGGTTAGAACTAAAGTAACTAAAAGAGGATTGGGTTAAGGGAGATCAACCAATAATAATAAGTGCCTTGCGAAAGAGAACTTCGGGCCGTAATGCCGCCGTCTTGGTTCCTACTGCCCCTTGAGAGCCCTTCACGGGGTATACCGGGGGCAGTCCTGGGCTAACGTAAACCATAGGAATAATGAATTAAAAGAGCAACTAGTATAACTAGGGTTGCACGTTTACACTCCCCGATAGCTAGGAAAGTAGAATTATAGGATTGGTTACCATTCAGACAGTAGCTCTGAAGGTAGATGCACGGACGGACTGTCCGGGGGGCCAAGGGCTCGAGGGTTGGAGTACAGAATAAAGGTGGTGGGTCTTCGGTATCTGATTGTCATTCACACCAACATCGGTATGCTGACTCGGCGGTGTGGGACACTTAGCCAAAGAAAGTCTGGTTGGTACAGCCAGCAGTAGTACGCAGATACTCTAGGTTGTGTTCTTCTAGAGGCGTACGGAAGGGCTAGGCCTGGTAGTGTGGATGCCCGCCTAGGAGTGGGGGGCCCGACCCACTGTCTCCGTTTGCCACTACGGAGGTTCCTGGGAGTGAAGCTAGCTGCCCGAACAGGGGGAACTAAAGGTCTGTGCGCATAGAGTCGTGTGCGTGTCTTGCACTTGCATGAATCATGGCATAGCATATCACTACACTCATAATTGCATACAACCGACACCCCAACGTATAAATCGGTATGGGACTTTTTATACAATGGGAGCCTTGTAGAAGATCCCTTAACTTATAAGTTTGTATGGGCATTCATATAAGTTAAGGTTACATACTTATTTTCTTGTTTGTTTACTTACTGTTCTCTAGCTGCCTTTTTATACAATTTGCTACTCATTAATTGCTCTACCTATTACAACATTTACACTGTTCACCTGTTATAACTTTCTAGTTAGGTCCACCGTCACCTGCTTGATTATTCTCCACTTTTGTAGCTTCCCTTTCCTCCTCTCCGCCCGGTGCTTAGGAGCCGTGGTGGGAGGGGTAGGGGATGATAGGGTTTAGTCTTTATGACTAATGGTTTTTCGAACCAAACATTACAGGAGCTCCGGATGGGAGACAGGGACCAGCACCAGTGGAGTACGGTGCGCATGGAGGTATGACAGTCTAGCACCGGTGCACCTGCGACCAGCTCCGTGAGTGATTAGTATTTTCTTAGCTTCCGCGATGAGTGACTTGTAGTGAGGACTCTGATGTACTGGGCTCGAGCCCATTTATCTATTTTCCTATTATTACTATTGATGGACTGGTTATGATTTCACTTTTATTTACATATTTCTGTGGACTTGTTTACATTTTTGTATAAATGCTTCTCTCTCTTGTGATCGAAAAGGGCCGGCAGAATTGGCGTTTTGTAGTGGTTGCCTTCCCGTGAGTCGGTGCCACCGCAAAGCGGCAATTCTGGGCTAAGACCCCGGTGGTTGAAAAAGAAAAAAAAAGCGGGGTCTTACACATTGAGCATTTCCGCTCCATGGCCTATGGCCAGAGACTTTATTCCTGATGGTGTACAGCCCTAGACTCTCATTATGTAATCCAAACAAACGCCAATATCCAAGGTATTGTTTATTGCATCCACAATAGCCCGGATTTGAAGAAGCACCTGATCAAGCTAGGGTGAATTGAGATGTATTTGATATGTCTTTTCAAGTTATTCTTGCATCTATTCCATGCCAAGTACACACAAATGTCAGGGTACAGTGGGTCAATATAAACGGGCCTACGCAACGTAATCCCTCGTTGTGTGGGCAAGTGTGTTGACTCACGTGTGCTCTCTCTATTGGGGTGTACTTATTTTCAAGTAAAGGCTAAAAGAATACTAAGAGAAGAAGGAGCAAGAAAGTTCAAATCCTATGGCTCAAGAAAGTTGAAGGAAGAAATGGGAAATTTTCCCATGTAAGAATCGATGGGAATCGTGAGTCATACCCAACGACATCGTCGGGTATAGTCACTGAAACCCGTCGACTTCGTCGGGCATGCCCATCGATAGCCGTCGATCGGCCCTAGCTGCCTTGATCCAGAATTCTCCATGGTTAGAAATTATCCAAGTCAAAATCGAAGGGCATCACCAACGATGCCCGCCGATGTCGACGGGTATCGTTGGCGATATCCGCCTATTCTAACTTAGCAGATTTCCGCCGCTTCACTTGACCGAACCGGGCCGTCATGCACAGTAAAAACCGAAGCTCCGTTCCTTCCTTCGTGGGTCCCGCAGTGGCTACTTAGGGTTTGTTTTTGGGTATATATACATAAGTTTAAATCATATTCAACACGGATCCAGAAATACGAAAAGACATTTTTTGTTCATGACCTAGCTTTCGTCGATCTCAAGCCATCGATCGCTCGATTATCGCTGTCGTCGATCCCCTCTCGCAGCTGATCGTGCTTCGATAGAACAGAGGCAAGCCGCTGGTCCCTCGCTTCTCTCTTGAGATCCTTTGTCTTCCGATTCGTCGACCGAGACTTGTTCTCCATTCCGAATCGGTAGAGATGCTTGATCCAACTAAGATCGATTGGTGACCTAGCTTGCATCGTCAAGAAGTTCAGATATACACAGCATCGCCGCCGCACTTGCTTGCCGCTGTCGATCAAGTCAAGATCCGATCCAAGAGAGAAAAACCAAGTGTGGATTCTTCGTCATTTTTTTGCAAGCTCTGTACGAACGAAGAAGGACCTTGGGTTCTCCAAATTGCATTGTTTGTATTTCTTATTTACATTCAATTTTTGCAAGGAATTTTATTCCTATTTTTAAGGGTTGGGTGCAACCCGCTTTGGTGGAGTGTTGTCTCCTTGTTGTAGGAAGGGTTCCTTCCGAGTTGTAGGAGCGTGGCTCCGAGTTGAGAGATTGGATTTCAATCTCATTTTGGAGGAGTTGCCGAGTTGTCCTCGTGTTGGAGATAGGTGAAGGGGAGAGTGGACGTACCCAAGGTTGGGGGACCACTGTAAATTACTGTGTGTTTTTTGTTCTTGGTTTGTTTAATTGTGCAGGTAATTTTTAATTCCGCAAAAGATGTTACTGCACCTATTCACCCCCCAATAGATGGATTAGGCTAACACTAGACACTTTCAAGTGGTATCATAGGGAGGTTACTCGTCAATAAGGTTAACACCTTGAGTAAAATCCATCATTTAGTGTCAAAAGATTCAAGCATGGACGGGTTCAAGAACACCGGAAAGATTACTTTTTGAACTAAGGCAAACTTTCATATCTGGAAAGAAAGGATCAGGTACTACATGGAAGCAGTCGACCCGCGACTTTTCATGATAGTGGAGGAGGGACCCCAAATTCCTATAATCACCTCTACAATTGATCCTACAAGGAAGGTACCTAAGAAGTTCATGGATCTGGACAAAGATGAGATGGCTCTCTACGGTCTTGACAAGAAAGCCAGAAACATTCTAGTTAGTGTCGTTGATGATTCTATTCTTCAGGACTTCAACCACTACCGAACTTCCAAAGACATTTGGCAATCCCTGATAGTGCTGATGGAAGGCACTGATGAATTAAGGGACGATCGAAGATCCCTTCTGAACCAGAAGTATGAGGCCTTCAGATAGGGCCCAAGGAAGAGATCACAGACACATTCGAAAACTTCCTCAATATTGTCAATGGCCTGAAGAATTATGGCAGGACTTTCACTGATGGCGAGCTGAACGACAAGTTCCTGAGATCCTTAACTAAGGAATGGGACAATAAAATTTGTGCCATCAGGGAGTTTGGAAAACTTGCTGAAACCGATCCTCAGATCCTCTTCAGGAAGCTCCTATCTTATGAGCTTCAAATGAATACCAGAAAAGCTGAAGAAGAGGCCAACAGACCTTCCTCGGAAGAGAAGACTATTGCGTTGAAGGCAAACCACTCAAGGAAAGGTAAGGAGGCTGCATCAGCCCTTTTTCGGCGAAAAGCTAAAGAAGAAGATACTGAACCCAGCTCGTCAGGCTCATATCTATCTGAAGAGGAGTTCTCTATTATAACCCGAGAGTTCAGGAAGTTCCTTAGGATGAGAAATCAGAGAAAAGGAGACGACTCTTCCTCCAGAAGAACACATCAGTCAGATGATCGTCAAAAGAAGAAGAATTATTCTTCGGACAGGTATGATTCTAAACCGAACAAATATAATTCTGCTGATATTATTTTCTTTGGTTACAATAATCCAGGGCAAGTTATTGTTGATTGCCCTCAAAAGAGAAAGGATAAGAAAAAGGAGAAAAAGGAGAGGAGCTACATTACTAAGAGGGCCAAGATCCCTATTGAATCTGACTCATCAGAATCCAGTGAGGATGAGGAAGCCTTCTTCGGGCTCATGGATCGCTCAGACTCAGAAGGAGAATGTCCCCCATTTACTAGCAAGGTAAAAGATCATACCCCTCTCTCTGATTCTGATTCTGGCTCTGACTCCGACTCTCCTGAAGATGATCATGAGGACAGCCCATCTGCTCGTGAAGCTTAACTCCTTGAATAGTATGAGCTTTTGCTCAATACTTTTGATCGATGTCGAAAGGAGTTAAGGGTTCAGAAGAAGGAGGTCAAATCCCTTAAGGCTGAGGGAGTTTCCTTACGAGAAAAAAATCACTATACTTATATCTCTTATACAGGAACACCTCGACTTAACCTCTGAGCAATCAGACTCCCTAAGGCACCTTTACCTTCAGCAAGAAACAATTAAGATGCTGGAAGAACAGCTTGCGGCTGAGAAGAAAGTTGTATAAATCTTCTCTAAGCCCAAGACTATTCTTCCTCTAGTTAATGAATTCTCTGCTCAGGCTAAAGGTGCTGGCTTGGGTCATGTGTTTGAGCCTGGTAGATAATCTAAGAGAAACAAAGCTCAGAGAAGAATTAAGGCTGCCAAGAAAGCCTCTATCGTTGAAAAAGGGAAGGCCCCACTCAATCAGACCACATTCAGGAAGCCAAGCTTTCCTTGTAATAAACATGGTTTTGAGTCCTCCTACGGGCACATCTTCCGGCCCTCGGTTGAAAAGCCTAAGAGCCGGTACCTTGGATGGAACTTCTCCCGCAACTTTTGCGAGAGTGTTTTCAAGACACCCTATGAGGAAATCCAACTGCAACAGTATGGTCTTTTTTTATCAGGACATAATAGGGAGCAGGCACCAAATGCCAAGCATGTTATACCTAAGGAAAATGATGTGAAGAATTCATGTGACTGCTGTCACCATGACGCTCACTCATCTAGTGCCCAGACCCTAGCTAGACCTACCATCTCACGAGTCAAGCAGGAGACTAGGAGGAGAAGGTACAACAGATTAAACTGTTGGTGTTGCGGAAAGGTTGGCCACTTTGCCGTTGATTGCTGGTTCAATCCTAGGAATTTTGAAGCTCTTCAAGTTAACCAAGCGAGGCCGGCCACTCGAAAAGTTAACATTCCTAAGGGGAGTGAACTGACAAGGAATCTAGGACCCAAACCGTATTGGGTTCCTAATGGAAAATGATTCTGTTTTGCAGGTATGTCCAAAGGCCACCAAAACTCCAATCTGGTACTTGGATAGTGGATGCTCTCGGCATATGACTGGGACAAGAAGCTTGTTGCTTGATTATTCCTCTATTGCTGACGGACCCAAAGTTATCTTTGGACGGTTTGATCATGGAATCACCAAAGGCTATGGTATGATTTCCAACGGTGTATTCTCTATCACCGACGTGGCTTATGTTGAAGGGTTAAAATATAACCTGATTAGTGTAAGCCAGTTATGTGATAAAGGGTAAGACGTTAAGTTCTGCAAAGATAAATGCCTGATTATATTATGTTCCTCTATGGAGACGGTATTAGCTGGCATCAGGAGCAGAAATATTTTGTCTAAATTTTTTAAGCTTAGATTCTTCTATGCCAGTATGCTTAGTTGCAAAAGATAGTTCATCTCTTTGTGAACAGTGGCACAAGAGATTAGCGCATATTAACTTCAAAACGCTTAACATGCAATTCTCTAAAAATCTAGTAAGGGATGCACCCACTATTAAGTGCATTAAAGAGAGCCCCTACCACGCTTGTCGAATGGACAAGCAGACAAGGGCTACCTTTAAGGGCATTGTAGAAAAGGACTCTTCTAGGTGTCTGTACTTACTACACATGGACTTATTCGTTCCAATGCAAGTTTATAGCTTAGGATGCAAGTCATATATGCTGGTGATTGTTGATGATCACTCCCGTTTCACATGGGTGTTCTTTCTGAAACACAACTCAGATACCTTTGAGGTATTCACAAAGTTCATCAAGCAAATCAAAAATGAACTAGACTGCACCGTGGTAAGAATCAGAAGTGACTATGGAACCGAGTTTGAATCTGGTGCTATGACCGAATTCTGTGGAAACTTGGGCATCTTTTATGAGTTTTCCTCTCCTCGTACTCCAACACAAAATGGAGTTGCAGAGAGAAGGAATAGAACTCTTATTGAAGCTAGCACGACAATGTTGAATGATGTGTTTCTACCAGAATATTACTTAACAGAGGTTATCAACACGGCTTGTCATGTGCAAAATAGAGCGCTTATCAATAAAAGCCATTGAATGACTCCTTATGAGCTGTTGAAGGGCAAGAAATCGACCATGTCCTACTTTAGGATCTTTGGCTGCAAATGCTATGTACTCAATATTTGGAAATATCCACGTAATAAGGTTGGTGAAAAATGTTTTGAAGGTATTTTCACAGGATATACTAGCCATAGTAGTGCATATAGGATTTTTAATAAGAAAACTCTGGTTATAGAAGAATCTATAAATGTCGTATTTTATGAAGTGAGCTTGCTTCATAGCAGCTCGTCTATTGGTACTTTTGGAGACGCAGGTACCAAACTTGAAAAGTTAAGTCTAAACGAGAGTAAAAAACATGACGCTCAACAGTTTGTAAAGATCTCCACTCCTACCTCATTAGGAGAGGAAGACCCTCAGGAGTTGGAAATTCTACAGGAAGAAGAAGTGCCAGAAGCAGTAGCAACTGCAAATGCAAGACTCCTAGAGCTCAGATACGTGAGGGATCATCCCGTCGATCAAATGATTTGAGATCCGCGGGATTGTGTCAGAACTCAAAGAGGTACAATTAATGAAATTTTGCACTTAAGCTTTATGTCACTGGTTGAGCCAAAGAAATTTGACGAAGACAATAAGGATGCCTCGTGGATATTGGCCATGCAAGAAGAACTTCATCAATTTGAAAGGTGCAAGGTCTGGGAGCTCGTTCCCTAGCCTAAGCGACCAAATGTAATCGACACCAAGTGGATCTTTCGAAACAAGCTGGATGAGAATGGAGTCATCATAAAGAACAAAGCACGACTCTTAGCTCATGAAAGAGAGGGGATAAGATACTTATTACTCAAAAGGGGGGGGGGTGAATAGAGTATTCAAAAATTAAGAGACTCTAAACACTTTTCTTGAGCAAATTGCGGAATTGAAATATAAAAGCTTTAAACCTAAAGCCTAATCAGAGTGTAGTGAATAAACACAAGCTAACTGATGTTTCAGTTAAGCTTTATACATAACACAACAACTAGCAACTTAGTTATATCTATCACAGCCATAGATCAATGATTAAAGTAAACAACCAGACAACACAAGAGATTTATAGTGGTTCCCCAATTGGGTACATCCACTCTTCTACCACCCTGGTAGGAATCCACTATAGGTTTTTGTTCAGGTGCCCTGCCATCATAAGATCTGCTTCAGGTAGATCTAGAAACCCTTCAGGCTTTTGATCAGGTTCCTAACAACCAAACACAAAGGTTTTTGATCAGGTGCCCTGCCACAAAAGGTTCACTTTTAAGGGGAGTAATAACCCTTTTACAGGAGGTTAAGGGAAAAGTAATTGAAGGTGTCTTCTCTGTGTTCAGAGAAGTTAGTGGATTGATCTGAGAAAATCAAAGCACCCCATGGCTTAGAGAATGTCCAGGAAGAAGCTTTGATTTAGGGTATAGGAACTCAAGATTGCTTTTAAGCCTTTTCTGATGTAACTTTGATGAAGACTCAAGATGTTGATGGTTATTCTTCTTCAGCAGCTTTACAATCTGGGAGGAGAGTTCTTCTTGAAAGCTTGAGCACTGAGTGTTGATTTTCCTGAAGACAGGATGAACTCAGGAAGCAGCAGAAGAACAAATTCTTTTTCTTTTTAACTCTTGTTCTCTCACAGTTATTCTCTTTTGTTTTTGAGTATGTGTATTTCTATTATCTTCAGCCGACTGCTATAAAAGATAGAAACTTCTCTTGTGTGAAACGATCTCAAGCCATGCTCAAAAAGACTTTCCTAATAATAGAATAAGACAAAATATGGAAACCTGTACCTGCAATCTCTCTGTCATTCCCAAAAATGAATTAAGGATAAAATAAATATCCTTTCAATTTGAATTTACAAACTAGCACAGGAAACCAAGCCTAACGGCTATAAAACAGCTGTACACAATCCAGTCTTTCCTTTAATAAAACAAACAACTTTATTCCGTCAAAACCTTTTAAATCAATGCATAAGAAATATTGCAAATAAATAATACAGTATAGGCATTCTAATTAGAAAAATATTTGAATAGAATATGATTTAAATAAGATTGAATATTACAGGAAATCATCTGAAATGAATATTGATAAAGGTAGACAGAAATCGTCGAGCAAAGAACGAAGATCGTCGATCTGAACTAGCAGATCGTCGATCTGAAGACAGAACAAAGTCTAAACAGAAATCATCGACCTAGGCTAAACGATCGTCGATCTGAGCAAGCATATCGTCGATCTCACTTCAGAGTATATATAACTCTGATATCGTCGATCATCATTCGAATATCGTCAAGCGACAATCAACTATCGCCGAGCGCAAATCTACTAAACAGAATTTCTATTTCTATCCAAACTCAACTATCCTATCTGGGTCTATTCTATGGTAGACCAACAATTAGTCTTACAATTTACCATTAATAAATCTTGGGTCAATAAAACCTAAATGGGATGACATGGCCCATTTCCAATAGCATCCTTCCGTACTCAACAGAATCTTGCTCAAACTCATCAGAGCCATTCTTTAACTCAAAAATTTATGTTAGAATACTTGGAGTGAGAATTACCTCCATGTCGCTGATTGATCCTTTCATATCTTTGTCATCAGAAGACGATGTATAAACCCATTCCTTGATTTATGCTAGGTGTAGTTTGAGCTTTGAGGATAAGAGTTTCTTAAGACCTTGATCTTCACACAACTACAACATTTCCTGAAAAATTTGTTCACTGGTACAGAAAGAATCGAAGTCAACAAAGAAACCAGCATCGAACTTCATCACTGATAGGGTTGCTGAAGAAATTGCCATGGAGTTGATGAGAGAAATCGCAAGAAGAGAAGGATAAAACGCGGGACGAGAGCTCGAAATAGTTCTGGAAGAAGAATATGAAACAGCGAGCTCCGTCGACGATCTTCGGACCTAAATAAACGATCGTTTAGAAATAAACAAAAGTCATCGATCTCTGAATGAAGATAAAGAGAATCGTTTGTCGATCGTCGATCGTCGATCGATTTCCGAAGCAGAGTCGTTGATCGTCGATCGACGATTTCTGTCTCTAAAGCCAAAGAGCTGACGTAGACCAAGGGTCGACGATAAAGCTCAACCTGTTTGACAATCTTCGAACACCGTTCGACGATCACAGAATAGATTTCAACTAAGCAGATTTTTCACTTTGTCTAATACATTCATCATGCCTAGTTGATTTAAAAAGAATAGATGTTTCTATTCATCTAAAGGCTTTGTGAAAATATCACTTCTCTAAAGATTTGTAGGTATAAACTCAAGATTTATCTTATTCTTGTCAACACAGTCTCTAAGAAAATGATGTCTAATGTCAATGTGCTTAGTCCTAGAATGGTGCACAGGATTTTGTGCTATAGAAATAGCACTGGTACTGTCACACATGATTTTGGAGTTTTTGTGTGTGTACCCATAATCCAAGAGTTGATTTTGAATCCACAGAATCTGTGAACAGCAACTAGCAGCTGCTATATATTCTGCCTCTGTAGTTGAAGTTGAAACAGAAGTATGCTTTTTGTAAAACCATGAGACTAATCTCTCACCTAGGAACTGACAAGTCCCTGAGGTGCTCTTCCTGTCAAATCTATAGCCAGCATAGTCACCATCTGAGTATCCAATTAACTCAAATTCTGATTCAGCTGGGTACCAAAGTCCTAAATTCGGGCATCCCTTCAAGTATCTCAAGATTCTCTTAAGAAGAGTTAAATGAGATTCCTTGGGGTTGATCTGAAATCTAGCACAAAGGCATGTGGCAAACATTATATCAGGCCTACTTAAAGTAAGGTATAATAGGGAACCAATAATGGCCCTATAATTTTTCAGATCAACGGGCTTTCCCTTATCATCAGAATCAATAACTACATTAGTAGCCATAGGAGAGTGCATTGCTGAAGCATCTGCCATCCCAAACATCTTTACAAATTCCTTGGCATATTTAGATTGGGAGATGAAGATGCCATCAGCATCTTGTTTCACTTGAAGACCAAGAAAATAAGACAGCTCACCCATACTACTCATCTCAAACTTAGAATTCATCAGGTCTGAGAACCTTTTGCATAGTTTAGGATTAGTGGAACCAAATATAATGTCATCCACATAGATTTGAACTAACAGGATTTTGTCCTTGTGGTGCTTAAAGAAAAGGGTTCTATCAACTATGCCTCTTACAAACTTGTTTTCTAATAGGAAACTAGCTAGAGTCTCATACCATGCTCTAGGAGCCTGCTTAAGACCATACAGAGCTCTTTACAACTTAAAAACATGTGAGGGATAAGTTGAAGAAATGAAACCAGGGGGTTGTTCAACAAATACCTCTTCCTTTAGCTCACCATTTAGGAATGCACTTTTACATCCATCTGGAACACCTTAAACTTCGTGTAGGCTGCATATGCTAGAAAGATCCTAATTGTCTCAAGCCTTGCAATAGGAGCAAAAGTCTGATCATAGTTTATGCCTTCTTCCTGTCTGTAGCCTTGTGCTACAAGCCTTGCTTTATTCCTTATGATAATTCCCTGTGCATCCAATTTATTTCTAAACACCCATTTGGTGCCTATAATCAGCTGACCTTTTGGTCTAGGGACCAACTTCCAAACATTGCATATTTCAAACTGGTTTAGCTCTTCTTGCATAACAATGATCCAGTGGGGATCTTGCTCAGCATCTTTTATGGTTAAGGGATCAACCTATGAAAGAAAGCATGCAAGAATCACATCTTGACTTAGTTGATGTCTAGTCTGCGCACCAGTGGAGATGTCTCCAATCAGTTGAGATATAGGATGATCTCTATGTGTGACATAATAAGTTGGTGGGATGTGATCTTCAACAGCAGTTGGAATTAATTACTCTTGTGGAATTCGATTGGCTGTTAGTACAGATGCAGTCACTTCTTCCTGATCTTCATAATTATTTGAATCAATTATCTTAGGAGCTGGTTGAATCCCCTGAGAGAGATTCAGCTCATCCAAGTTTTTGCATAATCCAGGTACCTACAAAGAACTATTGGAGGAAGTTTCCATCTCTCTGTAAAACATTTTGGATTCATAAAAGGATACATGGACTGAGTCTTTTATTTTCAAGGTGGATTGATTAAAAACCCTATAGGCTTTGCTTACTTGGGAATATCCTAGAAAAATTCCCATTGAAGCCTTTGCCTCAAACTTTCTAATGTATTCTTTGTTATTATTGTGAATGAAAACTACACATCCAAAAACTCTAAAATAATCTATTTTAGGTTTCTTTTCTTTAGGCAATTCATAAGGAGTCTTCCCCTTAAGTTTATGTATCAGACTCCTATTCAACACATAGTTAACTGTGCTAATTGCTCCTGCCCAAAAAGATAGAGGCATATTAGCATCTGCTAACAATGTTCCTGTAGCTTCAATCAGGGTTCTGTTTTTTCTTTCCACTACCCTATTTTGTTGAGGAGTTCTTGGAGCAGAGAAGCTGTGCCTGATACCTTCTTTCTCACAGAATTCTTGCATAAGAAGAGAGTCAAACTCAGTACCATGATCACTTCTGATCAAGGAAACTGAGTAGAGTACTCAGTCTGTATACAAAGTAGAAAATCTGTAAGAACTTTAAAGTTATGAGGTTTAGTTCTCAAGAAGAACACCCAAGTGAATCTAGAGTAATCATCTACAATAACTAGGGTATAGAATTTCCCTCCTTGACTATGTACAACTATTGGACCAAAAAGATCCAAGTGAAATAGGTACAGAATCCTAGGTGAATCACTTTTATTTACAGCTTTGAAACTATATTTGGTTTGCTTGCCTAGCTGACAATCCTTGCATAGGCCATCTTTCTTGTAGGGGCAAGAGGGCAAACCTATAACAAGGTTGTATTTAGATAACCTAGATATATTTTTAAGTTTAACATGACTAAGCCTATTATGCCACAAAGTATTGTTATTACTCACTTCATTAAATAAGCAAATTTCAAAAGAAGTGGAATTAAAGTCTACAAGATATATATTTCCTTGTCAAATACCTACTAGCGCAGTTTTATTATCCAAAGTAATATTGCACGAGTATTAGAAAACCAAACCTGATAGCCAGCATCATTGAGCTGACTTACAGAAATGATATTGTGCTTCAGTCCTGTGACATAAGCTAGCTTCTTGAAAGTCACTGATCCTATGGTAAATTTACCATATCCTTTTGTCTTACCATAGCTTGAATCACCAAAGAGAAATTTTGGTCCCAACTTAGCTTTGAAGCTTGACAGATTCTCTTTGTTTCCACTCATATGCTTGGAGCATCCACTATCTAAATACCACTTTTCCTGAGTGATAGGATAAGTCTTTACCTGTAATAAGATAAATTAAACATTATGGACCCAGGTAACCTTTGGTCCATTATTCTTCACATAGGAAAAACTAGAAATAAAAGAATATGCTGGTTGAGAATGATATCCTAAGGGATGAGATCTCTTAGGTGGAATAATCCAATTGGCAGACCTAGGGTTGCTATTAAACTTGTTGTTTCTATTAGCATTATTGTAATTTTGAAAATTTAGTTCTGATCATCGATCAATGTTCGACGATCAGTACCCAGATAGTCGATCTTGGTTCACAGAATAGAATTCTAGGTTCCACGATCGTCAATCTCTATTCGACGACTTAGGCTGAGATCGTTGATCCCTCATTACTAAGTTGTTATACTCAGCAGGTGAGTTCAGAGATTATCGATTGTTGCTCGACGATGGGTTCAGCGATCGTCGATTGGCGTTCGACGATTTTTGAATTTCTATGAACTTTTTTCTCCTTTTGTCTCTCTTGATTTTATTTAGGGTTTTCATGGCTTTTTGAATAACCTCAGCGTTGTTTATTCCCTTTTCAGAAACAAACTTTACTGGAGTGGATAGATTGTATTCAAGAAGTAGTGGGGGTTCACTGGGTAAGGAACCTAAGCCTAACTTGTTGTTGTATGTCCTAGTGTTGGTTGTGCTTGTGATTTATAGCAGCTTAAGGCTTCTGCCATTAAGTGAATCTTCTAACCTTTTAGCTTTATCTAGTTCCAATTAAATAAATATAATTTCTTCAGTTGATCTAGTGACTTCAGCTTTCAAACTAATGTTTTCATTTAATATAGATTCTGATTCAGCTAGTTTTTCTCTAAACAGTTTAATCTCCTTTTCTGAGCTAAGTAAGTCTAGGAATAGAGTTTTAAATTCATGCTTGAATTCATCAGATGTAAAATCATAAGATGCAATTACCTAATCTTCATCATAAAGTTCATCTTCCTCATCTTCAGTCATCTATGCAGCTTGGTTACTGCTGCAGGCATTGATTGCCATAAGGCAAATCTCCTTACGTTTCTTCTCTTCCTCAACATCTTCACTGGAGCTGGAAGAAGAAGAATCTTCCTCAGAATCACTCCAGGTCTTTGCAACAAGACCTTTCTCTTTCTTCTTGTACTTATGAGAAGATGTTTTGGAGTGGTGTTTTTCATGTTATTTTTCTTTTCTCCTTTCTTTATGCTTATTCTCTGGACACTCAGGGAGAATGTGTCCAGGCTTCCTGCATCCATAACAAACAATTTCTTTAGAAGAGGTTTTATCATACCTTGGCTTGTCATAATATTTTGATGACTTTCTTCTGTTGTCTTTTCTGCCCATCTTGTAGAACCTCTTGGCAAAGAGTGCCATCAGTTCTTCATTTGATTGAGTCATCTTGGACTCATCATCAGCTTTAAGAGCAAGGGTTTGCTCTTTCCTTGTTGGAGTAGGTGCTTTAGCTTCAACTTCAGCTTCCCTGGACTTCAGTACTTTCTCAAATGATTTGAGCTTGCCAAGGAGAGCTTCAGTTGAGATTTCTGTTTTACTTCTGCACTCCTTGATTGGCCAGATTCTGAGATCCCATGTGCTAGGAGAGCACATCAATATTTTGTCATTGACCTCTATCAATGTGATCTCCTTATCAAGTGTCCTCAACTCATTGATGATGGAGCTGAGCCTTGTGTACATGGCTTCTACAGTCTCTGCCTCTTCTTTCTTGAAGTTTTCATATTGCGATATGAGGTTGGACCTTCTGTCCTTCCTCTCATCAGCTAAACCAGCTACAATCTGATTAAGTGAGTCTCATATTGCCTTTGCTGAGGTGCAATCAGCCACTTTCTGGAATGTCTCATCAGACATAGTGTGGGCCAGAATATTCATAGCTGTTGAAGTTGGTGATCGGGCGGTCTGTCTTGGCGGTTTGGAGACCGCGTGGTCTGGCGGTTTCCCTTCAGCAGTTTGATTGCTGTGCTGTTGCTGTGCGGTTGCCGAGCGGTCAGGCGGTCTCCCTCGGCGGTCTCTCTCTCTCTCTGGTGGTAGCCGTGCGGTTAGCCCTTCTGTCTAACCGCACGGCTTGTGCGGTTTGTTCTGTATAGTCCGCTTAGTCCTGTATTTTTTAGTCCCACATCTCTTATTTGTATTCTCTCATCTCTCCTCCATTCTATATAAGGGAGGGCATACCTTTGTAATAGATACCTTTTTCTGATAATAAAATTTCAGTTATACCATTTCCGGCTTGTTTTAGTTCGCTTCTTACGTGGTATCAGAGGAATCGATCCTTTCCTCCTGATTCTGTGCGCTCTCTCTGTCCGTGTGACTTGCTTCTCCGACTTGCGCCCTATCCGCGCGGTCTCCATCTTTCCTTGTCATTGCCCTCTGTGTGCGCGACATGTTGCATTGTTCGCCGCGACCTATCGTCGTGTGCCTTGCCTTCTCTTGTGCTTCTGTTCGAGCGGACTGTCTACTTGCCGCTCGACTTCTTCCCCTCTGCTTGTTACTGCGGCTTGGTCGTTGTCTTTCTGGCCGCTGGTGTTTGACATCCTGACCGCTGCAGTTTTTCTTCTGCCTATCCGCGCGGCTTGTTTCCTAACCGTGCGGCTTCCTGCTGTTTGCTCTTATGGCTCTTTCTAATGCTTCCACTACCACCACTCCTGCCGCCACCCCTATTGCCAATCCGGCTCCGCCTCTACCTCCTACTTCTTCCGGGAACCTTGTCACCGTTTCCAAGCTTGTCGTCTCCAACTACCCGGATTGGAGCGTCTCTTTTACTTTTCTCCTTCGCTCGCAATGCAAACGCCACCATATCGTTGATGACCCCCCTCCTACCACTTCACCTCTCTTTGATGACTGGGATGTGAGTGACGCCCTTGTGCATACTTTGCTCGCTAACAGTCTATCTTATGAGTGCCTTCCTGTCATCCGTCATGATGAGACGGTGAAGGCCGCTTGGCTTCATCTTGCTGCTCTATACTCCAAAGGGGCTCAGACGTCCCGCATCTATACGTTGTATGCGGACCTCTTTTCCCGGCCTACCTTGTCTCTTGCAGCTGCCTACCAACAAGTTCAAGCTCTTGGGGCTGAGATTCTACAGAATCGCCCCTTTTCTGCGGATCTGGCTCAACAACACAAGCACTTCCAGGAGATTCTGGTTGTGTGTTATCTGCTACGTCTTCCTGACACTTATGACATGATCCGCCAACAAATTCTGGGTGAGGCGGAATCTCCTACTTTAGATGCCACCGCAGCTCGCATCGCCGCTATCACCTCTCTCCTTCAGCTCCTGCTTCTGCTCGCTCCTTCTCCACCGGATAACTATGCTCATCACACTCAGCGGAGTGGCTCTGGTAGCCGCAGTCATCAGTCTGGCGGACGTCCTTCTTCCCTCTACCTCTGCTCTCACTGCGGCCGCACCGGACATACTTCTGACCGCTGCTGGACGAAGCATCCCCATCTTCGCCCCTCGGGTGACTCTTCTGCCTCCTCTTCCAAGCCGTCTGCTTTCGGGGTCACATCATCAGGTAGTGCCCATGTGGTCACTCAAGGTAAATGGCTTATCGACTCCGGAGCAACTAATCATATGACGGGCAATCCTCAATGCTTCTCTCTCCTCGAACAGCATGATCGGTTGCCCCTGGTCCTCATTGCAGACGGTTCTCCCTCCCCAGTTCATGGGTCGGGAGTCGTTCATGTTACTCCGTCCCTTCGGCTAGAGGACACTCTCTATGTTCCCAAGTTTCCGTGCAATCTATTGTCGGTTACTTCTTTGTGCAAGCAGCTTCAATGTTCTGTAACATTTACTCCATCTTCTTATTCTTTTCAGGATCCGAGCTCCCAGCGGACGATTGCTACTAGGACTGAGAGCGGCGGCCTCTACTTCCTCGACAACGTTTCCGCTTTGTCCGTCTTCTCTTCTTCTTGTACGGATCTTCACCAGTGGCATCTCCGTCTCGGTCATCCTCCACCACGGCTTCTACATCAGCTTCTACCCCACCTCCCTCCCTCAAATACTCATCTCAACTGCGATGCCTGTCAACTTGGCAAGCAGCATCGTTCCTCCTTCCCGCCGAAGCAAGGTCGGGGCTCTACTCGTCCGTTTGATCTAGTCTACTCCGATATCTGGGGGCCTGCTCCTACCCTTACTGTTGGTCGGGGTAGTTCTTATTTTGTAACCTTTATCGATGACTTTTCTAGATGTACTTGGGTGTATCTCTTACGAGATTGCTCTGAACTTTTTAAGGTATGGACCTCTTTTTATCATTTAATCAAAAATCAGTTTGGTGTTGGTATTAAAACTTTTCGCTCTGATAATGCAAAAGAGTACTTAAGTCATGCTTTTACCTCCTTCTTTGTGCAACATGGCGTTATTCATCAGACAAGCTGTGTCTATACCTCCCAACAAAATGGGGTGGCGGAACGCAAAAACCGTCACCTCCTTGATGTCTCTCGCACATTGATGGCTCAAATGCATGTCCCTCGCTCATATTGGGGCTATGCTGTTCTTCTTGCCTGCTATCTCATCAATCGCATTCCCTCCTCCGTTCTCAACGGAAAAACCCCTTTTTCCGTCCTTTATCCAGGCAAGGAGCCTTTTCCTCTCCCTCTCCGAATCTTTGGGTGCACTGCTTTTGTGCATGCCCCATCTGCCACTCATGATAAGCTCTCCCCTCGCTCGACCAAATGTGTCTTTCTGGGGCACTCCGCCACTCAGAAAGGCTACTGCTGCTTTGACCCTGTTCTTCGTAAGCAGTTCGTCTCCGCTGACATTACCTTCTTCGAGAATGCCTCCTACTTCTCGGATGACTCCTCGTCTCTTCCCCCCACCTCTGATTCTCCTGTTATTCCATTCGTTCCCTCATCTCCTACTGTGATATCCGCCCCTCCTCCATCTCCGCCCACTCCTCTCCCTCAGCCTCTCTCTCCGCCTCCATCTCCCTCATCTCCGCTGCAGTCGCTCTCTCCTCCCGGGCCAGCTCTCTCTGCCACGGATGCTCTGGATACCGAAGAGCCCGCCGACCTGGATCTTCCTGTCGCTCTTCGCAAAGGGGTGCAGACGTGTACCCTACACCCCCTTGCTGTTGTTGTTTCATTTGATCGTCTTACCTCTTCTCGCAGGGCCTTTGCGCTGGCTATCTCTGCCACTACCACACCTCGTTCCTACCAGGAGGCCCTTGCTATTCCTCACTGGAAGATGGCCATGGATGAGGAAATGGCGACCCTAACAGAGCGGGGTACCTGGACTCTTGTCCCTCGTCCCTTTGATACAGATGTTGTTGGCTGTCGCTGGGTCTTTGTGGTCAAATTTGGCCCAGATGGCATTGTGGACCATTATAAAGCTCGCCTGGTGGCTAAGGGCTTTACTCAGACCTATGGGGTTGATTACTTTGACACATTCTCTCCCATGTCTCGTCTCAGCACTATACGGGTCCTTCTCTTTGTGGCGGTCAACAAAGACTGGCCACTTTCCCAGATGGATATCAAGAATGCCTTCCTTTATGGTGATCTTCAGGAGGCCGTCTACATGGAGAAACCTCCTGGGTATGTTGCTCAGGGGGAGACACGAGTATGCCGGCTACAGAAGGCAATCTATGGCCTCAAGCAGAGCCCTCGAGCTTGGTTTGACAAGTTCAGCGGCATCGTGGTGGCCGTTGGTTTTGCTAGCAGCTCTGCTGATCACTCTCTATTTATTCGCAAAACCTCTTCGGGACTGGTGGTTCTTGCAGTATATGTTGATGATATTCTTCTCACTGGCGATGACCAGGAAGGGGTAGCCTTGACAAAGAGGCATCTTCACCAACATCTGGTCACGAAAGATATGGGTTCTCCGAAGTACTTTTTGGGGATCGAAATCTCTCGGAAGCCCAACTCTTTAGTCATCTCTCAGCGTAAGTATGCCCTTGATATTTTAAAAGAAGCAGGATTGACTGGGACCAAAGCTGCCCGATGTCCCATGGCTGTTGGAGAAGACAAAACCTGGACAGATGATTCGCCTCTTCTTTCAGATGCTTCGCGGTACAGGCGTCTGTTTGGTAAGCTCATATACCTCACCGTGACTAGGCCCGACATTTCCTATGCTGTGGGTAAGGTGAGTCAATTCATGCAAGCTCCCAGGGAGTGCCATCTACAGTCCGCCTTGCAGATCTTGGAGTACGTCAAAGCAGCCCCAGGGAAAGGATTGCTCTTTCAGAAGAATGATCATCTGAGGGTTGAAGCATACTCAGATGCGAGTTACGCTGATGACAAAGGGGACCACAAGTCTACCTCCGGTTTCTGTACCTTTATTGGGGGAAATCTGGTGAGCTGGAAGAGCAAGAAGCAGTCTGTTGTTTCCAGGTCCAGTGCTGAAGCAGAGTATCGGAGTATGGCGTCGACCACTTGTGAGTTAAAATGGCTACGGGCTCTAATGCTGGATTTAGGAGAGGTCTACAACCATCCTCTACCTATGTTCTGTGATAACAAGGCTGCCATATACATCTCCAAAAATCCAGTCTTCCATGAAAGAACCAAGCACATTGAGGTTGACTGTCATTTCATTCGTGAAGAAATCTAAAAGGAACAAATTTGCACTCCCTTTGTCACTTCTGATAAAGAGCTGGCTGACATCTTCACCAATCCAGTTTCCGCCTCGTTTCATCATATTTTTGACAAGCTGGGCATGATCGATATATATGCTCCAGCTTGAGGGGGAGTGTTGAAGTTGGTGACCGGGCGGTCTGGCGGTCTGTCTTGGCGGTTTGGAGACCGCGCGGTCTGGCGGTTTCCCTTCAGTGGTTTGATTGCTGTGCTGTTGCTGTGCGGTTTTCGAGCGGTCAGGCGGTCTCCCCCGGCGGTCTCTCTCTCTCTCTGGTGGTAGCCGTGCGGTTAGCCCTTCTGTTTAACTGCGCGGCTTGTGCGGTTTGTTCTGTATAGTCCGCTTAGTCCTGTATTTTTTAGTCCCACATCTCTTATTTGTATTCTCTCATCTCTCCTCCATTCTATATAAGCGAGGGCATACCTTTGTAATAGATACCTTTTTCTGATAATAAAATTTCAGTTATACCATTTTCGTCTTATTTTAGTTCGCTTCTTACAATAGCTTTGGCATTAGCTATCTTGGCCATCTTATAAGTTTCATTGTAGTCTGGAGGTGGCACTGCACTGAGATTTGCAGATATTGTAACAGCAGCAGGTTGTGTTGGTGGCCCTGTTAAGATAGAGGGAAAAAATATCTTAATCAATAGAGTTCATGTAAAGTCTGATTCTTGCCTTCCAGATGCCAAACTTGGCTAAGTTGCATACTAGAGGTCTGGTGCTAGAATAATCTTTGTGCTGGGCCGTGAATCTAATGTGAGTGTATAATATCAAAGTATCTTATCACAAGATCCTATGGTTCATGTGTTAGCCTATTCAACCAATCAACCTAGGAATGGTTAAGATGTTGATTAACCAACCTCCCTTTGATACCCATAGAAAGAGAGGGGATAAGATACTTATTACTCTAGAGGAGGGGGGGGGGGTGAATAGAGTATTCAAAAATTAAGAGACTCTAAACACTTCTCTTGAGCAAATTGCGGAATTGAAATATAAAAGTTTTAAACCTAAAGCCTAATCAGAGTGTATTGAATAAACATAAGCTAACTGATGTTTCAGTTGAGCTTTAAACCTAACACAGCAACTAGCAACCTAGTTATATCTATTACAGCCACAGATCAATGATTAAAGTAAACAACCAGACAACACAAGAGATTTATACTGGTTCCCCAATTAGGTACATTTACACTTCTACCACCCTGGTAGGAATCCACTACAGGTTTTTGTTCAGGTTCCCTGCCACCACAAGATCTGCTTCAGGTAGATCTAGAAACCCTTTAGGCTTTTGATCAGGTACCTAAGAACAAAACACACATATTTTTGATCAGGTGCCCTGCAACCAAAGGTTCACTTTTGAAGGGAGTAATAAACCTTTTAGAGGAGGTTAAGGGAAAAGAAATTGAAGGTGTCTTCTCTGTGTTCAGAGAAGCTAGTGGATTGCTCTGAGAAAATCAAAGCTCCCCTTGGCTTAGTGAATGTCCAGGAAGAAGCTTTGCTTCAGGGTGTAGGAACTCCAGATTGCTTTGAAGACTTTTCTGATGCAACTTTGAAGAAGACTCAAGATGTTGATGGTTGTTCCTTTTCAGCAGCTTTGCAATCTGGGAGGAGAGTTCTTCTTGAAAGCTTGAGCACTGTGTGTTGATTTTCCTGAAGAAAGGATGAACTCAGGAAGCAACAGAAGAACAAATTCTTTTTTCTTTTGAACTCTTGTTATCTCACAGTTATTCTCTTTTGTTTTTGAGTCTGTGTATTTCTATTGTCTTTAGCCGACTGCTTTAAAAAATAGAAACTTCTCTTGTGTGAAACGGCCTCGAGCCCTGCACAAAAAGTCTTTCCAAATAATAGAATAAGACAAAATATGGAAACCTGTACATGCAATCTCTCTGTCATTCTCAAAAAGGAATTAAGGATAAAATAAATATCCTTTCAATTTGACTTAACAAACTGGCACAGGAAACCAAGCCTAACGGCTATAAAACAGCTGTACACAATCCACTCTTTCCTTTAATAAAACAAACAACTTTATTCCGTCAAAACCTTTTAAATCAATGCATAAGAAATATTGCAAATAAACAATAGAGTATAGGAATTCTAATAAGCAAAATATTTGAATAGAATATGATTTAAATAAGATTGAATATTATAGGAAATCATCTGAAATGAATATTGATAAAGGCACACAAAAATCGTCGAGCAAAGAACGAAGATCGTCGATCTGGACAAGCAGATCGTCGATCTGAAGACAGAACAAAGTCTAAACAAAAATCGTCGACCTAGGCTAAACGATCGTCGATCTGAGCAAGCATATCGTCGATCTCACTTCAAAGTACATATAACTCTGAGATCATCGATCATCATTCGAAGATAGTCGAGCGACAGTCGACTATCATTGAGCACAAATGTACTAAAAAGAATTTCTATTTCTATCCAAACTCAACTATCCTATCTAGGTCTATTCTATGGTAGACCAACAATTAGTCTAACCATTGACCATAGATAAATCTTGGGTCAATAAAACTTAAATGAGATGACATTGACCAAATCAAAAACAAGTGAACCAATAGCTCAAGGATACAGATAGGATGAAGGGATTGACTTTGATCAAACCTTTGCACCAGTGGCAAGGCTCGAAGCCATCAGGTTGTTCCTCGTGTATGCTGCTCACAAAGGATTCACCGTCTATCAAATGGATGTAAAATCTGCTTTCCTAAATGGAAATTTGAATGAAGAAGTATACGTAGCTCAACCCCCAGGTTTTGTTAATCCAACTTTCCCTAAACATGTGTACTTTCTTAATAAAGCACTATATGGCTTAAAGCAAGCTCCCCGCGCTTGGTATGAGACATTGTCTAGGTTTCTTATTGAGAACAAGTTCTCAAGAGGAAAAATAGACCAGAGATTGTTTCTTAGGGAAGTCAAAGGCAAGATTTTGCTAGTGCAAATCTATGTCGATGACATAATATTCGGCTCAACCGATAACAACCTTTGCAAGAAGTTCTCAAATCTCATGCAAGGGAAGTTTGAAATGAGCAGTATGGGAGAGCTGAAGTACTTCTTAGGACTTCAAGTGAAACAGTCTGCAGAGGGAATTTTCATCTCCCAGACGAAGTTTACAAATGAACGTCTAAAGAAGTTCAGAATGGAGAGTGCAACCTCTATGAGGACTTGAATGGGATAAACTGTGTCTCTGGACAAGGACGAGAAAGGGAAGCCTTTTGAGGAATCCAGGTACAGAAGCATAATTGGATCCCTGATCTACCATACTGCCAGTAGACCGGACATTATGTTTTCCACATGTGTTTGTGCTAGATTCCAGGTGAACACTAAGGAATCTCATTACGTTGCTGCAAAGCGAATATTGAGATACCATAAAGGCACACCTAATCTTGGCTTGTGGTACCCGAGAAACAATGATGTCAAGCTTATTGGATTTTTAGATGCTGATTTTGCAGGAAGCAAGGATGATAGAAAAAGCACTTCCGGGACGTGTCAATTCCTCGGAAGAAGGCTTATTTCATGGAGTAGTAAGAAGCAAAACTGCGTCGCAACTTCTACGGCAAAATAAGAATATATATCAGCAGGCAGCTGTTGTGACAACTCTTGTAGATAAGGAACCAGCTGGAAGATGATGATCTGCAGTACAGAGAGATTCCTATGTATTCTTACTCCTCGAGTGGAAATACCATTGTCACAACCTGCATTTTCTCCGAATTTAGGAATTATCAGAGAATGAGAAAACACGCGTCATGATGCCATGTCAAGCAGGGGATAACTGCTGACGCTCAGGCAAAACCATCTACTTTACTTTGTGAATGAAATTCATGAGTTTAATGATTAGAGAATCAGTTATATTTTAGAGGCCGTATCCCTCGTCTCGGTGGATAACCTAGTCCACAGTTTAAAACTATACTTATGCGCTGCAGAAAAATACGTTATTCTAGTTTGACATCCTAAGGAGTGCATAAGTGCCCCAAGAGGACAGCTTATGCTATGTAAGACACTACATTTAATTTATATTATATATAAGAAAACGATCTTTATACATTGTTAGGAAAATAGTGATTTCGTTTTATAAAACATACTGATCATGAGCTATACTTATAGTAATAGTTGTAGTTTTAAAATAACTAGCAACCTAACATAAATCCTCCCCAGCGCAAGTAGACTATCTCCAAAAAATGGTAGCAGCAAAAGTAACATATATAGTACAAAGGTAAAAATTACCAGTGGGCGCCAACAACCTGACACGAACCAACTAATAAATATGTATGTCTGTAAGAAAGTGCAGAAGAAAACTACCTCACTAAACAAATCCATAAGGATCTCTAAAGTCCAAGAGACCACCGGCAACACCACCGCAACCTAGCCACCAAACTGGCTACTGCTCAGAACCTGAGGCATTCAAAAGAAGAAAGAATACCTCAGCAAGCAAAATAAGGAAAAACTGCATGAATGTGTCAACCAGAGGATAAATGAAAGAGGTAAACACACCGCAGTAAAAGTCACAACTGCCCAAAGCAAGACAAAAAGAAATGCACTACGTGCGAGTAAACAACATCAATCCTGCCCAGAAACTACATCCTACAGAGTCTACTAAGCTACCAAGAGCCCAAAGTGCTGCAATCTACCAAGGAAGAAACACATAACACCCTAAGCTGTGGGAGATGGTAGTAGAAAAAACCAACAACATGGATCTAGGTTCAAGGCAAACTCAGTCCCCCAACCACCATTTCCAAGCCAACAAGCTCAAGGGTCTATATATGAAAGCCATAGGGACCTCTCACCCCCTTGCCCAGCCCCTACCTGGTGCAAGATAGACGAAAAGGGTGGCCACGGCTAAATTACACAACACCTCCCCCATGAAGAGCTTCAAAGCACCACTACTAACCACGACCCACGATTCGGCCTTTAGGAAAGTAAAACATGGTCGACAAGGAACCTCAGAAAACAAAGA
Organism: Platanthera zijinensis; assembly: GCA_039513925.1. Lineage (NCBI taxonomy): Eukaryota > Viridiplantae > Streptophyta > Magnoliopsida > Asparagales > Orchidaceae > Platanthera > Platanthera zijinensis. The sequence continues at coordinate 95,187,612 of CM077089.1, forward strand.
AAATAAAGGAATTCACTCGGGAGCGAAAATCAAGGTAGGGAAAAAGTGTTGAAATGACTAAACACGGCTTGGCATTGAGTGGGACCAACTTAACGCCTAACCAGACCTTGTCGTTGAGTGAGTTAGCCTCACTCAGCGCCTGAACAGCCTTTGCGTTGAGTGAGATTCACTCACTCAACGCCCTCAAGAAGAACTACTCTGGCGTTGAGTGAGCTAGCCTCACTCAATGCCACAACAGGCATGGAGTTGAGTGAGGTTCACTCACTCAACGCCTCCTGCAAGAATACTCTGGCGTTGAGTGAGCTAACCTCACTCAACGCCAAAACATCCATGGCGTTGAGTGAGGCACACTCACTCAACGCCCTGGTACATAACCATAAACAGAGAAAGTGGCGTTGAGTGAGCTGGCCTCACTCAACGCCAAAACAGCAATGGCGCTAAGTGAAGCTCACTCACTCAACGCCCTTACACTTAGCCGCAAAAGAAAACTACAGCGTTGAGTGAGTCCACCTCACTCAATGCCAAAACAGCAATGGTGTTGAGTAAGGTTCACTCACTCAACACCCTGGCACTTAGCCGCAACAAGGCAAATCTACGACGTTGAGTGAGCTAACCTCACTCAACGCCAAAATAGCAATGGCATTGAGTGAGGTCGTCTCACTCAATGCTAGAAGTTCTGGCCGCGAAGAAGGGCTGTAGCGTTGAGTGAGTCTACCTCACTCAATGCAAAAGCAGAAATGGCGTTGAGTGAGGTACACTCGCTCAATGCCACGGGACTTGGCCGCAAACTTGCCTTTGCCGTTGAGTGAGGCCACCTCACTCAACGCCAAACCAGAAATGGCGTTGAGTGAGGTCAACTCACTCAATGCCAAAGTACTTAGCCTCAGAAAAGGCTATGGCTTTGAGTGAGCACACCTCACTCAACGCCAAAGTACATGGCTGCACAGAAGCGACGGTGTTGAGTGAGTCCACCTCACTCAACACCAAAACCGAAATGGCGTTATGTGAGGTCGACTCACTCAACGCCAAAACACTTAGCTTCTCAGGAAAACCGCGGCGTTGAGTGAGCTTTCCTCACTCAACGCATAAACGGAAATGGCGTTGAGTGAGGTCGACTTACTCAACGCCAAAGTACTTAGCCGCTAGCAGGGGCTGCAGTATTGAGTGAGTCCACCTCACTCAATGCCCTAGTACTTAGCAAAACTCTGACTGTCTACAGCTGCAGCGTTGAGTGTATGCACCACACTCAACGCCAATCCCGCAAAGGCTTTGAGTTTGTGCACCACACTCAACGCCGGCAAGACAGAATCCAAAATAGGCTCTATCCAACAAACACAGCAGGCACCCCCTCCTCTCTCTCTATCTCGGCTTCACCCGCAAGCCACCAACCAGACAGCAATCTGGAGTTTAACTGATGATATTACGCCGGCGGGTTGAGCACCAACAGCACTAAGAAGGGGGGCTCATAGGAGAATCTAAGCCCTAAATTCAGCAAGATAAAAGAGAACATGCTTGGCTTCTACCCTAGGGCTAACCGCGAATTTTCAGAATTTCAAGAGAACAACAATAGAAAGGGCAAGAATACCACTTGCCTCGATTTTCGGCGAAGCTTGGACGGCTTTCCCTCCTCTTCACTTGGCACTAGCAGCAGCAGCACCTAAAAGCACACTCCCGTACTTTAATGGCGGAAAACCACAAGACCGAAATCCCAAATCTCCTAAAACTCCACGAAAATCGAATTTCTTATCGTTGAAACAAAGATCTGAGCGAGAGCAAGACAACTCCGCTTTCGGAATCGAAATCCATCCACGAACACTCCCAGAATCACCATCTGAAAGCTAGGGCTAACCGCCGTTCCGCCTCTGTTTTCCGCGAACAGGAGCAGACGGTTTTCTTCTTTTGGTCTCAGGAAGAAGGAGGAAAGAGAAGTGGACCCGCCACTTCTTAATAAAGCTTTTATAAAAGCTTTTACACGTCGGTTCATCAAAACCGAAACCCAACCGCCGGCACACTTATTTAAAATAAGAGAATTTCAACTAGGCTTTACAAATGGCACACCCAAAATGGCACGAAAACCGAACTACCTCGGAATTCGACGAAATTCGTAATGTAGCTAAATACCCACGCTACGAACACAACGGCGAAGTCAAAATTAACTTTTGACAAACAAAAATCGAGTTATACCTGCCTAAAGCCAAAACACAAGCATCCCCCAAGAGGCCACACCGGGTCACCCAAAACCACTCGGCTTGCTAGGGAGACCTTGCCCATAGGCTACAAAATAGGCCACTCAGTTCTAAGGAGCTAAAGCACACTCCACAAATGGCACAAGCCATGAAAACGTGTCACCGTAACGCCAAACGAGAAAAAAATAGACGCAGAAAAATCGGGTGCGTTACAGTCACTCCCCCGAAAAGAAAGTTTTGTCCCGAAACTTTACGCACAACACTCCTACTATAGAAGGAAAAGTAACAAATATGAGTTACAAGAAGGAAAACATACCGATCAAAATCACGGAAATAGGTGAGGGTAAGCTTTCCTCATGGCCGACTCTAGCTCCCAAATCGCGCTCTCCAAATCCTGATTCCTCTAAACAACTTTCACCATCGGAATGGACTTCTTTCGCAGCACCCGTTCCTGAGTATCCAAAATACGGACCGACACTTCAACAAAAGAGAGGTTGGGCTCCAACTGGGGCACAACGTCCAAGACTTGCCCACTACTGCGCACACACTTCCTCAATTGGCTTACATGGAAAACATTATGAACACCTTGGAAGTTTGCTGACAAATCCAATCTATAAGCTGACACGCCAATCCGCTCCAAAATCTTAAACGGGCCAACATACATCGGGCCCATTTTCGATTCTTACCAAACCTCTTTACACCCACCATCGGGGAAATAATAAGAAATATAAGGTCCCCTACAGAAAACTCCAAGGCACACCTACGCCGATTGGCATTCTTCTCGTATCTCTACTGAGCTATACGAAGCTTCTCACGAATAAGCTTCACTGCGACTTCCATCTCCTCAAGAGCATCTGGACCCAACAAAGGCCTCTCACCAGCCTCAACCCAAAACAACGGTGTTTTGTAGCTCCTCCCATACAAGGCTTTAAAAGGAGCCATATGCAAGCTTTCCTGATAACTGTTGTTATATGCAAATTCCATAAGTCGCAGCCGCTCATCCCACGCTCAACCATGGTTTAAAATGTAGCATCGGATCATATCCTCAACTATCTGGTTCACCCGCTCCGTCTACCCATTGGTCTGCGGGTGGTAAGTAGTAGAATACCTCAGATCCGTACCCAAACCCTCATACAGACTCTGCCAAAAACGAGAAGTAAACCGGGAGTCTCGATCAGAAATGATACTCACAGGCACACCATGCAGTCGGATGACTTCATTCATGTACAACTCTGCTATCTTCTTTATCGGGTAATCAATCTTATATGGAACAAAGTGAGCACACTTCGTCAGTCTATCCACTTTGACCCAGATAGAATCAAATTTCCTCGGGGATCGCGGTAAACCCATGATGAAGTTCATAGATATACTTTCCCACTTCCAAGTCAGGATCTATAACGAAGTAAACTTGCCACCAGGCCTTCCGTGATCGGCCTTCATACGCTTGCAAGTGTGGCACTCCGCAACAAATCGGGCTATATCGCCTTTCATGCCAAACCACCAGGCAATTTGCTTTAGGTCACGATACATTTTCGTAGATCCTTAATGGTAGACAATGCTGGATCCATGAGCCTCTCTGCAAATCATACCTCTAATGTCCCCAACAGCGGGGATGAAAAATTTGTCGCGATACTTCAAAGTACCTGCATCATCGATAGCAAAGTCTGGCAACTCCCCCTTCTCAGGCCTGGTGAATAAGTGTAGAAGATCCGGATCGTCCTTCTTGTGCAGTCTGGTCAAAGAAATCCAAGACGGCTCTGCCATAGATAAACTACTCTGTAAGCCAAAACATCCCACTGATATATCCATAAGGAGGAACTCCTCAACTAAACGATCAGCAGTGAGATTAAAGATCTTTCCCGTCTTTCGGCTTAAGGCGTCGGCCACCACATTGGCCTTGCCTGGATGATACTGGATCTCTACGTCATAATCGGCCACATACTCTAGCCACCACCGCTGGCGCAGATTCAACTCCTTCTGTGTGAACACGTACTTTAGGCTTTTATGGTCGGTGAAGATCTTGCACTGAGCCCCATAAAGTAAGTGTCTCCACAGCTTCAACGCATAAATAACCGCTGCGAACTCGATGTCATGCGTAGAATAATTCTTCTCATGAGTATTCAGTTGCCTTGACCCATAGGCAATCACTTTTCCAACCTGCATTAACACACAACCCAGACCTACATGCGAAGCATCCACATAAAAATCATAATCCACCCCTTCAGTAGGAAGGGTCAGAACCGGAGCAGTGCACAATCTCCTCTTTAACTCCAGGAAGGCTTCTTCGCACTTCTCGCTCCAAACGAAAGCCACGTTCTTCTGAGTCAGCTTGGTCAAAGGTGCAGCTAAGGAAGAGAAACCCTCCACGAACCTCCTGTAGTAGCCAGCTAACCCTTGGAAACTTCTGATCTCCTTAGGCGTATTCGGCCTACTCCAATCCATCACTGCTGCAGCCTTTTTTGGGTAAACCGAGATCCCATCCTTGTTCACCATGTGGCCTAGAAATGAAACCTGAGGAAACCAAAATTCGCACTTGCTCAGCTTGGCGAATAACTTGTGATTCCTCAACTCCGATAGAACTAAGCGCAGATGCTGCTCATGCTCCTCAGCACTGCGATAATAAACCAACACGTCATCGATGAAGTCCACCACGAACTTGTCTAAGAAATCCTTGAACACCTGGTTCATCATATCCACGAAGGCTAATGGTGCATTGGTCAAACCAAACGACATCACCAAGAACTCAAAGTGGCCATGCCTCGATCTAAACGCAGTCCGTGGAATATCTTACTCACAGATCCTGAGCTGATGATCGCCTGAACGAAGATCGATCTTGTAGAACACCGTGCTACTGCGCAACTGGTCAAATAAGTCATCCATCCTCGGTAGAGGGTACCTGTTCTTAATTGTGACTTTGTTTAACTCCCTATAGTCGATGTAAAGCCGCATTGACCCATCTTTCATCTTCACAAAAAGCATAGGAGCACCCCAAGGTGATGAACTCTGCCTGATAAATCCCTTTGCCAACAGCTCATCCAACTGGACTCACAACTCCTCTAACTCATGAGGGGCCATCCGGTACGGTGCCTTAGCAATAGGACGCGTACCCAGCTCCATATCGATGACAAACTCAACATCCCGCTCGGGAGGAAGGACAGGAAGATCATCAGGAAAAACATCGGCGAAACCATGAACAACTGGAATCTCCTCCAAGCACGGTATACTAACAGCGGTCCCAACCACCGAGACCAAACAAGCAAAACAATCCGAAAGAAACAGCTTCTGAGCACATACCGCAGAGATAATAGGAGAATCCTGGCATAGATCAGCATACACGGTTCCGGGCTGACCGTCATCCCTGATGAAGTCCAAGCGCTTCCCTTTGCACTGAATGACTGCATAATACCTAGACAGCCAGTCCATGCCCAAAATAATATCGAAGTCCTCCAGATCAATCATCTTCAGGTCTGCCTTCACAAGGAAGTCCCCCAACAAAATAGGGCAATCTAACATGCCCAAATCTGACAATACAGATTCACCAGAGGGGAACTTGACACGGAAGGTATCCCGAACTCAATCTAAAGTCAACCGATGTCGCTCCACAAAGGCTCTAGCCACGAACGAGGGAGTAGCGCAAGAGTCAAACAGAACACGCGCCCATCGGTTCTTCACCTTAAATTTCCCTATAGGAGCATATAAAACTAAGGAACTACCACAATAATACTGCAAAAATTCAAGCAAAACAAGAACAAAACCTTAAGGCTGGAAAGACAACTAACTTGAGATGACCTGAGCCGAAGCTTGAGCCTCCTCGGAAGAGATCACGTTCAGCTTTCCCTTTCCCTTGTCCACACGCTGAGGTGGAGGTAATTCCTGTAGTGGAACTACATGAAGAACATGCTGGACCTGAGAACAGCTAGACTTGATGTGTCCCTTCTGCTCACACTAAAAGAAGACTTTATCCTTGGACAAGCACTGGGCAGTATCATGATCGGGTCGCTTGCAAACAGAACAGGAGACATCTCTCCTAGGAGCACCCTGAATCGCATGAACCTGCTCCTTCCTCTTAGCTGCTGCCTTCTTGAAACATATCTCGACAGGGTTGCCTGATCAGCCACAGAAGCTGCACACCACTTTGCTCTTCTTTCCCGGAGACGCACCGGGTACCTGAGGTTCTTCTCCTCCACAGACTTCCTCTTGTCCTTCCTTATTTGGTGGCCTCTGCTCTTCGCGGTTTTAATAGCCTCCACATTAAGAGCAGCCTCCACTTCTCCTGCATAAGTCTCTTACCCATAAGCACTTGTCAACTGCTGCACCTCGCTCCTCAAACCACCGAGAAATCGCTTAACTCGATCAGCCTCAATGCTGACCAATCCAGGGGCAAAATGGCTCAACTTGCTGAACTCTATCTCATACTCACCCACCGTGAGTTGCCTTTGCTTCAGATTGAGTAAGTCGTTCATTAGGCGGTCATGCTCGACCGAGGGTAAGAACTTCCTTAACAGCATCTCCTTGAACACCTCCCAAGAGCATCCAGCTACCAAGCTCTCCTTCTCTCTCAGCCACCAACTCTTATCCAAACCTTTAAGCTGATAGGCGGCTATCATCACCCTCTGATAATCTGCAATCCCTGAGTACGAGAACATCTCCTCCATGGAGATCAGCCAATCGTCTATCACCATGAAATCTTCCTTCCCGTCAAACGTGGGAGGGCTCAGCCTCTGAAACTGCAAGATGAAGGCCATCTCTGCTGGCACCACCACTGTAGGTCTTAAGGGTGCAGGAGGAGGAGGGATAGCTAACCCCCCTGCAGGATCTTGCACTCCTTGAGTCTGACCTGCCACAACCGCCACCAGGGACTGAATCTGGGCCTGCATCTCTATCATCTGCCTGCTCATGGCATCGCTACTCTGCCGCAGGCTCTCGATCACCGCGTTATTCTGAGCTCCAGATGACACCCTCAGACAGGGGAGTCGATATAGTCGAAGGATGACTCGCCATCCTAAAATCATAGCAACACTAGGTAGATCCTAGTACAACGGCTAGACCCAACTACAAGTACAGACAATACATATATAGATATGAACTTAAAGCTGCTAAACTTGCTCTAGGAGTTTATCTTTTTACAAAATTGATGTTATGTCCTAACCTAAGATGGTTAACCACCACCATGCTAATTCATGTGCCTAGATCGGGAATGCATGAATTTGTATTACTTTTCACTTGAAAGCTTATGTGTGTACATATGTCATCCTTCTAGTCTTTAGCTTTGCACGTTGTGCTTATGCAATGTTATGTTATGCATGATTGTGCTATGCATTCTAAAAAGGCCCTAATGCATGTTATGAGCGGCGTATGCATGAAAATGTTATGCATCCCATACTACATAACATTCTCATGCAACGAAAGAGAAAACGAGCTAGTTGCAGCCATGTGGTGAGGTTATGCATCCCATACTACATAATCCTCACATGTTGCCCCTTCGGTGGATCCATATACAAACACATATTATGCATCCCATACTACATAATATGCCCCGTATACTTCATGTTATCCTATGTGTGTAGTGTTCGTGCTTTTGCCAAGACGTGCTAATGAACTATCAGTGTGTGAATGACATGACGCTGAACTACTAAAGCAATCAAAGAAAGGTTGCCCGACTAACTTGTCAAGCAACCTCCCTCTGATACCAACTGTCACAACACGCATTTTCTCCGAATTTAGGAATTATCAGAGTATGAGAAAACACACGTCATGATGCCACGTCAAGCAGGGGATAACTGCTGACGCTCAGGCAAAACCATCTACTTTACTTTATGAATGAAATTCATGAGTTTAATGATTTGGAAATCAGTTATATTTTAGAGGCCGTATCCCTCGGCTCGGTGGATCACCTAGTCCATGATACACAAATTCGCAACGGCGGAGAGAGAGGGTTAGAGAGAAGAGAAGAGAAAGTGGATGTGGTGGTTAAGAATATTCTCCGATTCTATATCCGATAAAGGCAAGCGTACCTTATCGGTTATAGTATAGGATACTAAAGATTAGTATCAAGGTCGTATTTCCCTGGGGCGTAATGACTACTTCTACTCAAAGGAGATTGCTATTATTTTATCAATTGGAATTTCTATTAATTACTAAACTAAAAACTGAAATTAAATTACTAAGCTAAAAGAAAAGAGAACTAATTACTTGCAGGATAAAAAGATTTATAGCTAATAATAAAGAGGCGCACTCGAATCTAGAATCACCTCGGCTAAAGACGATTAAGAAAATGCGATAAAAATCTAAACTTAATAGGATAAAGGTCCTTGACCGTGGAGGTTCCTAATGCTTGAACACGCTTCTCTCGAAGTCGTGCCCAACTGAGTTTAAGAAGGTCCGACCGACTCTCGTCTAAATCGGAGGCCTAAAGCTCGCTTTACGCGGTGAACCCCTCTATTGGATTTTACTCCAATCCGGGAGATTTGGACGTCTGCCTCTCTCGAGGGGTGCGTACAACTCCCTTTACTCTTGAATGCTCACTTCATTCTATCGGCCTCTCGGCTAGCCCAGAACGAAAGCAAAGGCGGAGAATATATATCGAAAATATACCTCCAACCCGTGATTAATCAAGAATAATTCAAGGCCCTAACCTAAAAAGAAAAGATTAATTAAAGCGTCATAACTTAATCGCTCTAACCTCGGATCATCAAGATCGAGTACAAGGAGGATTAGTTAATCATAATAGAGTGGAGGAGGGGGGGTGAGTAGTAGAGCATAAAAAGAACACTAGTAATAGGAAGAGCACTTATATTAATTAAAAGGAGCAAGTTACACTAATGAAATTGAAATTACAAGTGCATGAATTAAAGCCCTATTCTAGCCCTATATTAAGCAAGTAAAGGAAATGCAAGAGCTAAAAGCAAAACACTAAGCTAGGTTAAGAAAATAATTACAAAATAAGAGAGAGAGGGAGAGAGAGAGAAAAAGCATAAAAAAGGGATGAAGAACTAAAGGGGCAGCACCTCCCCCTCTCCCCAAAAGCTTGCTGAAATGGGGAGGAGGGGGGGGCTCAATTTATAGAAAATTTCTCGGGTTGGTCACGCCCTCCGACACGCCCTAGGGGGGGGCGTGTCAGGGGGCGTGACAAGTACGGATTTGACCTCGGGAGCTGAATTCTGGCGGGAATGATGATTATTTCGGTACGATGGTGGTCACGCCCTATGTCACGCCCGTGACAGGGGGGCGTGACAGGCGTGTCAAGTCAAATTCAGCAGTCGCAGGTCCATCAGACGTCCGAATGGGGGCAGTCACGCCCCAGGTCACGCCCGTGACATGGGGCGTGACAGTACTGTTGCGTGCAGCTGTGTACAAAGCATTGAAGGAGGCGCAGACTTCGGGCAGTGAGCGACACGCCCCGTGTCACGCCCGGTGACACGCCCGGGGAGGGCGTGTCGGTGGGGCGTGACAGGGGATTCTTTGGCGGGAAATTCACCTGGCGGCTTTCAACATCGGGAGCAGGTGACACGCCCTGAGTCACGCCCGGGGAGGGCGTGACAGGGGGGCGTGTCAGGGGATTTTTTCCTGGAAATTGTCTGAAACCTGCAAAAACAGAAAATAAATATTATTTATAATATTTACATAAAAAGAAGCAAAAAATAACATAAAGAAAGAGATTTAAAACGAAAATAACATATTTTTACCCTAATAAATTAAGCTAAAATATGCATCATCAAATTCCCCCATACTTATTATTTTGCTTGTCCTCAAGCAAAGACTACGAGTTAGAGAAAATAAAAAGGGTTAATTGAAAAGTTAAAAAATGCTATAAACGAGTAAGACGGGAATTTAGAGGTAGAGAAATTTTTGAAAAAGAACCGAAAAGTCCTACTTTAACTTAGCACAAAATTTTATAAATTTTACTAAATATAAAAACAAATCATCCCAAATTTTTACAGAATTAAAACTTAATAAAGTAACGAGTAAAAAGCGCATTGAGTCACTACTAAAGTCTAAGAGACAAATTAAAACCACAGTCAATCAATACAAAATTCAATATTTCTATCAAAAATACTTACTCAATCTAGTTTCTCGCTACTATACTAAAAAGTAAACGTAGAAAGCATGAATCATTAGGGCTTTAATTAGGCGTATAGTTAGGCTTAGGTTTTTAAGGGTGCGATATTCAAAAAGATAAACACGAGGGATATTTGCACACTTAAAACAAAAAGAAAATGAGCTTTGTCAAAATAAAACTAGCCAAAATAAATACTTTTCTTTTCTTTTCTTTTACTTTTTCTTTTTTTCACTTATTTTCATCATATTTTTTTCATTTTTTTTTATACTTATAACTTTTCACTTTTGTAGCAAAAGATAACACAAAGATTTTCCACTAATTTTTCAAAAAGATGCACATTAGCAATTAAAGCTCAAAAATAATTTTAATATGTGCATGTAGGTAGGCTATTTGGCCGTGGTGAAATAAAAAGTGGGGCTACAAAAAGGAAAGGAAAAGGCACAAAAATGGCTAGCAATGGTTATTGTTAGGCGAGGTGCAAAGGCTCAAACGTTACAAAAGAAATGCCTAAATCATTTTCATGCTTCCTAAATCTACTCCAAGTAAAGCTTTGAAATTTCAAAAGAGGATAAGCACAAAAAAATAAAAATAGAGAATTTGCTTTCATGAAAATAATGATAATAAGCGTCTAGACCGTTTTGTGTCTACTACACTTAATACTAATTAACGTTTAAAAAGATTTTAATAATGAAAAATAAGGGATGATGGGTTTTATAAAAGTAAAAGAAATAAAAGAAAGGCTATGGAAACGTAAAGTAAATTTCAAAAAAAATTTCAAAAATAGCATACTACCCTAAATAGGAACACTGCATGAGTCAACATACTACTCGCTAAACATATTTAAACAGAAAATTAATCAAATTTATTCTAACTAAGCAAGTAGACACGAGCTTGAAAAAACAATAAAAAGCAAAGTAGCGGGGTACTAATTGATTTGGCAAAAATTAACTCAATTTAATTTGGGATTTTTTTTTTTTTTTTAAAAATATTTATATATTTTTTATTTTTTATTTTTTTGGATTTTTTTTTTTTTTTTTTTTTTTAAATATTATATATACAATTTTTTTTCTAAAGTAAAATATTAAGGGAACACTCCCCCATACTTAAAGTTAAACATTGTCCCCAATGTTTAATGTTAAGTATAAAGAGAGAGAAAAGAGAGAAAAAAGAGAGAAAAAAAATGCAAAGAGAGGGAGAAGATGCTTCCCTAGCGATTGATGCCCAGACGTTGGAAAATGCGTCCCCCAAACTTGAGCTAAAGATCGGCTTCAGTCCAAGTTGCGAGGCGAAAAGCGGCACAAACACGCGGGAGCTTATTCCTGCACAAAACAAAAGATAAAAAAAAAAGGAAAAACAAAAACAAAAACAAAAAAAAGAAAAAGATAAGCAAGGGGTGCCTCCCAAGAGCGCTCTTTGTTTAAAACGTCGTTGAGCTCGACGTATTATGGTTAGCTAAATGGAAAATAAAAACAGAAATGTAATGGCAGCTCGCGCAATATGCGTTTCGGCGCGAGTGCCAAAACATTTTTTAAGAAAATAAAAATATTTTTTTGTAATTTTTTATTTTTTAAATAAAACAAAAAACAAGAAGATTTAGAAAAAGAAAAAAAACTAGAAAAAGAAACTATACTATTAGAAGAGGACGAAGAAGAAGAAGAAACTAAACTAGAAGGAAAAATAAAACAAGAAAAGAAAACAGAATTTTCGCAAGAAGGGGGAAGAGAAGAAAAAGAAGAAGGCGATGGCGGTTGATCACAAGAAAATGGTTGGATAGAAAAATCCGGTTGCTCCACCTGAATAGCAATCATTTCGGTAGATTGGGAGCAAACCGGGATATCCGAAAAATCAATCTCTTCAGAAGATCGAACACAAGAAAGTTCGTCTTCCTCGGAAACTTGAAAAAAAATCGGAATATCGGGGGAAATTTCCTCCTCGAGAGGTTGAAGGCGCAATGGAATTTCTGAATAATCGTCTTCCGCAAGTGATTGAAGGCACTGCGGAATATCCGAAGATTCATCATTCGAAAGATAAATAGGAGGAGGAGGGGAAGAAAAAGATGCGGCCTCAGCAGCCAAAGCGTCAAAAATCACTTTGAAGTGAGCATTGATGCGTGCATCAAATGCTACGCCATCAAAAATGACTTCATTTTCGCTAGAATCAAAAATCGGAGGCGCGCAAACTTGCGGAGAAAAAGTGGAAAAATCTTGAGATGGAATGGATTGATGATCACCTTGGCCCCAAGAATGATCAGGGTGTTGCCACCCTGAGTAGTTCAAAGTAGGGCTAGGATCAAAATGTCCATTCAAGAAATTTCCATAAGAATTAAAATCAGAAAAATTCGGAGGAGTGGGGTAGGAAGGCGTTTGAAAACCATCGTAACCCCATGAAAAAAAATTCGCGGACGGATCAATTTGGCCAAATTGATTCGATCCGGAAGGGATAGAATCATGGGAGGATGAACGATACCTTACCCAACACTCCTCGCGAGAGTGACCGAACTCTCCACAATTAAAACAAAGATTACACATTTTAAAATAAAATTAATCAACCGCGAGAGTGGGGTGAAAGAGACGAGAGAAAAAAGAGAAGAAAAAAAATAAAATAAAACAAAAACGATAAAATTAATAGCTATCCTTTTTTCAAAATATCAAAACAGTCCCCGGCAACGGCGCCAAAAACTTGATACACAAATTCGCAACGGCGGAGAGAGAGGGTTAGAGAGAAGAGAAGAGAAAGTGGATGTGGTGGTTAAGAATATTCTCCGATTCTATATCCGATAAAGGCAAGCGTACCTTATCGGTTATAGTATAGGATACTAAAGATTAGTATCAAGGTCGTATTTCCCTGGGGCGTAATGACTACTTCTACTCAAAGGAGATTGCTATTATTTTATCAATTGGAATTTCTATTAATTACTAAACTAAAAACTGAAATTAAATTACTAAGCTAAAAGAAAAGAGAACTAATTACTTGCAGGATAAAAAGATTTATAGCTAATAATAAAGAGGCGCACTCGAATCTAGAATCACCTCGGCTAAAGACGATTAAGAAAATGCGATAAAAATCTAAACTTAATAGGATAAAGGTCTTTGACCGTGGAGGTTCCTAATGCTTGAACACGCTTCTCTCGAAGTCGTGCCCAACTGAGTTTAAGAAGGTCCGACCGACTCTCGTCTAAATCGGAGGCCTAAAGCTCGCTTTACGCGGTGAACCCCTCTATTGGATTTTACTCCAATCCGGGAGATTTGGACGTCTGCCTCTCTCGAGGGGTGCGTACAACTCCCTTTACTCTTGAATGCTCACTTCATTCTATCGGCCTCTCGGCTAGCCCAGAACGAAAGCAAAGGCGGAGAATATATATCGAAAATATACCTCCAACCCGTGATTAATCAAGAATAATTCAAGGCCCTAACCTAAAAAGAAAAGATTAATTAAAGCGTCATAACTTAATCGCTCTAACCTCGGATCATCAAGATCGAGTACAAGGAGGATTAGTTAATCATAATAGAGTGGAGGAGGGGGGTGAGTAGTAGAGCATAAAAAGAACACTAGTAATAGGAAGAGCACTTATATTAATTAAAAGGAGCAAGTTACACTAATGAAATTGAAATTACAAGTGCATGAATTAAAGCCCTATTCTAGCCCTATATTAAGCAAGTAAAGGAAATGCAAGAGCTAAAAGCAAAACACTAAGCTAGGTTAAGAAAATAATTACAAAATAAGAGAGAGAGGGAGAGAGAGAGAAAAAGCATAAAAAAGGGATGAAGAACTAAAGGGGCAGCACCTCCCCCTCTCCCCAAAAGCTTGCTGAAATGGGGAGGAGGGGGGCTCAATTTATAGAAAATTTCTCGGGTTGGTCACGCCCTCCGACACGCCCTAGGGGGGGGCGTGTCAGGGGGCGTGACAAGTACGGATTTGACCTCGGGAGCTGAATTCTGGCGGGAATGATGATTATTTCGGTACGATGGTGGTCACGCCCTATGTCACGCCCGTGACAGGGGGCGTGACAGGCGTGTCAAGTCAAATTCAGCAGTCGCAGGTCCATCAGACGTCCGAATGGGGGCAGTCACGCCCCAGGTCACGCCCGTGACATGGGGCGTGACAGTACTGTTGCGTGCAGCTGTGTACAAAGCATTGAAGGAGGCGCAGACTTCGGGCAGTGAGCGACACGCCCCGTGTCACGCCCGGTGACACGCCCGGGAGGGCGTGTCGGTGGGGCGTGACAGGGGATTCTTTGGCGGGAAATTCACCTGGCGGCTTTCAACATCGGGAGCAGGTGACACGCCCTGAGTCACGCCCGGGGAGGGCGTGACAGGGGGGCGTGTCAGGGGATTTTTTCCTGGAAATTGTCTGAAACCTGCAAAAACAGAAAATAAATATTATTTATAATATTTACATAAAAAGAAGCAAAAAATAACATAAAGAAAGAGATTTAAAACGAAAATAACATATTTTTACCCTAATAAATTAAGCTAAAATATGCATCATCAGTCCACAGTTTAAAACTATACTTATGCGCTGCGGAAAAATACTTTATTCATGTTTGACATCCTAATGAGTGCATAAGTGCCCCAAGAGGACAGCTTTTGCTATGTGTTCGGATTTGTCTCCACAATACCTCAGATTTGTAGGAGGTCAGACCTTGAACTAAGATGAATTAAGGTGTATTTGATGCTGTGTTTAAGTTGTATGTGTGCAGGTTCTAATTGCCAAGTGTAGACCAATGTCAGTCTATAATGGGTCACCAAACACAGGACCATACAATGTAATCCCTCATTGTGTGATCCAAAGTGTTGGCCCATGTATAGCCTCTCAATTGGGATACACTTCCTATATGCACTTGGATTGATGGACAGAAGCATTGGAACTAATTTCCTCAAAAATTTCTAAGTCTAAAATACTCGAGTAACCCCTTTGTTATACTCGAGTATCAGACTTAATACTCGTGTATATATTTCCATACTCGAGTAGTTAATTAGACTTACTCGAGTAATCAGTTAGACTTACTCGAGTAGGCTCTGAATACTCGTGTATATACTTCTATACTCGAGTAGTTAGTCAGTCACTCGGGTAAGGTATTTTCATACTCGAGTAAGTAAGTTAATCACTCGAGTAAATCATATATCATACTCGAGTAGATCCTTTTTCTTCTCTTTTCTGCAAGTTCAAGTATTTATACTCGAGTAATTGATTTTGATACTCGAGTAAATTATTCGATACTCGAGTAGTTGGTTTTAATACTCGAGTAAGCAGTTGATACTCGAGTAATTGATTTTGATACTCGAGTAAATTATTCTATACTCGAGTAGTTGATTTTAATACTCGAGTAGGTGAATGTTTCCTGGATTCATATGCTGATACTCGAGTATATCTTTGCTGATACTCGAGTATATCTTTTCTGATACTCGAGTATATCTCTTCGAATACTCGAGTAGTTCATTTCTCTATCAAGTAAATTTCTATTTTCATACTCGAGTATATGTCTCTTTGTCACTCGAGTATCTAAACTCCCATACTCGAGTATATCTTCTCTTACTCGAGTATAGTTGTTCCCTATTCCAGAATTCTTCTAAGTTCAAATTCGCTAAGTATTTTTGAATCCGTCATTTCTGATTGGTCCACGTGTCATCCTTAATTAAGATTATGACCGTTGGAGTCCACCTATAAATAGGTCATTTCAGAATTGACTAATTAACAAGATTACAGAGATATTCTTTTGAAGAAAAAGGAAATTCCGTGAACCCTAATTCTCACGCCGCCGCCGCCGCCATCGTTGTTCACGGAAGAAATTCTGGATCGTCGATCTCCGTCTTCAAGGACTATTTCTCCAGCGATCCAGACAAGAGTGAATCACTCGATCTCGCCGAGCCTCAAGGATTTCAGATCTATCTTCTCGATCGAGGTGGTTCCAGTTTTCAGATTTGTGGATCTTTCTCTCAAGTCATCTTCAACCTTTTCTGATCAAGTCAAAGCTCCTAAAGAAGAAGAGTGTCAAAGATCCAGATCTGAAATTTGTTGTGTTGATTTTTATTCTCAAACCTAAATTTCATTGTAGGAGTTTTTCTCCGAGATTTGTAGGAAGATCTTTCTTCCGAGTTTTGTAGATCCAGTTGGATCGAGATTTGTAGGAACGTGGTTTCGAGGTGTAGGATTGTTTTCAATCCGAGATAGTGGAGTAGCCGAGTCTAGTGATTTGCTAGATCGGTGAGGAAAGTGGACGTACCCAAGGTTGGGGAACCACTATAAATCTCTTGTCTTCTGTGATTGCTTGATGTGCGCTGCGTTAAATTTTAATTCCGCTTTTGACACGCATTTCACCTATTCACCCCCTCTAGGTGATTTAGGCTAACAACTTAGACCTCGCAATTGGTATCAGAGGGAGGTTGATCGTTAAAAGGTTAACACCTTGATCTTATCCTTCTAAGTTGTTTTCTGAAAAGTATCAAGCATGAGTAAGACCAAGGATTTTGCTAAACTCCCTATCTGCACCAAGAACAACTTTCCTATGTGGAAGGAAAGAGTAAAGTTCTTCATGGAAGCAGTAGATCCCCGGATCTTCATGATTGTTGAAGAAGGTCCCCACATTCCTATGACTACTTCCACCATAGACCCTAACAAGCAAGTTCCCAAGAAGTTGATGGATCTAGACAAGGATGAGATTGCACTTGTCTCTCTGGACAAGAAGGCTAAAAACATTATAGCAAGTGCAGTCGATGACTCAATGCTGCAGAATCTAATTCATTGCCAGTCTGCCAAGGAGATGTGGCAATCCCTGATGACTCTGATGGAAGGCACTGAAGAAGTGAGGGATGATCGGA
This sequence comes from Platanthera zijinensis, assembly GCA_039513925.1. NCBI lineage: Eukaryota > Viridiplantae > Streptophyta > Magnoliopsida > Asparagales > Orchidaceae > Platanthera > Platanthera zijinensis. Next base: position 95,204,675 of record CM077089.1, read on the forward strand.
GATCCCTTCTGAATCAAAAGTATGAAGCCTTCCGGCAAGGTCACAAGGAAGCCATAGCTGACACATTCGAGAACTTTTTCAAGATAGTGAACGGCCTAAGAGTTTATGGCCGAGTCTTCACCAACGGGGAACTCAATGACAAATTCTTAAGATCCCTAACCAAGGAATGGGACAATAAGGTATGTGCCATTCGGGAGTTTGGAAGGTTAGCTGAGACGGACCCGCAAAATCTGTTCGGAAAGCTTATGTCTTACGAGCTACAAATCAACTCAAGAAAAGCTGAAGAAGAGACAAGCAGGTCTGCATCCAAGGAGAAATCTGTCGCTCTAAAGGCAGATAGCTCAAGGAAGATAAAGGCTAGCTCTCCTGCCCCAGTTCCTGAGGCTGATGAAGAAGAATCATCTGAGCCCAGCTCATCTGGCTCAGAACTATCTGATGGAGAGTTCTCCCTACTCTCAAGGCAGTTCAAGAAATTTTTGAACAAGAAGAAGCAATGGAGAGGCAAGGATGCCTCATATAGAAGATCACGACATGACAGTGATTATCAGAAGAAAGGCTCAAGTAGCCACGATAGGTATAATTCTAAACCGAACAAACAGATTTCTACTGACATCATTTGTTATTGTTGCAATAAGCCAGGTCACGTCATCGCCGATTGCCCTCACAAAAAGAAAGAGGGTGGAAGAAGAGAGGAAAAGAAATCCTCACACCATAAGAAGAGGACAGAGAAAAGCTTAGTAGCCAAGAAGAGCAAAACTCTCAGCGACTCTGACTCATCTGAGTCGAGTGAAGAAGAGGAAGCTTACTTTGGGCTCATGGCTCATTCGGATGATGAACAAGTCCCCCAGTTTACTGGGGAGGTAAAATCTCACACTCCTCTCTCTGATTCTGATGATGACAATGAGCAAGAGGGATATTCCTCTGAAGATGAATCTGAGCTCATGGGTCAGTATAAGGAGTTACTCACCGCTTACGAAAAATGTCGTAGATTAATGAAAACTCAAGCCAAAGAGATAAATTCTCTACGAGCTACTGAGAGCAGCTTGAGAGAAGAAGTCGATAAGACTAACTCTCTTCAAGAGAACCTCAATGCAGCTATGGAGGGATACAATAAAGCTCTCAAGCATATCGACCTTAAAGAGGAATTCATCAAAGATTTGGAACGACAACTCGAGGCTGAAAAGAAGCTTGTTGAGAGTTTTTCTAAGCCTAAGACAGTTCTTCCAATCGTTGCTGAATTCTCTGCTAAGGCCAAGGGTGCTGGTTTAGGCCACATTGTCTCTTCTAGTAAATCCTCTAGGAGAAACAAGGTCAAGAGAAAGAATAAGGCTGCCCGGAAGGCTCTCGCTGAAGAAAAAGGGAAAGCTCCCTTGGAACCTGTTGCGTTCAAGAAAGTTATCTTTCCCACGAACGAACTCGATTATGAGTCCACCTACGGACACTTTTCTAGGCCGATCCCTGAGAAGCCTAAGTCAAGATACCAAGGTTGGACTCGTCCTCGTAACTTTGGCGAGAGTGTCTTCAAGGCACCTTATGAGGAGATTCAGCTTCAAAGCTATGGACCTTATGCTCATGATCATAATTTCAAAAAGACACCAAAAGTAAAACCCATTGTAGAAAAGCCTATGAAGGAGAAGACCTCATGTAACTGCCATCATCATGAAGCCTCCTCCTCCAAGAGTAAAGCTCCTGCCAGACCTTCATTCCAGAAAGTCAAGCAGGACTACACAAGGCAAAGATACAACAGGTTCAACTGTTGGTGCTGTGGCAGAATTGGTCATTTTGCCAGTGATTGTTGGTTCAATCCTGAAAATGCTGCAACCCCTAAGGTTAGCAACGTGAGAGTGACCACTCATGAGGCTAATAATCGTAGGGGGAGTATTCTAACTCGAGACCAAGGACCCAAACTTGTTTGGGTTCCTAAGGCTAAATGATTGTAATTGCAGGTATGTCCAAAGGCCACCAAAATGCCAATCTGGTACTTGGACAGTGGATGTTCTCGGCATATGACCGGGATAAGGAGCCTACTACAGAATTACACCTCAGTCTGCAACGGACCAAAGGTCATCTTTGGAGGTTCAGATCGAGGAATAACTAAAGGCTATGGTATGATCTCTAACGGTAGTGTATCCTTTTCGGATGTAGCCTATGTTGAAGGATTGGAACACAATCTCATTAGCATAAGCCAACTATGCGACAAAGGATACGTAGTTGAATTTCATGCTGACAAGTGTTTGATAAAATCGGTTAACAATATGGAAACTATTTTATCAGGCACTCGAAGCAGAAATATTTTCTTTCTGAATTTTATTTGTATAGACTCTTCGACACCAGTGTATCTTTTGGCAAAAAGTAGTGCATCTCTTGCTGACCAATGGCACAAGAGACTAGCACATATTAATTTCAAAACTATTAATAAATTATTCTCTCAAAACTTATTGCGTGATGCACCTAATGTCAAGTGCGTTACGGACACTCCTTGTCACGCTTGTATCAAAGGCAAGCAAACAAGAAGTTCGTTTAAAAGCATAATAGGCAAGGACTCCAATAGAAGTTTGCAGCTTCTCCATATGGACTTGTTTGGTCCACTGCAGGTTAGAAGTTTGGGAGGTAAGGAATATACGTTGTTTATTGTGGATGATTACTCGCGCTTTGCGTGGGCGTTCTTTCTGAAACACAAGTCAGATACCTTCGGTATTTTCACTAATTTTGTGAGGCAGATCCAGAATGAATACAACTGTTCCGTAGTCAAAATCAGAAGTGACAATGGAACGAAATTCAAGTCTGGAGCCATGACAAAATTTTGTGAAAGTCAAGGTATCTTTCATGAGTTTTCCTCTCCTCGCACTCCACAGCAAAATGGAGTAGCTGAGAGAAGGAACAGAACACTCATAGAGGCTTGTCGGACTATGTTGAGTGATGCCTCACTTCCGGAGTATTTCTGGGCTGAAGCAGTCAACACCGCTTATCACGTGCAAAATCGAGCACTCATCAACAAGAACCATGATAAGACTCCTTATGAACTTCTAAAAGGCAGGCAACCAACCATTTCATACTTTAGAATCTTTGGCTGTAAGTGCTTCGTACTTAACAATGGCAAGTATCACTCTACCAAGTTTAGTGAGAAAAGCTTTGAAGGTATTTTCGTAGGATATAGTAGCCATAGTAAGGCTTATAGAGTATTCAATAGAAAAACTCTGGTGGTGGAAGAGTCGATACATCTTGTATTTGATGAGACGAGTCTGTTGCAAAGCAACTCGTCTAGTGTGCCTATTGTAGATGCAGGTACAAAGTTGAAAGAACTTAGCTTGGATGAACCTAGTGAAGATAAAAATGAGACATTCATCAAGGTCCCCTCTCCAACCACCATTGGAGAGGTGGATGATCAAGATGAAGAAGACATCCCAGCTGAAGATGCAACTCCAGTGGCGGAAGAGATCCCAGATGCAAGGACTCTAGAGTTCAGACACTTGAAGGATCATCCTGTTGACCAAATAATAGGAGATCCTCGGGATGGCGTCAGAACTCGTCGAGGTACAACTAACGAGAATTTACACTTAAGCTTTCTCTCACAGGTTGAACCAAAGAAATTTGAGGAAGCCAACTCCGACGCATCCTGGATTCTAGCCATGGAAGAAGAATTGAATCAGTTCAAACGATGCAAGGTTTGGACACTTGTTCCTAGACCCAAAGGTAAGAACGTCATCGGGACAAAGTGGGTCTACCGGAACAAGATGGATGAAGATGGAACTATTATAAAGAATAAAGCCAGACTTGTCGCCAAGGGATATCGTCAAGAAGAAGGAATCGACTTCGACCAGACTTATGCTCCAGTAGCGAGACTGGAAGCGATCAGGTTATTTCTTGCCTACGCTGCACTCAAGGTCTTTACCGTCTATCAAATGGACGTTAAGTCCGCCTTCCTAAATGGTGACTTAAAGGAAGAGGTGTACGTAGAGCAACCGCCAGGTTTTATTGATTCAACCTATCCTAATTATGTATATTTATTACAAAAAGCACTATATGGTCTTAAACAAGCTCCTCGAGCTTGGTATGAGACTCTGTCTAGCTTCCTTCTTGGGAACAAGTTCACAAGAGGAAAGATAGACAAAACATTATTTCTTAGGGAAATAAAAGGCAAGATTTTGCTAGTACAGATCTATGTCGACGATATTATTTTCGGCTCTACGGATAACAACCTATGCAAGAAGTTTTCTAAACTTATGCAAGGGAAGTTTGAAATGAGTAGTATGGGAGAGCTAAAGTATTTCTTAGGGCTTCAGGTGAAACAATCTGAAGATGGGATTTTCATCTCACAGACCAAGTTCACCAAAGAGCTACTTAAGAAATTCGGAATGGAGAATGCAACCTCTATGAGGACTCCAATGGCCTCAGCTATGTCTCTAGACAAGGATGAGAAAGGGAAACCTTTTGATGAAACCAAGTACAGAAGCATAATTGGGTCCTTGCTCTATCTCACTGCAAGTAGACCAGATATAATGTTCTCAACATGTGTATGTGCTAGATTTCAGGTGAACTCTAAGGAATCTCACTACATCGCTGCAAAGCGAATCTTGAGATACCTCAAAGGTACACCAAATCATGGCTTATGGTACCCAAGAAGTAATGATAGTGAACTAATTGGATTATCAGATGCAGATTTTGCAGGTAGCAAAGATGACAGGAAAAGTACCTCCGGGACTTGCCAATTTCTCGGAAGGAGACTCATTTCCTAGAGCAGTAAGAAACAAAACTGTGTAGCCATCTCAACGGCTGAATCAGAGTACATCTCTGCAGGCAGCTGTTGTGCACAGCTCTTATGGATCAAGAATCAATTTGAAGACTACAACATACAGTTCCAGAACATTCCCCTGTTCTGTGACTCTTCCAGCGCTATAGCAATAGCCAACAATCCAGTCTCCCATAGCCGGACCAAGCATATAGAGCTTCGCTATCATTTCATCCGGGAGCATGTGGAAAATGGAGATATAGATCTACAGTATGTCTCCACAGACAGGCAAGTTGCAGATATTTTTACAAAGCCGCTGGACGAGTCCAAGTTCTCGTTCTTCAAAACTGAGCTTGGACTGCTCAACAAAAAAGACCAGTGATGGACTCTCAAATTAAGAAGATATCAGTAATGTTGGCTGCTCAGAGGTATAGTTTCTCAGTGGAAATAGACATCTACCAGGGCAACTCCTTCAAGTATTAGAGACTCGAGCATCGCTACACTTACACGAGTAAACGGCTAATACTCGTGTATGCTGATTACATACTCGAGTATGTATGATTGATTACTCGTGTATGATGTGCCTACTCGAGTATACTAAACCTAATACACGTGTATGCTGTCATCTACTACTCGAGTATTCGGAAGTATTTTGGATTTTCAAAATCTCTACTCGCACCCAGCAAATTGCCGCCTTGTTCAGGTATGCCATTATACTTAATTCTCTTTAAACCTAATTAGGATTATTTATATATATATTCAAAACGGAAAAGTCCTTTCCACTTCCCATTCACTCAAGTAGCCGCCGACCTCTCGTATTCCCGACTACTGTTCTTCGTCTTCCTTCACCGCAAGATTTCCGAATCGCTGATGGCTCCTCCCTCCTCCAAGTTTGGAATCGGATCTGAATTAATGACAGATGGCATTGAAGATATCTCGGATGATTTCAAGAACCTTCTGATTCTCCTGGACACGGCCGGATTGACCTTCGTTCTTCAAGAACCCTGCCGCCTCTTGCTTCCTGATGTTGAAGAGTTCTACAAAAATTTGAAGGTTAGACACAATGGTACAGTTCTGAAATCAAAGGTCAGGGGAGTTGATATTCGGTTAGATAAAACCTCTGTCGCCACTCTGCTTCGGATGCCAGTGATCGACGAAGAAGATGACTTAGACAAGGCAGATGCCGACCGCACCTCCTTATTCTGTGGTCGAGATCCAGAAGGTGGAGGTGAAACCCTGAATCGTTCTCTGTTCAATTCAGAAGGAAAGTTTCTCGTTGACATCATTGCCAAAATCCTCTGGTGCAAGACTTACTCCATTAGAGATGTATCCCAAAATCTATTTGACGTTATGCAAGCTATTGTCTGCAGGAAGAAGTTCCAGTTTGGAATGATGATACTGGATAAGATCAGAGAAAGCGTCAAACATCCCAGTTTTGCCAGGATTATCTCCCTCCTCCTCCATGAGATCAATCCTACAGTGTTTGACTTCTCTAAAGGGACTCCTCTTCACCACATGAAGAAAGTTTCAATATCTTCCATTCAGAGGTATGACCTCAAGATCATGAACCCTGCCCAAGCCTCCAAGGCTGATGCCATCTCAGCACAACACCAAGACAGCAGTTTACCTGAAGTCAGGATCCCATCTCCTCCTCTACATCAAACTATTGCTACCTCTGGTGCTTTAGTTGAGGGGGAGCCTGCCTCTTCTCTTTCTCAGCTTCAAGTTACTTCTGAATCAGTAATTCCAGCACAAGAAGAAGTCAGAGTTGCTACTCCTCCAGTTTCCCCTACTCCAGCTCATCTTCAATCAGACATTCCTGAATCTGCGATTCCAGATACAGCTCACCTACTGTCTACAGCTGAAGATATAGACAGATTCATTGATGAGCTAAGCTCAGATGCTCTTCCTTTTCAAAATGATTCAGCTGCCAAGTCTCCTGCCCAGTCTCCTGCTCAGTCTCCAGCTCTCTCCCCTTTGGGTGCCACAGATCTTCATGATGATATCATTCTGTCCGATGACGAGGAGGATTCCCCAGACCCTGTTGACCCTCCTCTGAAGACACTTGATTTCTCTCTCCCTTCCTTCACTGATCCATGTGACTCCATTGAGTTAGTCCAAACCAAGAGAGCTATAAGCTCAGTGGTTGTGGAAGAGATCGCCCCTTGGACTGCTACTGCTCTACCAGTCCCTGGATTAACCTCAGCTCCCTCTTCCTCCTCCTCTTCAGATCTAGTCAGCAAGATTGAGCTCATGCTCAAAGAACAGAGAGATTACTTTGATGCCTCTCTACAGTCAGTGAGCTCCAAGGTCTCTGCTCTTGAAAAGGAGATGAGCAGAGGCTTTGCTGAAATCCAGGCAAATACTGATGAACTGAAACGATTGTTCTAGATAGGTGGCAAGGCCATAGATCACACCATCACGAGCATAGGTGAGCTAAGAAACCAGACAGAGACAGTAGCTCACAATCAGCTCAAGCTAGATGAGAGAGCTGAAACCAATGTTGTGAAAGTATGTGATGAAGTGAGCACTTTCAAGGATGAATCTATTGCCAAGCTATCCTTAGATATCAGCAAGGGGGAGAAGATTGTAAAAGAACAAGTTGAAAAACTTTCTGTACAAGCTGAAGCCCAGGTCAAACAACAGTCTACCCAATCTCAAGAGGCTATAAATGATCTAGTAAAAGGATTGAAAGAATCCATTCTTTCCCAGCTCCAGTCAGTCAAATTCTATACCTATGACACTGCTGTCTGGCTGCATAATCAAAACTTTCCTGAGTTTCAACTGGACCCTACCATTATACCTCAGCATCTAAATCCTCTTGCAGAACAGCCTCCAGCAGATGTCTCAGCTCAAGCAACCCTTCAAGGAGGTGTGCCAGTTTTCTCACCTAGAGCTGAGGGTGATGTGACTGAGCCTCCCCTATCCTATACTGAAGCATGGCAAGATGATTTCCCTTCCAGTTCTCAAGGCCCTTCCAAGAAGAAAAGAAAATATGGTGACGACGCTTCTGCCAGCCGTTCTGCACCAAGGAAAGAGCCAGCTTCTGAAGGTAGACCACCTGTTGTTCACGCTGAAGTGTGGAGTCCTACCTCTAAGTCCCTAATTCTTGATACTCTGAGGTTAGTGACTGATCTTGGGGAGAACAGAGATAATTATTACAGTAATTCAGAGTGGAAAGCCTACGAAGCATCTCAGATAAAGATCAGGCTGTATGACAGAAATTGGGGGCATAACAACCCAGCTGCTCCTCCTAGGCCCAGGACTTACTTTCCAAAACCTTTCAGCTACCTAGGAAGGCAAGACTTGAAAAGAAAAAGGATGCACAAGGATGCCCCATCTTGAGTTGAACTAAGAATGTGGAATTGGACTTTTGTTTCTGTGCTTAAAACATTTCTATATATATATATATATATATATTTAATTCTGGTTATGGCTATTTCATTAACTAACCTGCTTTAACTTATGTTTTGTTTTTCAAGTATATGTGCATTGTTCTTTTTACTCTGTATAATTCACCTTAGTATAGAGGATGCTGACATCTACAAATAGGGGGAGATTGTTGGGATTTGTCTCCACAATACCTCAGATTTGTAGGAGGTCAGACCTTGAACTAAGATGAATTAAGGTGTATTTGATGCTGTGTTTAAGTTGTATGTGTGCAGGTTCTAATTGCCAAGTGTAGACCAATGTCAGTCTATAATGGGTCACCAAACACAGGACCATACAATATATTCCCTCATTGTGTGATCCAAAGTGTTGGCCCATGTATAGCCTCTCAATTGGGATACACTTCCTATATGCACTTGGATTGATGGACAGAAGCATTGGAACTAATTTCCTCAAAAATTTCTAAGTCTAAAATACTCGAGTAACCCCTTTGTTATACTCGAGTATCAGACTTAATACTCGTGTATATATTTCCGTACTCGAGTAGTTAATTAGACTTACTCGAGTAATCAGTTAGACTTACTCGAGTAGGCTCTGAATACTCGTGTATATACTTCTATACTCGAGTAGTTAGTCAGTCACTCGGGTAAGGTATTTTCATACTCGAGTAAGTAAGTTAATCACTCGAGTAAATCATATATCATACTCGAGTAGATCCTTTTTCTTCTCTTTTCTGCAAGTTCAAGTATTGATACTCGAGTAATTGATTTTGATACTCGAGTAAATTATTCGATACTCGAGTAGTTGGTTTTAATACTCGAGTAAGCAGTTGATACTCGAGTAATTGATTTTGATACTCGAGTAAATTATTCTATACTCGAGTAGTTGATTTTAATACTCGAGTAGGTGAATGTTTCCTGGATTCATATGCTGATACTCGAGTATATCTTTGTTGATACTCGAGTATATCTTTTCTGATACTCGAGTATATCTCTTCGAATACTCGAGTAGTTCATTTCTCTATCAAGTAAATTTCTATTTTCATACTCGAGTATATGTCTCTTTGTCACTCGTGTATCTAAACTCCCATACTCGAGTATATCTTCTCTTACTCGAGTATAGCTGTTCCCTATTCCAGAATTCTTCTAAGTTCGAATTCGCTAAGTATTTTTGAATCTGTCATTTCTGATTGGTCCACGTGTCATCCTTAATTAAGATTATGACCGTTGGAGTCCACCTATAAATAGGTCATTTCAGAATTGACTAATTAACAAGATTACAGAGATATTCTTTTGAAGAAAAAGGAAATTCCGTGAACCCTAATTCTCACGCCGCCGCCGCCGCCATCGTTGTTCACGGAAGAAATTCTGGATCGTCGATCTCCGTCTTCAAGGACTATTTCTCAAGCGATCCAGACAAGAGTGAATCACTCGATCTCGCCGAGCCTCAAGGATTTCAGATCTATCTTCTCGATCGAGGTGGTTCCAGTTTTCAGATTTGTGGATCTTTCTCTCAAGTCATCTTCAACCTTTTCTGATCAAGTCAAAGCTCCTAAAGAAGAAGACTGTCAAAGATCCAGATCTGAAATTTGTTGTGTTGATTTTTATTCTCAAACCTAAATTTCATTGTAGGAGTTTTTCTCCGAGATTTGTAGGAAGATCTTTCTTCCGAGTTTTGTAGATCCAGTTGGATCGAGATTTGTAGGAACGTGGTTCCGAGGTGTAGGATTGTTTTCAATCCGAGATAGTGGAGTAGCCGAGTCTAGTGATTTGCTAGATCGGTGAGGAAAGTGGACGTACCCAAGGTTGGGGAACCACTATAAATCTCTTGTCTTCTATGATTGCTTGATGTGCGCTGCGTTAAATTTTAATTCCGCTTTTGACACGCATTTCACCTATTCACCCCCCTCTAGGTGATTTAGGCTAACAACTTAGACCTCGCACTATGCAAGACTCTACATTTAATTTATATTATATATAAGAAAACGATCTTTATACATTGTTTGGAAAATAGTGATTTAGTTTTATAAAACATGCTGATCATGAGATATACGTATAGTAATAGTTGTAGTTTTAAAATAACAAGCAACCTAGCATAAATCCTCCCTAGAGCAAGTAGACTATCTCCAAATAAAAATGGTAGCAGCAAAAGTAACATATCTAGTACAAAGGTAAAAACTACCAGTTGGCGCCAACAACCTGACACGAACCCACTGGCAAATATGTATGTCTGTAAGAAAGTGCAGAAGAAAACTACCTCACTAAACAAATCCAGATGGATCTCCAAAGTCAAACAGGCCACCAGCAACACCAATGCAACCTAGCCACCAAACTTGCTACTGCTCAGAACCTGAGGCATTAAAAAGAAGAAAGAATACCTCAGCAAGCAAAACAAGGAAAAGCTGCATGAAAGTGTCAACCAGAGGATAAATGAAAGAGGTAAACACACTGCAATAAAAGTCACAACTGCCCAAATCAAGACAAAAAGAAATGCACTACGTGCGATAAAACAACATCAACCCTGCCCAGAAACTACATCATGTAGAGTCTACTAAGCTACTAAGAGCCCAAAGTGCTGCAATCTACAAAGGAAGAAACATCTAACACCCTAAGCTGTGGGAGATGGTAGTAGCAAAAACAAACAACATGGATCCGGTTTGGAGGACAACTCAGTCCCCCAACTACCATTTCCAAGCCAACAAGCGCAAGGGTCTACATGTGATAGCACTAGGGACCTTCCACCCACATGCCCAGCCCGTACGTGGTGCAAGATAGAAGAAAAGGATGGCCATGGCTAAATTACACAATACCTCCCCCATGAAGAGCTTCAAACCACCACTACTAACCATGACCCACGATTTGGCCTTTAGGATAGTAAAACATTGTCGACAAGGAACCTCAAAAAACAAAGAAAATCAAGGAATTCACTCGGGAGCGAAAATCAGGGTAGGGAAAAAGTGTTGAAATGACTCAACACGGTTTGGCGTTGAGTGAGACCCACTCAATGCCTCCCCAGACCTTGGCATTGAGTGAGTTAGCCTTACTCAGCGCCAGAACTGCCATGGCTTTGAGTGAGGTTCACTCACTAAACGCCCTCCAGAAGTACTACTGTGGCATTGAGTGAGCTAGCCTCACTCAACGACACAATAGGCATGGCGTTGAGTGAGGTTCACTCACTCAACGCCTCCCGCAAGAATACTCTAGCATTGAGTGAGCTAACCTCACTCAACGCCAAAACAGCCATGGCGTTGTGTGAGGTACACTCACTCAATGCCATGGTACATAACCATAAACAGAGAAAGTGGCATTGAGTGAGCTTGCCTCACTCAACGCCAAAATAGCAATGGCGTTGAGTGAAGCTCACTCATTCAACGCCCTTACACTTAGCCGCAAAAGAAAACTACGGCGTTGAGTGAGTCCACCTCACTTAACGCAAAAACAGCAATGGCGTTGAGTGAGGTTCACTCACTCGACGCCCTGGCACTTAGCCGCAACATGGCAAATCTGCGACGTTGAGTGAGCTGACCTCACTCAACGCCAAAAAAGCAATGGCGTTGAGTGAGGTTGTCTCACTCAATGACAGAAGTTCTGGCCGCGAAGAAGGGCTGTGGCATTGAGTGAGTCTACCTCACTCAACGCCAAAGCAGAAATGGCATTGAGTGAGGTACACTCGCTCAACGCCACGGGACTTGGCCGCAAACTTGCCTTTGGCATTGAGTGAGGCCACCTCACTCAATGCCAAACCAGAAATGGCGTTGAGTGAGGTAAACTCACTCAACGCCAAAGTACTTAGCCTCAGAAAAGGCTATGGCGTTGAGTGAGCACACCTCACTCAATGGCAAAGTACTTGGCATCACAGAAGCGACGGCGTTGAGTGAGTCCACCTCACTCAACGCCAAAACCGAAATGGCATTGAGTGAGGTCGACTCACTCAACGCCAAAACACTTAGCTTCTCAGGAAAACTACGGCATTGAGTGAGCTTGCCTCACTCAATGCCAAAACGGAAATCGTATTGAGTGAGGTCGACTCACTCAACGCCAAAGTACTTAGCCGCTAGCAGGGGCTGCGACGTTGACTGAGTCCACCTCACTCAACGCCCTAGTACTTAGCAAAATTCTAAATGGCTACAGCTGCGGCATTGAGTGTATGCACCACACTCAATGCCAATCCCGCAAAGGCTTTAAGTGTGTGAACAACACTCAACACCGGCCAGACAAAATCCAAAATAGGCTCTATCCAACAAACACAGCAGGCACCCCTCCTCTCTCTCTCTCTCTCTCGGCTTCACCGCAAGCCACCAACCAGACAGCAATCTGGAGTTTAACTAATGGCATTATGCCGATGGGTTGAGCACCAAAGACACAAAGAAGGGGGGGCTCATAGGAGAATCTAAGCCCTCAATTCAGCAAGATAAAAGAGAACATGCTTGGCTTCTACCCTACGGCTAACCGGGAATTTTCAGAATTTCAAGAGAACAACAATGGCAAGGGCAAGAATACCACTTGCCTCGATTTCTGGCGAAGCTTGGACGGCTTTCCCTCCTCTTCACTTGGCACTAGCAGAAACACCACCTAAAAGCACACTCCCGTACTTTAATGGCGGAAAACCACAAGACCGAAATCCAAAATCTCCTAAAACTCCACGAAAATCAAATTTCTTACCGTCGAAACGAAGATCTAAGCGAGAGCAAGACAATGCCACTTTCGGAATCGAAATCCATCCACGAACACTCCCGGAATCACCGTCCGAAAGCTAGGGCTAACCGTCGTTCCGCCTCTGTTTTCCGCGAACAGGAGCAGACAGTTTTCTTCTTTTGCTCTCGGGAAGAAGGAGGAAAGAGAAGTGGACCCGCCACTTCTTAATAAAGCTTTTATAAAAGCTTAGACACGTCGGTTCAGCAAAACCGAAACCCAACCGCTGGCTCTCTTATTTAAAATAAGAGAATTTCTACTAGGCTTTACTAATGGCACACCCAAAATAGCACGAAAACCGAACTACCTCGGAATTCGACGAAATTTGTACCGTAGCTAAATACCCACGCTACAAACACAACAGCGAAGTCCAAATTAACTTTTGACGAACAGAACTTGAGTTATACCCGCCTAAAGCCAAAACACAAGCATCCCCCAAGAGGCCACACCGGGTCACCCAAAATGACTCAGCTTGCTAGGGAGACCTTGCCCATAGGCTACAAAATTGGCCACTCAGTTCTAAGGAGCTAAACTACACTCCACAAATGGCACGTGCAATGAAAATGCGTCACCTTAATGCCAAACGAGAAAAAAAAATAGACGCAGAAAAATCGGGGGCGTTACAACCATAGCTAATAATCCAGTATCGTAAAGCCGGATAAAACATATTGAAGTGCGCTACCACTTCATCCGAGAGCATGTGGAGAACAAGGACTTTGCACTAAGCTATGTCCCCACTGATCAGCAACTCGTAGATATCTTCACATAGCCGCTTGATGAGACAAAGTTCAACTTCTTCAAGACTGAACTTGGGATGTTGAACATGGACTGAAGAGGCTTGAGCTGCACATGGAACTTGGATCAAGGGGGAGCTAAAGCTCAAAAGTCAAGTCTATGCATGAATGCAGACTTTAAGGGGGAGCATGATGTCCCCAAGGGAGCTCCATATTTATAGAAGCCAAAAAGGGGGAGAACTCTCTCTCGACAAATGAAGTTAAGAGGGAGATTACCCTCTCGGCTAAAGTGGCCCCAAGGTGGCCCCAATGATGGAAATGGTAATGAATTCCAACATATTTTCTTTATGCTTTATGTTATCATTTCTGCTATATAGTTCACCTTAGCTTGTAGAGTTTAGGCTTCTTCAAATAGGGGGAGATTTTTGGGTTTTGAATCCACAATAGCCCGTATTTGAAGAAGCACATTATCAAGCTATGGTGAATTGAGATGTATTTGATATGACTTTTCAAGTTATGCTTACAGCTATTCCATGCCAAGTACACACCAATGTCAGGGTACAGTGGGTCAATATGCACGTCCCTACGCAACGTAATCCCTCGTTGTGTGGGCAAGTGTGTTGACTCACATGTGCTCTCTCTATTAGGGTGTACTTATTTTCAAGTGCAGGCTCAAGGAAGACCAAGAGCAGAAGAAGGAGCAAGAAAGGTCAAAGCTTAAGGCTCAAGAAAGTAGAAGGAAGAAATGGGAAATTTTCCCAAGTAAGAATCGAAAGGAATCGTGAGTCATACCAAACGACATCGTCGGGTATCGTCACTAATACCCATCGACTTCGTCGGGCATGTTCTTCGACAGCCGTCAATCGGCCCTAGCTGCCTTGATCAAGAATTCTCCATGGTCAGAAATTATCCAAGTCAAAATCGAAGGGCATCACCAACGATGCCGCTGATGTCGACCGGTATCGTTGGAGATACACACCGATTCTGACTTAGCAGATTTCCACCGCTTCACTGGACCGAACCGGGCCTCCATGTACAGTATAAATCAAAGCTCCATTACTTCCTTCGTGTGTCCCGCAATGGCTACTTAGGGTTTGTTTTGGGGTATATATACCTAAGTTTAAATCATATTCAACACGGATCCAGAAATACGAAAAGAAATTTTTCGGTCGTGACCAAACTTTCGTCGATCTAAAGCCATCGATCGCTCGATTGTCAACGCCGTCAGAACCCCTCTCGCAGCTGATCGCAATTCGACAGAACCGAGGCAAGCCGCAGGTTCCTCGCTTCTCTCTTGAGATCCTTTGTCTTTCGATCCGTCGACCGAGACTTGCTCTCCATTCCGAATCGGTAGAGATGCTTGATCCAACTGAGATCTATTAGTTACCTAGCTTGCTTCGTCAAGAAGTTCAGATGTACACCGCATCGCCGCTGCACTTGCTTTCCGTCGTCGATCAAGTCAAGATCCGATCCAAGAGAGAAAAACCAAGTGTGGATTCTTCATCATTTTTGTGCAAGCTCTCTACGCTCGAAGAAGGACCTTGGGTTCTCCAAATTTCATTGTTTGTATTTCTTATTTACATTCAATTTTTGCAAGGAATTTTATTCTTACTTGTAATGGTTGGGTGCAACACGCTTTGGTGGAGTGTTTACTCCTTATTGTAGGAAGGGTTCCTTCCGAGTTGTAGGAGCATGTCTCTGAGTTGAGAGATTGGATTTCAATCTCATTTTGGAGGAGTTGCCGAGTCATCCCCGTGTGGGAGATAGGCGAAGGGGAGAGTGGACATACCCAAGGTTGGGGAACCACTGTAAATTACTGTGTGTTTTCTGTTCTTGGTTTTTTTAATATTGCAGGTAATTTTTAAATTCGCAAAAGTCATCACTGCACATATTCACCCCCTATAAGTAGATTAGGCTGATACTAGCCACTTTCACAAGGCACTCAAGTTAGAACACCATAACATGGAGACAGTTTAGCCTTTACCCATTGCTCAAATCGCCAATTTAATGTCTAGAGTGATGCGGGCCCGCTTCCCCTTATCCGTTCGGTACGATGGACTTTAAGAGCTCACAGCTCACAATAGACACACTACCCTCCAAGGACTGTCTTCACAATTAAAAAAGGAGTTAGTGATAGTGTTCGTCACGATCGCTTGGTGGGTCCAACAGAAGCTCTATTTCTGTGCTCCAACTCAATACAAACCCTACAACAACCTGACTTGCCAGAAAACTGGTCTTTCACACCACAAATAGCTCTCTGGGAGCTATCACCGTTGGCGACACCCACTATCGCCTGACGACATAACCAATTTCTCCAAAGCTATGAATTTACCTGGTTATTTTCCTGGAGTTCTTCTCCAGTACTTCCAGTTACTCCAATTCGCTGGCATAACCCACAGACTCTACAAAATACTTGTTTATATGCGGAGCCTTCTTTGGTTTGAAAAAGAAAGCATCATCAATCCCGACCAACCCGTCCGGATGGGTTTCACACACCATGCTTATTCCATAATTTTATTTTTTCATCTTATGCAATATTCAAATGGAATCATACCGATCGATCCAAAGGAAACCACCCTTTTTCCACCTTTTTGGTGAGGGGTTCCATGCAGGTATGTGTATTGAGAACTTCACTTATCTAGGAGAAAATCGTTACCCTTGTAGTTCATTTTTGTGTCATGGCATTAGTGTTCTATCCAGTTGGAAACGAGCACGTCTCTTTCCTCTTCATGGATCTAAAATCATATCTTGATTTTACCCACAAGATCTTTTTAAAGCTATTCAAGCTTCAGCCCATCCTTAGCTCCAGCACAAACTCAGCCTTCTTCCTTAGCTTTCCTTTCTCAAGGAGAGGATGAAATTAAGAGAGAGACTAAGAAGAAAATAATAATCTCCTCATTCCACACCTTTCTACTTTAGTGACCTCGAGTTTAACCCCATCCACACATTTAATTAATCAAAACGAAGCAAAGGCAAAGATTTGGGTTGACTGGTCAACTTTGGCGTTATCACATGGCGATATCGGCTGTCGCTACCCGGCGACATCGACTTAACCGCTTCATTACTTTTACCCAGGTCAACCACCGCTTATCGGCCGCTCTTTGGCCAAACTGACACGTGTCTCATGCCGCATAGCATTATCGCCCGAAAACATCCAATATCACCACACGACGATATCCTTTGAAGATTCGTCTAGTGCTTCGAGTGCGGACTCAACTCTTTATCGCTATCGAAACCATGTGATACCCATTATCGCCCAGCAATAGTGACAAAAGCTCTTCTGTTAATTTTTGGGTGTTACAACCCTCCCGTCCTTACAGAAATTTCATCCCTAAATTTTCACACAGCTATAAAAAAGACACCAAAAAATATGTTATAACAGATATTCTCTTCACAAAAAAATGTTACAATATTTTATACCAATAACTCGGGAAATTCAGCACACATGGTTTTCTCTCGTTCCCATGTTAGCTCCTCACGGCCACAGCTGTCCCACCGGAACTTGACCATCCCGATTGTCTTATTTCATAGCTATTTGATCATCGTATCCTCGATCTTAATGGGACTAACTTTTATCGTTAGCCTAGATTTGATCGGTACCCGATCATCCGCAATCACTTGAGTGGGCTCTTTCACGGCTTTTCAAAGCACTGATATGTGAAACACTGATAATACGTTTTGGAGTTTAAACTACTATGGTAATTACAAGTTTTTATTATAAAAAACATATCATTTAAAGCTTTATTTTGAACTATTATTGTATATATTAATAACACTGATAATTCTTTTCTTTCTTTTACAGGTTTGAAGTTTTTCAGCTCAGAATTCGTCGATCAGCCAATTTCGTCGAGCTCCGCCTTCATTCTACGTTCAACAAACTCCTCCAATTTTATCGAGCTCCGCCTTCATTCTGTGTTTGTCGAACTCATCCTGCTCCATCTTTTCAGCATTTTCATCGAGCTCAGCCTTTTCGTCGAATTCAGCCTTTTCGTCGACCTCAGCTTTTTCGTCGAGCTCCTCCTATTCATCGAACTCGGCAAATTTCATTGAGCTCTGTCTTTTCGTCGACCTCAACTTTTTCGTCAAACTCCCATCTACTTTCTGCGTTCAACGTTTTCCTCCGTTCGTCGACCTCCCGTCCACTTTATGCGTTCGACGTCCGTCGATCTCCCGTCTACTTTCTGCATTCGACGTTCATCGACCTCCCGTCAGCTTTCCGCGATCAATGATTTCCTCCGTTCGTCAATCTCAGCCTTTTCGTCGACCTCCCGTCCACCTTCTCTTTTCTTCGTTCGCCGAGCACTCCCTCCTTTTACTCTGATTTCGTAGAGCCCTCTCTTTTTCTTTCGTTGAGCTTACCTGCTGCCATAGGACATGTCCTGCTCTTCAACAAAAAGCATACTGCCACCATAAATATACGTCACCCGTACCGAGGAAATCATGATTTACCGCCAGATTTTGTACCAAGGTCAACTCCTGTGCATGGTTGCATGCATGGGAATTTCCTGCTCTTTGAAGAATCTTCAAATAGAGCCCCACCCCTTGTGTTACAAAAAAGAAGAATTTTGGGAGAGGGGAAGTGCTGCCATTTTGAGTCTTCCTTAGTGTTCTTCCTATCTCCTTTCTCATTTGAGTTTTTCTATTTTAAGTTTTACTATTTTGTAATAGTTCTTGAATTTATTTTGTAGTTTACCTTTAGTGTTATCTTAGTTTTTCATTTCCTTCAACTGTAATATCTTTTATTTCAAGTTGTAAGCTCTCTGTTTGATTTAATATAATTTTTGTTTGCTTTTACTTGTCTCTATTTTGTTTCCACGCACTCCTACTCATCTCTCTTCCTCTACTTCACCATGAGTAATTAATTGTCACAACCCGCATTTTCCCCGAGGTTAAGAAGTATCAGACTACGGGAAAACACGCGTTGTGATGCCGCGCTCAGCAAGGGATAACTGCTGACGCTCAGGCAACGCACTAAGACTTCAAATCCCAAGTTTAGAAATAGAAGAAAACTGGTTTATTTAAAGGTCGTATCCCTCGGCACAATTGATCAGCTAGTCCACGATAGGAAAAATATATTTGTTTATAGCGAAAAAATACTTTGATTTAGTTGATTTGACACCCTAAATGAGTATAAGGGCCCTCAAGGGACCACTTATGGTATGCACGACTCCTAAGGTGAGAATAGTATTTATATATGAAAGATATTCTTTACGCTTAAAGAAGATAGTGCTTTAGTTTTGCAAATATGATATGCATGAGGTACATATAATAGTTTAGGGTTTTAAAATACCTAATATGCAACCTAGCATAATACCTTCCCAAAAGAAAGTAAGCAACCCCGAGGAGGCAAAACACAGTAGTTTACATTCATATCCAGCAAAACAAGTAAGCCACCAGTGGGCATCGACAACCCGACACGAACCCACCGGTGAGTGTGCATGTCAATACAGAAAAGAAGAGTAACTACCTCACCAGGTAAAAGATTTTCAACTCAGCTACCCTGGAGGCTACCAGCAAAACCCACTAAAAGGAACCGGTCGCTCTATCGGCTACAACCTAGACCTGAGGCATTCAAGAATGAACGCCTCAGCAAAGAAATATTCAAAGGAAAAGGAGAACTAAATTTATTTATAAAGAAGGGTTTACCAACCCGCCAACAAAGTGCTAACAGCAGAAGAAAAGACAAGACAGTAAGAAGAAAAGAAAAAAAGAATTATTGTCAAAAAAAATCAGTAAAGGTAAATCACACAAGGTGTGAGCACAAAAGATACCTGCTCTGCAGAAAGAACCAATCTACAGTAGTAAAGCATCAGTATACTAGCAGGAAAATCCAAAAGCAGACAAAGGGAGAGCTAACAATCCTAACTTTATAAGCAAATGACCGGGGTGTAAATAATAAGGGGCTGGAGCATGTGGAAGTACCAACTCCAATAACCAGACCCCAAAAAAAAATACACAAGGGTGAAACACAACCGGTGGCAGCCTTAGGGTCCACACACCTAAACTAGTTGGCCCCATTGTCCAAACTTAGTGGTGTCTACAGCTCAGCACACACATTTCACCACTCCAGAGTCCAAAAAACACCCCCTCCGGTCATAGTCCACGAGTCGGCATGCAAAAACTAGCCGAACACCCCAACATCCCCCTTAGGAAGGAAAAAAGCCCCTCTAAAAGTCCTAAGGAAGCACACACCCCAAGGAAAAAGACTTAGCTCAAAAAAAATAGTGGCGTTGAGTGAGTCCACCTAGATCAATGCCAAAACAGCCACGACGTTGAGTGAGGTACCCTCACTCAACGCCAGAGACTTAACCACAAGCCCTAGCTATGGTGTTCAGTGAGTCTACCTTACTCAACGCCAAACCTGCTTTGGCATTTAGTGAGGTCGACTCACTCAACGCCATCAGGCTTAACCGCAAGAGAAAACCTTGGCGTTGAGTGAGTCCTCCTCACTCAACTCCAAAACAACGATGGCGTTGAGTGAGGTAGACTCACTCAGTGCCAAATTACTTAACCGCAAAAACAGAAAACCTTGGTGTTGAGTGAGTCCCTCTCACTCAACGCCAAAATAGCCATGGCGTTGAGTGAGGTAGACTCACTCAACGCCAATTTACTTGGCAGCAAAATAGAAATCTTTGCGTTGAGTGAGTCCCTCTCACTCAACGCCGAAACAACAATGGTGTTGAGTGAGGTAGACTCACTCAATGCCAAATCACTTAGTCGCAGAACAAAAGTTTTGGAGTTGAGTGAGTCCACATCACTCAATGCCAAACAGCCATGGCGTTGAGTGTGGTCAACTCACTCAACGCCAAATGACTTAGCCGCAAAAACAACCATGGCATTGAGTGAGTGCACAACACTCAATGCCATAAGCCTAACAGTCTAGGCATTGAATGAGGTACACTCACTCAATGCTTTTGACTTAGCATTTTTTTATAAAAAATCTGGAACTAAACATACCCCTGCCCACTCAGCTTTCCACAACCCGAGAGCTGGAATTTAATTCCAACTCTAACTCCTATCTCTCCTACCTGACCACAGCAGCTCCAAACCAGCTTACCACTAATCTAAGCCTAATCCTAATATTAACTAAGGCTGGGCACCGGCCAAGAGAAACAAAACCACTAACAAAAACCAAAACAAGAAAAAGCTACTGATCTACTACTAGGGAAGAACAACCAGAAAACAAGCTAGGAGATAGAATAAAATAAATATCACGGGCAAGGGAGCCACTTGCCTCACCACCAAGCTCCAACAGCAGCCTTCACATCACAGGCTCGGCACCGGCAGTAAGGCTACCTAGGGAGAAACAAAAATTTGGAGCTTTTAGAGAAGAGGAAGAGGAGAAGACCAAAACCCTAGCTCCTAATAACGACCCAAAATCAAGCTAAACTTACCTCGGATGGAAGATCTGGACGAAAGCAAGCCGGATCCGCCTTTTACCGAGAAAACCGAGCACTAAAGCCACCGGAAACCACCGGGCAAGGCTTCAGCTCCACCGCCACCTTCCTTCCGCTGGAATCCAGCAAGCTCTCGAGAAAGGGGAGAAATAGGGAAAAGGAGAACAGTTGGAGCTTTTAATACCTCCTCCACTCACTTTGTCTAAAGCTAATAAATACTCCAGCACTCAAGCTACAGATATACTATTATATATACATATTTAATATATTATATAAAATGTATAATATCTAATGTAATATATAATATATAATATAGTTATAGGTAAAATTAAGCTTATAAAAAGGATCAGCCACCAAGATGGCTATCGGCACCCCAAGCTTACACACAAACACATATATATATACTTACTTATATATATAATAATTGGCGGAACAAACTTAGCCTAAAATAAGGCACCAACCTTACCGAGATCGATCACATAAGGTCAAGCACAATAAACAGGTAGCCACTACCGGCTAACAAAACAAACGTCGAAACAACGCGAAAAGCAAATGATCTCTGATTCCGACAAAACATGCATCGTAGCTAAACCACCATGCTACGAAAACAACGACGAAGTCGAAAACAACATCTGACCATTAAAACTTGGGCTATCAGTACCCGAAGCCAAAACACAAGCATTCCCTAAGAGGCTCAGCCGAGTCACCAGAACGGACTCAGGCTAGCTGGGGAATCTTGCAAACAGGCTACTAACAGGTCACTAAAGGAACGTAAAGAGCTAAGACCACATTCTAACAACGGAAAATGGCCGGAAATGCATCATCGTAACGCCAAATAATGATCAAACAAAATACTGAAAAAATCGGGGGCGTTACACTAATACTAATTGTACTCGATCTTGATTATCTGAGGTTTGAGTTGATTAAGTTATGATGCTCTAGTTTGCTTTTTCTTTGTAAGGTTTAGACCTTGATTTACTCTTTAATAATTGTTTTTTGAGATATATCATTTATATATATTTTCCATCTTTGTTTCCACTCTTAGCTAGCCGAAAGGCTCGTAATTTTGAGTGAACACTCAAGAGTAAATATATTTGCACGCATCCCTCGAGAGAGTGAGATGTTAAATCTCCCTGATTGGAGTGAAATCCAATAGTGGGGTTCATAGCGTAAAGCGAGCTTTAGTCCTCCAATTTGGACGAGAGTTTGGTCAGACCTTCCTAAACTCCGGTGGGCACAACTTCGAGAGAAGCGTGTTCATGCGTTATGAACCTCCACGGTCAAGTCCTTTGCCTTATTAGGTTAGAGTTTATTACCGCATTTATGATCAACTTAGGCCAAGGTGATTCTTGATTGAGTGCTTTTCTTTATCATTGTTTAACCCCTCATTTTAATCGCTAGTTGTGGTCTCTCTGATTAAGTGCAGGTGCTCTTATTTTTTGCAAATAGTCTCTTCTTTTAATTTAATTAACAACCCTAAAAGTTTATTCGATAAGATAATAGTCTTCGTGTGAGTAAGAATACTGAACAGTTCTCGGAATTAAATATGACACTTGTGTCCCATAGTTACAGTTCGATAGGTATACTTGCCTTATCTGGATTGCTAGTTTGGCTCTTTTTCTCTTCACGATTAGCAGACACCAAGTTTTTGTCGCCGTTGCCGAGGAGCAACTTTTGTTGATAATTCGAAAACACGAACTGATTACTTTTATCATTCCTCTTTCTCACCCTCTATCTGAAAAATTTAAAATTAAAAAAAAAAATTACCGCTCTTAATAGAAATCCATATTACAATTTGTCTACACCACCTAACTTTCTCAAAATGGGTAATGTGGCTTGAATGACACTATCTTGTATAGTACCTTGCAAACCCTTCATCGGGTAGCCCTTCGGAGTTCGGGAGTTAAATCATCAAAAAAAATCTATTTCAAAATTTTTTTAACACTTTTTATAGTTTATTTTTCTTTTTCTTTTTCTTCTCTTCTTCTAGTGCATGACACGCGGAAATCCGTTAGTTATTTTCGACTTGGGTCACAAAATTGAGCATACCAATCGGAGAAGATCTTGATTTCAAGGCCCTACTCTCCAAATACCAGTTTAGGATTACGAGTCATTTTCTACCCTAAGAATGGAAGAACCCCCTGCCCTAAGAATGAAAGAGCCTGTCGGTGAGGAAGCCCTACATAGGCCTATGTCATATTATGCATAACCGAATCTAGAGGGTATAGAATAAGCATAGTTCGTCCTACTATAGCTAATAATAATTTAAACTTAAGCATAGAATAATTAAAATGGTGCAGTAGAATGTGCAATATGACGGACTTAAAGATGAAGATCTGAACGCGCTTATAACTAGCTTTCTTAAAATTTATGACACCTTTAAAATCAATGGTATTACAAATGATGCTATTAGGCTAAGACTCTTCCCCTTCTCCCTTAGAACTAAAGCTAAGCAGTGGTTGATGACTCTGCCAAGAGGGAGCATCGCCACTTGGGATCAACTAACCGAAAAATTTATGAAGATGTATTTTCCACCAACTGAAACTACACAACTTAGGAACGATATTTCAACCTTTTTTCAAATAAATTCTGAATCTCTTTATGAAACCTGGGAAAAATTTAAAGAACTCTTAAGATGATGCCCCCATCATGCGCTGCCTGTATGGTTACAAATGCAGACGTTTTATAACGGGCTAAATCAAAATACTAGCAAATGATAGACGCAGCTTCTTATTGCACTTTAAACCACAAAACCCTAGAAGTAACTCTTGAGCTTTTTTAGGACATGGCCATGAACACGTATCAGTAGAGTGTGCCTAGGTCCCTCCCGAACAAACCTACAGGTATCTTTGAAGTAGATAACATCTCCCAGCTGGCTCTAAAAGTGGAAGTATTAAGTAAAACAATAACGGAGATGACTTCTGCCTCCGCCCATCAGGTATGGGAATCTGCAACTCCTGCTCCCGAACAATTAGATTATGTTAATAATATATATAGAAACGCTTTTCATAATTTTTCTGCTGCTAATTTTCCATCTCCGGGTTCTGCTTTTCCGAATAGTTATAATCCCGCTTTACGGAACCACCCGAACTTTTCGTGGCGTAATCCCTCGAACGGAATGTGCCCGCCACCACCAAATGATTTTTCTGCTCCACCACCTCCTCAAAATTTTCCCAAACCTCCAAGTTTGGAGGAAATGTTTTCAAAATATATGAATGTTAAAGACGCTATAATTAGAACCCTAGCCGGGACCATTAAAAGTTTAGAGAATCAAGTAGTACAACACGCAATAATTAATTCTGAGCGACCTGTCGAGTCTCTTTATACCAACATCGAGCCCAACCCGAGAGAGCAAGTAAAAGCTATAACTCTTCGGAGTGGGAAGCAAGTTTCTGTTATGGTTAGCGAAGAGCCCGTGGCAAGCTCCGCCACCATTTCTAGAATTCCACCCTCGGTTGAAAAATAAGTTATCACCCCTCTCTCTATTATAGAGAAAGATCTCACTCCACCAGCCATCTTTAAAAATGATCTAACTCAACCATACCCTTCAAAACTTAACAAGCAACGTTAGGATGATCTATACTCCCTCTTCCTAGAAATATTTAAGAAAATCCATGTAAATCTACCCTTCCATGAAGCAATCTCCCAAATGCCAAAGTACACTAAGTATCTTAAGGACCTCCTGACTAATAAAAAGAAGTTAGAAAATGTATAACATGTCACACTAAATGTCGAGTGGTCTACATTCTTGACAAACGGTTTACCAAAGAAGATTAGTGATCCGTGTAGTTTTTCTATACCGTGTTTCTTTGGTGATCTTTTTGTCAAGAACGCATTTGCCGACTTAGGTGCGAGTATCAACCTGATGCCCCTTTCATTATTCAAGAAGTTAGGGATTGATACAAACGCATGAGTATCCAGCTCGCTGATAGATCCGTTAAATACCCGTTAGGAATCGTGGAAGATGTCTTTGTTAAAGTCGACAAATTCATCTTCCCGATGGATTTCGTCATATTGGACATCAAAGAAGACATCGAGGTTCCCTTGATCCTTGGTTGACCCTTCCTTGCCACCTCTCGAGCTATCATTGATGTAAGCAATGGTAAGCTCATCCTACGAGTAAGCGACGACGAAGTGACCTTCTCTATAACTCCCTCAATGAATAATACCCTAGACATTGGTGACTCCTATTTTTTCTTAGATACCTTTGGTGAAGAATCATCCTACTACCTTTCTAAAAGTGAAAATAAATATTCTTATTTTTTTTCTTCCTCTACTCTTCCAATTAAATCTCTGTAAGAAGCTACCATGGCCACTAGATCCACCCCTTTCAATTTTTCGTATAAAGAAAAAGTCTATGAAGACATTGTTTTTGAAAAAGAATGAATTTCCAAAACATCGTATGAAATATTAAAGCTTTAAAAAGCTTTAAACCTAAAGCCTAATCAGAGTGTAGTGAATAAACACAAGATAACTGATGTTTCAGTTGAGCTTTATACCTAACACAACAACTAGTAACCTTGTTATATCTATCACAGCCACAGATCAATGATTAAAGTAAATTACCAGACAACACAAGAGATTTATAGTGGTTCCCCAATTAGGTACATCCAATCTTCTACCACCCTGGTAGGAATCCACTACAGGTTTTTGTTCAGGTTCCCTGACACCACAAGATCTGCTTCAGGGACATCTAGAAACTCTTCAGGCTTTTGATCAGGTGCCGAAGAACCAAATACATAGGTTTTTGATCAAGTGCCCTGCCACCAAAGGTTCACTTTTGAAGGGAGTAATAACCCTTTTACAGGAGGTTAAGGGAAAAGAAATTGAAGGTGTCTTCTCTGTGTTCAGAGAAGCTATTGGATTGCTCTGAGAAAATCAAAGCTCCCCCTTGCTTAGAGAATGTCCAGGAAGAAGCTTTGCTTTAGGGTGTAGGAACTCCAGATTTCTTTGAAGCCTTTTCTGATGCAACTTTGAAGAAGACTCAAGATGTTGATAGTTGTTCTTCTTCAGCAGCTTTGCAATCTGGGAGGAGAGTTCTTCTAGAAAGCTTGAGCACTGAGAGTTGATTTTCCTGAAGACAGGATGAACTCAGGAAGCAGCAGAAGAACAAATTCTTTTTCTTAAGAACTCTTGTTCTCTCACATTTATTATCTTTTATTTCCGAGTCTGTATATTTTTTATTGTCTTCAGCCGACTGCTTTAAAAGATAGAAACTTCTCTTATGTGAAACGGTCTCGAGCCCTGCACAAAAAGTCTTTCCAAATAATATAATAAGACAAAATATGGAAACCTGTACTTGCAATCTCTCTGTCATTCCCAAAAGCAATTAAGGATAAAATAAATATCCTTTCAATTTGACATAACAAACTGGCACAGGAAACCAAGCCTAACGGCTATAAAATAGCTGTACACAATCCACTCTTTCCTTTATTAAAACAAACAACTTTATTCTGTCAATATCTTTTAAATTAAAGCATAAGAAATATTGCAAATAAACCATAGAGTATAGGCATTCTAATAAGAAAAATATTTGAATAGAATATGATTTAAATAAGATTGAATATTATAGGAAATAATCTGAAATGAATATTCATAAAGGCAGACAGAAATCATCGAGCAAAGAACGAAGATCGTCGAACCTAACAGTTGGGAAGCTTTCTGAGAGAGAAGGAACCCGATCAGCCTTCCTTGCATTACCTGTTTCTTTTTGTTCTTCTTCCTGATCAAATCAAAAAGCAGACTTGCCAAATGATTTCTTTTTTATTCACGAGAGCTGACATCAAGGCAAACTGTTGCTGGTTGATGTTGTCATCAGCTGAGTGCTTTCCAAGCAGTACTTTTCCAACTAGATCTGCCAAAAACTTGAAACCAACAGATAGGTTTACCTTCAGGAGCTTGGATGGGATTCCTTCAGCATGAACCATTTCTAACAGAATCCTTCCGTACTCAACAGAATCTTACTCAAACTCATTAGAGGCATTCTTTAACTAAAAAATTTCAGTTAGAATATCTTGAGTGAGAATTACCTCCACGCCGCTGATTGATCCTTTCATCTCTTTGTCATCAGAAGATGATGTATAAACCCATTCCTTGATTTCTGCTAGGTGCAGTTTGAGCTTTGAGGGCATGAGTTTCTTAAGACCTCGATCTTCACACAACTGCGGCATTTCCTGAAAAACTTGTTCACTGGTACTGAAGGAATCAAAGTCAACAAAGAAACAAGCATTGAACTTCATCACTAATACGGTTGCTGAAGAAATCGCCATGGAGTTGATGATAAAAATCGCAAGAAGAGAGAGATAAAATGCGGGACGAGAGCTTGAAATAGTTCTGGAAGCAGAATATGAAACGACGAGCTCCGTCGACGATCTTCAGACCAAAATAGACGATCGTTTAGAAATAAACAAAAGTCGTAGATCTCTGAATGAAGATAAAGATAATCGGTCGTCGATCGTCAGTCGACGATTGATTTCCGAAGCAGAGTCGTCGATCGTCGATCGACAATTTTTGTCTTTAAAGCTAATGAGATATTGTAGACCAAGGGTCGACGATAAAGCTCAACCTTTTCGACGATCTTCGAACACCATTCGACGATCTCAGAACAGATTTCAACTTAGCAGATTTTTCACTTAGTCTGATCCATTCATCATGCCTAGTTGATTCAAAAAGAATAGATGTTTTTTTTCATCTAAAGGCTTTGTGAAAATATCACTTCTCTGAAGATCTGTGGGTATCAACACAAGATTTATCTTATTCTTGTCAACACAGTCTCTAAGAAAATGGTGTCTAATGTCAATGTGCTTAGTTCTAGAATAGTGCACAGGATTTTGTGCTATAGAAATAGCACTGGTACTGTCACACATGATTTTGGTATTTCTGTATGTGTACCCATAATCCAAGAGTTGATTTTGGATCCACAGAATCTGTGAACAGCAACTAGCAGCTACTATATATTCAGCCTTTGTAGTTGAAGTTGAAATAGAAGTCTTCTTTTTGCAAAACCATGAGACTAATCTCTCACCTAGGAACTGACAAGTCCCTGAGGTGCTCTTCCTCTCAACTCTACAACCAACATAGTCAGCATCTGAGTATCCAATTAACTCAAATTCTGATTCAACTGGGTACCAAAGTCCTAAATTTGGGCATCCCTTCAAGTATCTCAAGATTTTCTTAAGAAGAGTTAAATGAGATTCCTTGGGGTTGAACTGAAATCTAGCACATAGGTATGTGGAAAATATTATATCAGGCCTACTTAAAGTTAGGTATAATAGGGAACAAACAATGGCCCTATTATTTTTCTGATCAACAGGCTTTCTCTTATCATCAGAATCAATAACTATATTAGTAGCCATAGGAGTGTGCATTACTGAAGCATATGCCATCCCAAACTTCTTTACCAATTCCTTGGCATATTTACATTGGGAGATGAAGATGCCATCAGCATCATCTTTCACTGGAAGACCAAGAAAATAAGACAGTTCACCCATACTACTCATCTCAAACTTAGAATGCATCAGGTCTGAGAACCTTTTGCATAGTTTGGGATCAGTGGAATCAAATATAATGT
Source organism: Platanthera zijinensis (assembly GCA_039513925.1). Lineage (NCBI taxonomy): Eukaryota > Viridiplantae > Streptophyta > Magnoliopsida > Asparagales > Orchidaceae > Platanthera > Platanthera zijinensis. Next base: position 95,233,186 of record CM077089.1, read on the forward strand.
AATCCACATAGATTTGAACATACAGGATTTTGTCCTTGTGATGCTTAATGAAAAGGGTTCTATCAACTATGCCTCTTAAAAACTTGTGTTCTAATAAGAAACTAGCTAGAGTCTCATACCATGCTCTAATAGCCTGCTTAAGTCCATACATAGCTTTTTCCAACTTAAAAACATGTGAGGGATAAGTTGAAGAAATGAAAACAGGGGGTTGTTCAACAAATACCTCTTCCTTTAGCTCACCATTTAGGAATGCACTGTTTACATCCATCTGGAACACCTTAAACTTCACGTAGGCGTCATATGCTAGAAAGATCCTTATTGCCTCTAGCCTTACAATAGGAGCAAAAGTCTGATCATAGTCTATGCCTTCTTCCTGTTTGTAGCCTTGTGCTACAAGCCTTGCTTTATTCCTTATGATAATTCCCTGTGCATCCAATTTATTTCTAAACACCAATTTGGTGTCTATAATCAGCTGACCTTTTGGTCTAGGGACCAACTTCCAAACATTGCATCTTTCAAACTGGTTTAGCTCTTCTTGCATAGCAATGATCCAGTGGGGATCTTGCTCAGCATCTTTTATGGTTAAGGGCTAAACCTGTGAAAGAAAGCAAGCAAGCATCACATTTTGACATAGTTGATGTCTAGTTTGCACACCAGTGGAAATGTCTCCAATCACTTGAGATATAGGGTGATCTCTAAGTGTGACATAATCAATTCGTGGTATGTGATCTTCAACAACAGTTGGAATTAATTCCTCTGGTGGAATTAGATTGGCTGTTGGTACAGATGCAGTCACTTTTACATGATCTCCATCACTGTCTGAATCAATTATCTGAGGAGATAGTTGACTCCTCTGAGAGAGATTCAGCTCATCCAAGTTTTTTGCATAATTCAGGTACCTGCAAAGAACTACTGGAGGAAGTTTCCTTCTCTCTGTAAAACATTTTGGATTCATTAAAGGATACATGGACTGACTCTTCAATTTTCAAGGTTGATTGATTAAAAACCCTATAGGCTTTGCTTACTTGGGAATATCCTAGAAAAATTCCCATTGAAGCCTTTGCCTCAAACTATCTAATGTATTCTTTGTGAAAACTACACATCCAACAACTCTAAAATAATCTATTTTAGGTTTCTTTTCTTTAAGCAATTCATAAGGAGTCTTCCACTTATGTTTATGTATCAGACTCTTATTCAGCACATTATTAGCTGTGCTAACTGCTTCTGCCCAAAAGGATAGAGGCATATTAGCATCTGCTAACAATGTTCCTGCAGCTTCAATCAGGGTTCTATTTTTTCCTTTGCACTACCCCATTTTGTTGAGGAGTTCTAGGAGCAGAGAAGGTGTGCCTGGTACCTTCTTTCTCACAGAATTCTTGCATAAGAAGAGAGTCAAACTCAGTACGCTGATCACTTCTAATCAAGGCAACTTGAGTAGAGTACTCAGTCTGTATACAAAGTAGAAAATCTATAAGAACTTTAAAGTTATCAGATTTAGTTCTCAAGAAGAACACCCTAGTGAATCTAGAGTAATCATCTACAATAACTAGGGTATAGAATTTCCCTCCTAGACTCTGTTCGGCTATTGGACCAAAAAGATCCAAGTGTAATATGTACATAATCCTAGGTGAATCACTTTTATTTATAGCTTTGAAACTATTTTTTGTTTGCTTGCCTAGCTGACAAGCCTTGCATAGGCCTTCCTTCTTGTAGGGTCAAGAGGGCAAACCTCTAACAAGGTTGTATTTAGATAACCTAGATATATTTTTAAGGTTAACATGACTATGCCTCTTATGCCACAAAGTATTGTTACTACTCACATCATTAAATAAACTAATTTCAGAAGAAGTGGAATTAAAGTATACAAGATATATATTTCCTTATCTAATACCTACTAGCACAGTTTTATTATCCAAAGTAATATTGCACTGAGTATTAAAAAACCAAACCTGATAGCCAGCATCACAGAGCTAACTTACAGAAATGAGATTTTGCTTCAGTCCTGTGATGTAAGCTACCTTCATGAAAGTAACTGATCCTATGGTAAATTTACCATATCCTTCTGTTTGACCATAGCTGGAATCACCAAAGACCACTTTTGGTCCCAACTTGGCTTTGAAGCTAGATAGGTTCTCTTTGTTACCAGTCATATGCTTGGAGCATCCACTATCCAAATACCACTTGTCCTGAGTGATAGGATATGTCTTTACCTGTAATAAGATAGATTAAACATTGTGGACCCAGGTAACCTTGGGTCCATTGTTCTTCACATAGGAAAAACTAGAAATAAAAGAATATGGTGGTTGAGAATGATATCCTAAGGGATGAGATCTCCTAGGTGGAATAATCCAATTGGCAGACCTAGGGTTGCTATTAAACTTGTTGTTTCTATTAGCATTGTTGTAATTTTGAAAATTAAGTTCTGATCGTCGATCGATGTTCGACGATCGGTACCCAGATCGTCGATCTTGGTTCACGGAATAGAATTCTGGGTTCCACGATCGTCGATCTCTGTTCGACGACTCGGGCTGAGATCGTCGATCCCTCATTGTTAAGTTGTTATACTCAGTAGGTGAGTTCAGAGATCGTCGATTGTCATTCGACGATGGGTTCAGCGATCGTCGATGGGCGTTCGACGATTTTTGTATTTCTATGAACTTCTGTTTCCTTTTGCCTCTCTTGATTTTATTTAAGGTTTTCTTGGCTTTTTGAATAACCTCAGTGTTGTTTATTCCCTTTTCAGAAACAAACTTTTCTGATGTTGATAGATTGTATTCAAGAAGCAGTGGGGGTTCACTGGGTGAGGCACCTAAGCCTAACTTGTTGTTGCCTGTCCTAGTGTTGGCTGTGCTTTTGATTTCTAGCAGCTTAAGGCTTCTGCCATTATGTGAATCTTCTAACCTTTTAGCTTTAGCTAGTTCCAGTTTAAGAAATTTAATTTCTTCAGTTGATCTAGTGAGTTCAGCTTTCAAATTAATGTTTTCATTTGATATAGATTCTGATTCAGCTAGTTTTTCTCTAAGCAATTTAATCTCTTTTTCTGAGCTAAGTAAGTCTAGGCATAGAGTTTTAAATTCATGCATGAATTCATCAGATGTAAAATCATAAGATGCAATTACGTGATCTTCATCAGACAATTCATCTTCCTCATCTTCAGTCATCTCTGCAGCTGGGTTACTGCTGCAGGCATTGATTGTCATCAGGAAAATCTCCTTACCTTTCTTCTCTTCCTCATCATCTTCACTAGAGCTGGAAGAAGAAGAATATCCTTCAGAATCACTCAAGGTCTTTGCAACAAGACCTTTCTCTTTCTTCTTGTACTTATGAGAAGATGTTTTGGAGTGGTGCTTCTCATGTTCCTTTTCTTTTCTCCTTTCTTTATGCTTTGCCTCTGGACACTCAGGGAGAATGTGTCCAGGCTTCCTACATCCATAACACACAATTTCTTTAGAAGGGGTTTTATCATACCTTGGCTTGTCTTCATATTTTGATGACTTTCTTCTGTTGTCTTTTCTGCCCATCTTGTACAACCTCTTGGCAAAGAGTGTCATCAGTTCTTCACTTGATTGAGTCACCTTGGACTCATCATCAGCTTTAAGAGCAAGGGTTTGCTCTTTCCTTGTTGGAGTAGGTGTTTTAGCTTCAGCTTCAGCTTCCCTGGACTTCAGTACTTGATCAAATGATTTGATCTTACCAAGGAGAGCTTCAGTTGAGATCTCTGTTGTACTTCTGAACTCCTTGATTGGCCAGATTCTTAGATCTAATGTGCTGGGAAAGCACATCAGTATTTTGTCATTGACCTCTGTAAATGTGATCTCCTTATCAAGTGTCCTATGCTCATTGATGATGGCGCTGAGCCTTGTGTACATAGCTTCTACAGTCTCTACCTATTCTTTCTTGAAGTTTTCATATTGGGATATGAGATTGGACCTTCTGTCCTTCCTCTCATCAGCTGAACTAGCTACAATCTGATTCAGTGAGTCCCACATGGCTTTTGCTGAGGTACAATCAGCCACTTTCTGGAATGTCTCATCAGACATAGTCTGGGACAGAATATTCATAGCTTTGGCATCAGCTATCTTGGCCTTCTTGTAAGTTTCAATGTAGTCTGGAGGTGGCACTGCACTGAGATTTACAGATGTTGTAGTAGTAGAAGGTGGTGTTGGTGGCCTTGTTAAGATAGAGGAAAAAATATCTTCATCAATAGAGTTCATGTAAAGTCTGATTCTTTCCTTCTAGATGCCAAACATGGCTAAGTTGCATACTGGAGGTCTGGTGCTAGAATAATCTTTGTGCTGGGCCATGAATCTAATGTGAGTGTATGGTATCAAAGTATCTTATCACAAGATCTTATGGTTCAGGTGTAAGCATGTTCAACCAATCAACCTAGGAATAGTTAAGCTGTTGAATAACCAACCTCCCTCTGATACCAATTGAAAGAGAGGGGATAAGATACTTATTACTCTAGAGGGGGGGGGGTGAATAGAGTATTCAAAAATTAAGAGATTCTAAACACTTCTCTTGAGTAAATTGCGGAATTGAAATATAAAAGCTTTAAACCTAAAGCCTAATCAGAGTGTAGTGAATAAACACAAGCTAACTGATGTTTCAGTTGAGCTTTATACCTAACACAGCAACTAGCAACCTAGTTATATCTATCACAACCACAGATCAATGATTTAAGTAAACCACCAGACAACACAAGAGATTTATAGTGGTTCCCTAATTGGGTACATCCACTCTTCTACCACCCTGGTAGGAATCCACTACAGGTTTTTGTTCAGGTGTCCTGCCACCAAAAGATCTGCTTCAGGAAGATCTAAAAACCCTTAAAGCTTTTGATCAGGTGCCTAAGAACCAAACACACAGGTTTTTGATCAGGTGCCCTGCCACTAATGGTTCACTTTTGAAGGGAGTAATAACCCTTTTACAGGAGGTTAAGGGAAAAGTAATTGATGGTGTCTTCTCTGTGTTCAGAGAAGCTAGTGGATTGCTCTGAGAAAATCAAAGCTCCCCCTAGATTAGAGAATGTCCAGGAAGAAGCTTTGTTTTAGGGTGTAGGAACTCCAGATTGCTTTGAAGCCTTTTCTTATGCAACTTTGAAGAAGACTCAAGATGTTGATGGTTGTTTTTCTTCAGCAGCTTTGCAATCTAGGAGGAGAGTTCTGCTTGAAAGCTTGAGCACTGAGTGTTGATTTTCCTGAAGACAGGTTGAACTCAGGAAGCAGCAGAAGAATAAATTCTTTTTCTTTAGAACTCTTGTTCTCTCACAGTTATTATCTTTTGTTTCTGAGTCTGTATATTTTTTATTATCTTCAACCGACTGCTTTAAAAGATAGAAACTTCTCTTGTGTGAAACGGTCTCGAGCCTTGCACAAAAAGTCTATCCAATTAATAGAATAAGACAAAATATGGAAACCTGTACTTGCAATCTATCTGTCATTCCCAAAAAGGAATTAAGGATAAAATAAATATCCTTTCAATTTGACTTAACAAACTGGCACCGGAAACCAAGCCTAACGACTATAAAATAGTTGTACACAATCCACTCTTTCCTTTAATAAAACAAACAACTTTATTCCGTCAATATCTTTTAAATCAATACATAAGAAATATTGCAAATAAACAATAGAGTATAGGCATTCTAATAAGTAAAATATTTGAGTAGAATATGATTTAAATAAGATTGAATATTATAAGAAATCATCTGAAATGAATATTGATAAAGGCAGACAGAAATCGTCCAGCAAAGAACGAAGATCATCGATCTGGATAAGCAGATCGTTGATCTGAAGATAGAACAAAGTCTAAAGAGAAATCGTCGACTAGGCTAAACGATCGTCGATCTGAGCAAGCATATCGTCGATCTCACTTTAGAGTACATATAACTCTGAGATCGTCGATCATCATTTTATGATCGTTGAGCGACAATCGACTATCGTCGAGCCCAAATCTACTAAATAGAATTTCTATTTCTATCCAAACTCAACTATCCTATCTGGGTCTATTCTATGGTAGCCCAACAATTAGTCTAACCATTGACCATAGATAAATCTTGGGTCAAAAAAACCTAAATGAGTTGACATGGCCCAAATAAAAAACTAGGGAACCAACATACTAGTATTGCGTAAACATTGCCGAGCTATTGCCTGGAAAATATCGGATATCAAGGGCATAAGCCCATCTTTCTGCACCCACAAAATTCTAATGGAGGATAATTCGCATAATTCAATCCAACCTAAGTGTTGAATAAATCCAAATATGAAAGAGGTCGTAAACGGAGAGGTGATGAAACTATTAGACGCAGGAATTATCTATCCTATTTCTGATAGTAAGTGGGTTAGACCAGCCCAGGTAGTGCCAAAAAAGGGAGGGATAACTGTAATTAGAAATGAAAATAATGACTTAATCCCGACACGGACGGTGATGGGGTGGAGAATGTGTATTTACTATTGTAAGTTATACGATGTCACCTGTAAGGACCACATCCCCTTGTCGTTCATCGATCACATTTTAGAGTGATTATCTGGCCATAGATTTTACTATATTCTCGATAGTATCTCGGGGTACTTTCAAATCTCCATCTTTCCCAAGGACAAGGAGAAAACTATGTTTACTTGTCCCTCTAGCACCTTAGCTTACCAAAGAATGTAGTTGGGATTATGCAATGTGCGAGCTATATTCCAACGATGTATGCTCTCTATCTTCGACAAGTACGTAGAAAACATTATGGAGGTGTTTATGGGTGATTTCTTCGTGTTTGGCGATGCCTTAGATAGTTGCTTAGCAAACCTCAAAAAAGTCTTAGAAAAATGCGAAGAAACTAACCTTGCCCTAAATTGGGAAAAATGCCATTTTATGGTGAGGGAATGGTTAGTTTTGGGTCATAAGATTTCTGTGAGAGGATTTGAAGTAGACATAACCAAGATAGAAGTTATCGAGAAGCTGCCTCCGCCTATGAACGTCAAAACTATAAGCAGTTTCCTAGGACACGTTGGCTTCTACCGCCGCTGCATAAAAGACTTCTCAAAAATTACCAAACCCCTTACTCAACTCTTAGAAAATATGCCCTGTTTATTTTTGATGACCTTTGTCTATATGCCTTTAAATTAATAAAAGAAAAGTTAATTAATGCCCCTATTATGATAGCTCCAGTGTGGGACCTTCCCTTTGAAATTATGTGTGATGCGAGTAGTTTCATGATGGGAGATGTATTAGGACAACGAATATCTAAAAACATTCACCCCATCTACTATGCAAGTAAAACACTTACATCGGCACAAGAGAATTATACCACAACCGAGAAGGTGATCCTAGCTATTGTTTTTGCTTTTGATTAATTTCGTCCTTATATTACGCTTTCCAAAATTATTGTTTTTCTGGACCACTCAGCCCTCAAGTATCTTCTTGCTAAGTCGGATGCCAAGCCACGCCTGATTCGCTAGGTCTTACTCCTATAAGCATTTTACTTAGAAATCTGTGATAAGCGAGGAGCCGTGAAGTTGGTCGCCGACCATCTCTTATTATTAGATAATCCGTATTTGGAAAAAATAGATGAAAAATCTTTTAATTATTTCTTCCCCGATGAGAAGCTTCTTTTACAAACACAACCCCTTCTCCTTGGTTTGCACACATAACCAACTATTTATTAGCTCGTGTACTCCCGAAAGAGTTCTTCTCTCAACAAAAGAAGAAATTATTTTCTATAGTTGAAGAACTATTTTTGGGAGGACCCGAATCTTTTCCGAGTCTGTGCGGACAAAGTGATAAGGAGATGTGTCTCATTTGAAGAAGGATTAGATATTTTAAAACATTTGCATGAAGAACCGACTGGTGGTCACTATCAACCTGCTCGCACCGCCCATAAAGTGCTTTGCACGGGTTTTTATTGGCCTAGCCTTTTTAAAGACGCGTAAACCTTTGTGAGTAGGTGTGATGGTTTCCAACGGTCGGGAAATATTTCCAATAAAATGAGATGCCACAAAATTATTTCCTTGAGTGTGAAGTTTTCGACCTTGGGGGAATTGATTTTGTTGGCCCACTTCCTTCTAGATTAGGGAACAAGTATATTTTAGTTGTTGTAGATTATGATTCACGATGGGCTGATGCCCAAGCTCTTCCTACTAATGATTGCCGAGTCATAATTATGTTTTTTAAAAAATTATTTTTCTCGATTCTGTACGGCACGAGCCATCGTTAGTGATAGGGGTTCACATTTTTATAATGCACAGTTTTCAAAAATTCTAATTAAATATGACATTACGTATAAGCTTTCAACTGCCTTCCACCCCCAAACTAACGGACAAGTCAACCAAATTAGACGATGCTCTATGGGCCTACCGAACAACGTACAAAACCGTCATCGGATGTATGCCGTATCGGTCGGTTTATTGAAAATCGCGTCATTTACCTGTACAATTACAACACCTTACTTTTTGGGCCTAAGGTTTTTGAATTTCGATACCCACTTTACCGGTAATTTTCGAAAATTTCAATTTAACGAACTCGACGACTGGCGCTCTTATGCATATGAAAATAACAAATTTTATAAAGTGCGGACGAAGCATTTTCACGACAACCATCTAAGGCACCCAAAAACCTTCAAGCTGGGTGACCAAGTTCATTTATACAATTCACAATTACATTTATTTTAGGGCAAGTTAAAGTCATGCTGGTCTGGGCCCTTTACAGTTAAAGAAGTTTTTTCGTATAGAACGATTTTAATTTCACACCCTTATATTGGTGAGTTCAATGTGAATGGTCAGCGTCTTAAACTTTATTTCTTTGGTGATGTCAGTCCAAACTGTATTAATTTTCTTCTACACGAACTTTAAACTAACTTGAGACTTTTTATTTTTATTATAAACTTTAAATATTATTTTGGACAACAATTTTTTGACAATATTATTTTGTTGCGTCGAGCTCAAATGACGTTTTAAGCAAAGGGAGCTCTTGGGAGGCAACCCAAGTTATTTTTCTATTTTCTTTATTTTACAATTTTTGCCCTAGACGGCTCCGACAAGCTGAAGCCTCTGCGATCGCCTGCTCCAATGCTGTTGAATCCATCACGAAGTCCAAAGAAGATATTTTATGAAGATCCAACACGCAAGCATGGGGGAGCGGCATCACTCATCCGTCCGCGACTCGCAAATCCGGAGAAGTACCTGTTTTAAATTTTGTACTTTTATTTCTGTTTTATTTTTTCTCTCTCCTTCCCCTCTTTTCTGCATTGAGGGCAATGTCGATTTTAAGCTTGGGGGAGGATTTCCTCATGTCTTCTTTATTTTGTTTCCCTGAAAAAAAATCAATCAAAATAATAAAAAAAAATTTAGTGCTTTCTCCTCTTTCTTTTAAAGAAATATCTCTAAAAAATATATAGAATATCAAAAAAAAATCCAAAAAACATAATATTTCAAAATCAAAAATATATGTTTTGTTTAAACTAATCTTAGTATTTCAATAGTACCCCTTGTTTTTGTTTTATTTTTCTCAAAATTCCATATAATGACTTAGCTAATTATACTATTTATAATCGATCTTTCTATTTATATTTCACAAGTAAAATGTTTGTCAAGTTGTGTTCCTAATTCACGGTAGCATGTTAACCTGAAACGTTTTTCTAAAACTCACATTTCTATTGTGGTTTCTCGTTCTTTATTTTCTTTACTTCCTAAAAACCTTTCATCCACTATTTTACTTTTTGTTTTTGGATAATTTTTGTAATATCAACTTTAAGTAGTGTGGTAGATGTGAATGATTCTAGACTCGTATTATTCTTATTTTCAAAATAGGTTCATTAGTCTCTATTTAATATCTAGGACCTACTTTTTGAAGTTTTTCAAAATTAATGCATTAGGGAAATTTTAGGAGCATGAAAATGATGTAGGCCATCTTTGTTTTCGTTTGAGTCTTCTCGCCAACCCAAAAATTATCCCTTAGCTAGCAGCTTTTGAGCCTTTCTCATATTCCATTTAATAGCTCCAATTATCATTTCATTTTTATCCAAAGCCTAATTTTCCAACCTATCATATCATGAAGGATGGTAAAAGCTTTACCACCTAAGGGGATAAATCTATTTAACTCTAGAGGGGGGTGAATAGAGTATTTAAAAAAAAACTTAATTGGTTTTTATAGCAGAATTAAAAATAGAGATATATATATCTTAAGAAAGTGAAGGAATAAAAAGTTAACTAAAAAAACACACAACACATAGCAATAAGAGAAGAGCAAGCAATCAGACGACACAATAAATTTATAGTGGTTCTCCTATACTTGGGTACATCCACTTCTCTAGCACCCTGATAGAAATCATCTACAGGTGTTTGATAAGGTGTCCTGTCACCAACAAGTTTTTGTATAGGTGCCCTGTCATAACAAGATCTATTTGAAGGGAGATCTCACAACCTTTTTGGCTTTAGACCTAAAACCAAGCTAAGTCTTTTGATAAGGAGACTTAAGAACTAGGTGGTTAACTTTTGAAGAAAGTTAAAACCCTGTGTACAGTGGGGTGAAAATGTGATATTGTCTTCTCTTTCTCATACAGCTAAGAAGACTTTATTGGATTGCTTGAAGTTGTCATAGCTCCCCCTGAGAAGATTATTGTTCAGGAATTTGCTGGAAGCTTTATAGGGTGCATGTCTTCTTTGATGATCTCTAGAAGCTTTTAGACTTATTGTGTTTTGATGTCTCATTAAAGCTTGGAGAAGAGTTACAGATGATGAATACTATATGAGAATGAGGACTGAATATCTTTCTTTGTTTGCCTGTGACCCTTAGTCGATTCTACCACAACTTGTCTTCAATCTTTTTAAAAACTCTTTTATATTTCCTGTAGAAATTTTATCTCTGAATTTTAATTCTACTTCTTGATTGACTGCTGAAATCTTGGAACTCTGACAAACGGCTTGAAGGGCAATAAATTGATTTCTTAACTGTCCCAGTAAATAAGTCAATTAATTAAATCTTTAAAATCCATAATCAATGCTGCCTAGAAACGGCTATATTCTTGAGAATATAAGCATTAATTATCAGAGAATTACTGCCTTAGAATAATACCAATTCAAATCAAAATGATAGAGAGATTGTTAAACGGAAACTGACCAAAATTGTCGACCTCAAAATAGATTTAATCGACCTAAACTCAGAGTTCATCGAGCTGAGAAATCCTCTTCATTGACCTGAGCTCATAGAAAATTGATCTGGAAAGAATCTGACAAAGCTGAGCTCCATGTTCATCGAACTGAGCTAGAATATCATCGACAAGAGAATCTAAGAGAGAAGGGAGTTCGTTGACCAAAGCTCTAATATCGTCGAGCTCATCTCAGAGAAGGAACTCTGAGTTCGTCGATCTAAGATCGACGATCGTCGATATACGATCGACGATCGTCGAGCTGAGTTTGAAGAACTTCAAACCGATTTCTGAACTCTCTTAAAAACTACAATTCTTCTAGGTCTTGATCTCTAAAGTCTTCTTAAGGCTAGATAAGGATGTCTAACCTCGTCAGACTGTCCTAACATTAGAACTAACAAATTGACCCTATGCTATACATGATGGGTCAAAACCTAATAGTGAACCTTAGCCCAAATCCAAACTAGGGATCCAATAATCTCCCCCTATTTGGGTGAGGTCACTAAACAGAAAAATAGAAAAGCATAAAAACAAAAAGCAAAATAATTATTTTACAGAATTTTAAACTATAAGTAGATATGATATAGCTAAGTCTAATACACAAATATATCTCAGAGAAATAAATGTTCAAGGATTATTAGAGGGAGGAGCAGATGGTGATTTAGACAAAATAATTTTTCTAAGAGGATCTGTAGCTTCCTTCTGAGACATTTTCATTTCTTGAACTCCATGAACTATAATAGATTAGGCTTCGGGAAAAACAGCTTATGGATGTACCAGCATATACACATTTGGATCAAATAAATGTTTGTCTACCTGAAATTTATCAAGTTCTTTTTGCATATAGGTACACATTGTAGTGAATTGTGATGGATCTGATCCTTCTTCTCTTGCTTTGTTCATCTGAGACAAGCCAATCAATTCTTGAAATCTAGCCATTCTGAAGTTTGGATCTACCTCAAGCTCATAAACTGGAGAGGGAGGACTCTTTAAATCAGATTTAGAAGCATCCTTAGCTGATTTTTGAGAGTTTATGAAAATAATAGATTTCTGTTGAAAATTTGTTGGAGGCACAGAATGTTGAGATTTGCTTTTATAATAGGGCTTTAAAGAGCTAAAATGACTGTATCTTCCAAATAGTATAGAGGACTTATAGGAGGATGGTCTTTGAGATTAAGAACTGCTAAAAGCTAGCTTCTGAGTCTTTGCAACACTTCCTGAATATTGACAGATATTTCCTGTAGCACTTGCAGCAGGAGGAGGAGGAGGAGGACCACTACAGTTCCTTTAAGGAGGTGAAGAGTATCTCTTGCTCTTCTTCCTTGCCTTTTGCTCATTCTTAGAAAGCCACATCCATTTAAGCATACCGGGATAAGGAGTAATATTATTCAGGATATAGTAAGGGGTGTCAGCAGTTGGGTTAGGCTTAGGAAAAGCATTGGCAGGAACTTTTCTCTTCTTAGATTTTGTCTTCTTAAGACCAAAGTCATCAGAATCATCATCATCATCAGATGATCCAAGAGGATGGGCATACAAATAATCAATCTCTTTTAGAACTTCTTTGGAGATCTGCTTCTTAGCCTGAGGCTGTACTAGAATTTCAAGCTATGCAAAAATTTCAGTAACAATCTCTTTCTCTTCTTCCATGTCAACAAACATAATTTCATCCAAATCAGGCATAGAGGACTCAGGCAACATATGAGGAGGAGTACTGCAAACATCCTCAACAACAAATGTATCTGAAATCTTAGCAGCTGGAAAGCTCGCCCTTAGTTGATCAATAACTTCAGGACTTATAGGAGCAGCATAACAAAGATTTGCCTTGGAGTAATCAACATCAAAACAAGCCAAAACATTTTTGTAAATTCTGTAAATTGGATTGAAAGAATTGAGCAAAGAATTAAGATCAACTATGGTATTTATAATAAAATCACTAGCAATGCTTTTTTCTTAATATGTATCATAAGCAATATGAGAATCATCTATAATATCTATACTATCTGTTGGAATGTCTGCCTCAGGGGATTCTGCTTCTGCTATTTTAAGAAGATGAACTTGAACTTCTGTTGCTGCTACTAGAGGAGGAACTGGAACTTCTTCACAGGATATATCCCCCTGCCTAGTTTCAAATGGTCCTGAAGCCAGGCCCCTAGAAGAAGGGACAGTAGGAGGGCAATAATTCTGGTAGATAGATAAGTGATAGAGGAAGAGAGAGGAGCAATAACATTTGCTATTAGTTGCTCTAGAGAAGGAGAGATGAATTGTAGAAGATCCTTGGCTAAGTTAGAGAAATTTAGATAGAGAGATTTGGGAGCAGAGAGATTATAAGAGGTTTGATGTCTACAATTGGAATAGATGTAGAATGAATGTAAGAAATCACTATGGATGTGTTCTGGAAATTGGAGGTGGGGTTAGAAGGAATGCCAGATAGAATGGAAGTAGATGTGGATGAAATTGAGGTAGAGGGGAGAGATGTGGTAGGAACTGATGTAGTGGAGATTTCCTGGATAGGTGATTGAGCTGGGGATTGATGTGGAGATGGAGGAGGTAGAGATAACAAATTGATGTTGGGTTGTGGGGATTTTGATGGAATGACATCCAAATGGGTTAGAGATGGAGAAAGAGGAGGAATGTGATCAGTCATGATTTCATCCTCATGGATAATGAGAGTTTAATGAGGAGATGATGGTGGTGGAAGAGGTAAAGCTGGAGGGGTAGTAATGAAAATAGCAAGAGAAGTGGAAGAAGGTTGTTGAGGAGGTGAAGGAATTCTTACGGAGGGAAGAACATCTTCTGGAGGTGGAGGAGTGGCTATTTCTGCTCTTGTGTCCTCAGAGCTATCTATTTCAATATCCTCATCTCCATTAACCAAACCAAAAATCACTGTTAAAACATCAGGGGTTAGGATAACCTGATTTCCTTAGATGGTGCCAGTCATCGTATCTACATCAGGAGTAGTTGAAGTATAATCCCTTTCTTGTATTTTAGTTGAGGCCAACATGATCCTGGTGGCCATGAAGGTCTTTAGATGCTGCTCTTGAAATAACTGCAAAATGTCCATGAAGATTTGATTGGAATGACAAAACGAGTCGAAGTCGATGTCAAAACCAGTGTCAAACTTCATGCCAGAAAGGGATATTGCCGGAATCTCCATTGGTTTCCTGCAAAAAGAAAGAGAGATCAAGTGCAAGAGAACATAAAGCATGGGATGGATCTCGATGAAAAATTAATTATAAAGGTTTTCGGAATATAACGCGGCATACTCCGTCCTGTGAAAAGAAAACAAATCTTTTATCTCAGGTCGACAAAAAATTTCTCGAATAAGTAATATCGTCGATCTCAGTTTGAAGAGGGGAAAACTTTTCATCGTTCTTAGGTCGACGAATAATTTTCTGAAGCAGGATTGTCGATCTCAGGTCGATGAAAATAACTTCACTGAGAGAGTTTGTCGATCTAATTCGATGAATTTTCTCAAGAATTGTTCTCAGATCGTCGATCTCCGTTCGACGAACTGTGACAAATTCTTCAACCTCAGACAAAAAATTAAATTAATGCTTCTCCACTAATCATACCCAGCTGATTCAGAAAGAACAGATATTTCTTCTCATCCAAAGGTTTGGTGAAGATTTCTGCTTTTTATAAATCAGTAGAGATAAAGACAAGATTAATTTTCTTTTTGTCCACACAATCTCAAATGAAATGATGTCTAATTTTTATATGTTTGGTCCTACAATGATGCACTGGATTTTGTGCAATAGATATTGCACTGGTACAATCATAAAATATAGTTGAATTATTTAAGTTGAGAGCATAATCCTACAATTGATTTTGTATCCACACAATCTTTGAATAGCAGCTGCATGCAGCTATGTATTCAGCTACAGCAGTTGATGTGGACAAAGATGTTTGCTTCTTAAAAAACCAGGACACAAGCCTATCACCAAGAAACTAGCAAGTTCATGATGTGCTCTTCCTGTCCACTATACATCCAGCATAGTCAGCATAAAAAAATCAAGTTAAATCAAATTCTGACTCTGATGGATATAAGAGTCCTAGATTTGGACAACCATTTAAATATCTCAAAATCCTTTTTAATAAAATATAGTGAGATTCTTTACGGTTTACTTGGAACCTAACACAAATACATATGGCCAACATTATATCTGGTTTACTTGTTGTGAGATATAATAGAGACCTAACAATGGCCCTATAAGTTTTCTGATCATCAGGCATGCCATGTTCATCAGAATCAATCACAATATTAGAAGCCATAAGTGTTTCCATTGCTGAGCCATCACACATCCCAAACCTTTTAACAAGCTCCTTAGCATACTTAGATTGGGAGATGAAGATACCATCTGGTGATTGCTTTACTTGGAGACCAAGGAAGTATGAATGTTCACCAAGACTACTCATCTAAAAATTTGAATGCATTAGATCAGAAAATCTTTTGCATAGTTTGGGATCAGTAGAGCCAAAAATAATATCATCTACATATATTTGAACTAACAAAATATTATTTTTAGACGCCTAATAAAAAGAGTTATATCTACTATGCCCCTAAAAAACTTATGCTCTATAAGAAAGCTAGCTAAGGTCTCATACCAAGATCTTGGAGCTTTTTTTAAACCATAGAGAGCTTTATGCAATCTAAAGGCATAAGAAGGATGAGTTGGAGAGATAAAATATGGTGGTGGCTCCACATACACTTCTTCTTTTAATTCTTCCTTTAGGAAATCACTCTTTACATCCATCTAGTAGACTTTGATTCTTTTATAGGCTGCATAGGCTAAGAAAATACTTATAGCCTCAAGCCTTGCCACTGGATCAAAGGTCTGATCAAAATCTATTCCTTCCTCTTGTGAATAGGCTTGAGCTACTAGCCCTGCTTTGTTCCTTATAATATTTCCTTCAGCATCCAGTTTGTTTTTGAAGACCCATTTGGTTCCAATGACTGGATAGTCTTTGGGTCTAGGAACCAAATCCCAAACTCTGTACCTCTAAAACTGATTGAGCTCCTCTTGCATTGCACTGATCCAGTGGGGATCTTTCTCTGTATTTTTGATGGAGTGGGGCTCAAGTTGAGAAATGAAACAAGCATGCATCACATCATTGTTGAGTTGATGCCTTGTTTGCACACCAACTGAAATGTCTCCAATCACTTGAGATATATGGTGATCTCTAAGTATGACAAGATCTATGGGAGGAGTTGGTTGAGCAACAACTTGTGGAATTAATTCCTCTTGTGCAATTATATTAGCTGTTGGAGGAAGTTCAGCCACTTCCAAACTTTCTTCTTCACTTTATTCTTCAAATTGTGGAGAAGGATGTGATGGAACTTCTTGGGTGAGGTTTAAATCATCCAGTTTCTCACACAAGTGAGGTACCTGCAAAATGTTATTGGTAGAAACTTCTTTCTCCTTATAAAACATGTTAGCCTCATCAAATGTAACATGAACAGATTCCTCAATTTTTAAAGTGGATTTGTTAAATACCCTATAAGATTTACTGACTTGGGAATATCCTAGAAAAATCCCCCCTATAGCTTTTGCTTCAAACTTTCTAGTGTATTTCTTATCATTATTTTGAATATAATATAGGCATCCAAATACTCTAAAATAGGTTATTTTAGGTTTCTTTCCTTTAAGTAAATCTTAAGGAGTCTTATAATTAAGCTTGTGTATCAGACTTTTGTTCAATCTATAGTTTGTTGTGCTCACAGCCTCTGCCCAAAAAGATAGGGGCATGTAAGCATCTGTAAGAAATGTGCCTGCAGATTCAAATAGGGTTCTATTTTTCCTTTCAGCAACACCATTTTATTGAGGAGTTCTAGAAGCTGAGAAGCAGTGCCTTATACATTCCTTCTCACAGAACTCTTGCATAAGAAGACACTCAAAATTAGTAACATGATCACTTCTGATCAATGCAATTAGAGTAGAGTACTCAATCTGTATGTTCTTGAGAAAATATGTAAGAACCTTGAAGTTATCTGACTTTGATCTCAGAAATAACACCCAAGTTAATCTTGAGAAGTCATCTACAATCACTGAAGTATAAGATTTCCCTCCTAGGCTTTGTATAACAATAGGGCCAAAAAGATCCATATATAGAAAGTACAAAATCCTGGGTGAGCCACTTCTATTTACAGATTTAAAGGTATTTTTAGTTTGCTTGCCTAACTAACAATCCATGCAGAGGCCTTCCTTCTTGTAGGGGCCAGAATGCAATCCTCTAACAAGGTTGTCCCTAGATAACTTAGCAATAATTTTAAGATTTACATGTCTTAATAACTTATGCCAAAGTTCATTTTGATTGCTAACTTGATTAAATAAACAAAGTTCTGAACTAGCTAATTGAAAATTTTCTACATATATGTTGTCTTGTCTAAGTCCAGTTTAAACATGTTTGTTTTCTTTACAAGAAATAATACAGGAATATGACTTAAAAGATACATGAAAACCTTCATCACATAATTGACATATGGATATTATGTTATGCTTTAATCCTCTAATATAGGAAACTTTCCCGAAGGTGAATGCTCTAATTTTAACATCTCCACAGCCTTTAGTTTGGCCACAGTTAGAGTCACCAAAGATCACCTTTGGACGTAGCTTGAACTTGTAGTTTGTTAGATTTTCCTTACTGCCAGTCATATGCTTTGAGCATCCACTATCTAGATACCATTATTGATTAAATACTTGACAGTCCTTCACCTGCATAAAAAGGAATTCGGTGTTCTTGACCCAGCTTACCTTGGGTCCTTGTTCCTTTTGATAAGAGAAACTGGAAATAATAGAAAATTCTGGTTGATTTCTGTATCCTAAGGGTTGATATCTTCTAGGTGGTATTTCCCATTGAGTAAATGGATTAGTAGATTCTCTGAATTGATTGATGTTTCTAACAGAGTTATAGTTTTTATTAAACCTGACTGGGTTCCACGAATTACTATAAGTTCATCGATCTGCGTTCGATGAATAGGGATGATTTGGTCGAACTTTGCTCAGAGAATAAACATAGTCATTTTCTGTGCCCCAAGTTTGTTGATCGCTGCTCGAAGAACTATATACCATTCGTCGATTGCAGTAAGATGAATTATTATAGTTATAATTGGCGTTCATAGATCGTCGATTTAGGTTCAACGAACTATTCAAATTTCATCGATCTGAGTTCGACAAAATCTGTTGAACATACATTTTATTCAGATTCTTATTCTTTTTCTTCCTTTTTATAGATTTTTAAGAGACATTTGGTTGAGTAGTTTCTCCTATTTTCTCTTTGCCATTTTTAGAGATAAATTTATTTGGTATTGAAAAAAAAATTTTCTTTAATATGGGGTGTAAGCTTGATGAAGCACCTAAGCCCAGCTTTCCATTTAATCTGGCATTGACTGTGCTTGTGATGTCCATCATCTTAAGGCTTCTCCCATTAAGAGATTCCTCAAGTATCTTTGCCTCACATAATTAAGTTTTTAGTGAATTGATTTGTCCATTAGCTAAGTCTAAATAAATTTTTAGTTTGATATTTTCAGCAAATAGGTTATCAAATTCAAGTTGTCTATCTCTAAGAATTTTTATTTCCATCTCTGACTTGATTAAGTCATTGCAAACAGACTTAAATACAATTTTAAAATCTTCTGAATTGAAATCGAATGAAGAGATTACCTGATCTTCATCAGATTAAGATTCCTCTTCTGATTCTTCAGCGTGTTCCTCAACATCAGCTTTGCTGTTGGAGGCATTAATAGCCATAAGGCAAACTTCCCTTGCCTTTGCCTCCTCATCATCTTCACTAGAGCTGGAAGATGAGTATTCTTCATCTGTTTCACTCCAGGTCTCAAAAATGAAGCCTTTCTCCTTTCTCTTGTGTTTGCTGAAGGAGTGCATGATATATTGCTTGCTTGATTGCCTCTTATTCTCCTTTTCTTTTCTTCTGTCTTTCTTATGTGCCTCAGGTCATTCTGGTAGAATGTGCCCAAGTTTTTTGCATCCAAAACAAACAATCTCTTTGGTAGGAGTCTTGTCATATCTTGGCTTGTCATCATTCTAGGATGACCTTCTTCTAAAGTCTTTCTTGGTCATTTTATAGAATCTTTTAGCCAATAAGCTTAGTTGTTCTTCATTAGCTAGAAGAGCTTCTTATTCTTTTATTGCTTTGAAAGCAATGTTGTGCTCCTATCTTGAAGATGTAGAAGTCTTCTGCAGCAGCCTCCCTTGTCTTGAATAACTTCTTATAAGACTTGAGCTTGCCAAGGAGAGATTCTGTAAAAATCTCATTTAAACTTCTGGCCTCCTTAATTTTCCATATCCTGGAATCCCAAGTGTTGGGGAAGCACATTTGGATTTTGACATTTATCTCAGTTAATGAGATTTCCTTATCCAGGGTTCTTAGTTCATTTATGATTACACTGAGTATGTTATACATCTCAGCAATAGTCTGTGATTCCTCCTTCTTGAAATTCTCATACTGTGATATGAGGAGGGATCTCCTGTCTTTTCGTTCATCTACTGAGCCAGTAACTATTTGGTTCAGTGAGTCCCAAATGGCCTTTACAGAGGTGCACTCAGCCACCTTCTACAAGATATCATCTGACATTGTTTGTTCTAGAATATTCATTGCTTTAGCATCAGACAACTTGGCTTTCTTTCGAGCATCAGTCCACTCAGGTGGTGGAACTTCATGTGTATTGGTAGTTGTAGTAGCCACTGTAGGTTGCAGGGAACGTGTCAAAATAGAGTTGACAATGTCCTCATCAATAGAGTTCATGTAGATTTTGATTCTTGCCTTCTAGAGTGCAAATTTATTCAAGTTGCACACTAAAGATCTAGTAAGCTTTTCCCACCTTTCAGTCTAAAGAAGGGGATCTATGTTTTGCATAAACAAACCGAACCCGCCTACTTCTTTATTTTCATAAAAATATACTATCAAGAACATCATATAAGTCAAAATATGGTCCAGTTCACGCTCGGTGAGAATGGGAAAAAGGCATTCCCGTCCAAAAACTCTCATTTGAAATTCTCTTTTGTACCCCAATAGCCGGTTACATCCTACATACTCGCTACTATATGTATTCATTGCTTCAGGCCAGGCTTCAGCTACTCGGGACGACTCGTGGGTTACAGCTCCACCTTCTGACTCATCATTTCCTCCCCAGGGGCGGGCATAACAACGAGAGGCAATACATCTACTTTAGCCATCTATTCGGACTCCCCTTTTAGGTTAGGAAGTGGTGGGGGACTCGAAAGAAAGAGAAAGCCCTCTGATACCAATTGAAGGATGGTAAAAGCTTTACCACCTGAGGTGATAGATCTATTTAACTCTAGATGTGGCGTGAATAGAGTATTTTAAAAAAAAAATTAATTGGTTTTTATAGCAGAATTAAAAATAGTGATATATATTTTAAGAAAGTACGAGAATAAAAACCTAACAAACACAGCACACAACACACAACAATAAGAGAACAGCAAGCAACCAGATGACACAAGAAATTTATAATGGTTCCCCAAAACTTGGGTACATCCTCTCTTCTACCACCCTAGTAGGAATCCACTACAAGTTTTTTATAAGGAGCCCTGTCACCAATAGGTTTTTGCTCAGGTGCCATGTCACCACAAGATATATTTGAAGGGAGATCTCACCACCCTTTAGGCTTTTGATTAGGTGCCCAAAAAACAAGCTTTGTCTTTTGATAAAGAGACTTAAGAACCAGGTGGTTAACTTTTGAAGGGAATTAAAATCCTATGTATAGTGAGGTGAAAAATGTGATATTGTCTTTTGTTTCTCAAACTACTGGAAAGGCTTTACTGGATTGCTTGAAGTTATCAATGCTCCCCCTGAGAAGATTATTGTTCAGGAATTTGCTGGAAGCTTTGTATGTAACATCCCAATTCGCGCTAGGCCCCTTGATTGCTTATTTGAGTCAAGGGGGCTGTGGTGAGCCCAATGGGGGTGTGGGTGAACAGGTGCGAACGTATGGGAAATGAGGAAAACAAGGCAAAACGGTAATTTTGGCCGACACAGGTATGGACACGGTCGTGTCCATACCCGTGTGCCTCATACGAATATTAGGCTTATCAGTCAGAGAGGTACACGGGTATTGGGACACGGGCGTGTCCCTACCCGTGTGCTGAGGACACGGGTCGAGACACGGCCGTGTCTCTACCCGTGTGCCGCAACCCCAACACGGCAGAAAAATATTCTGGGATGAACACGGCCCTAAACACGGCAGGCGACACGGCCGTGTCACCTGAACACGGGTAGGAACACGGCCGTGTGTCTACCCGTGTCTGCGGTGTATAAAAACGAAAAAAGATGTGAAACCCTATCATTTCATCCCCTTTCTTCTGCCCCGAAATTTCTGAGAGAGTTCTCTTGGCTGGAGGAGGAAGAGGCTGGCCGGAGCCATCCTTGGAAGAAGATTGCCGGGCCATCCTTGGCGGAAACGAAATGCCGCTACGAAGGAGTGTGAGGCTCATGGCCGGCCATGGTGGTACCGCTGGACTTGAGGTGAGCTTTCTCCCCTCTCCCTTGGTGCTAGATCTGTAGTTATTTTAGGAGAGACATCGACTCCATAGAGTCTTGATGGTGAGGAGGAGAGTTCTTAGGATAAGCCATGCCTAGGTTTTCTAGGCTTAGTCTCCCTCAACCTTCTCATCGTTCAAAGTGGAGATGAGAGGGGTTTTCATTGAGGGTTTGGCTTTGAAAGGAGAAATAAGGTTGGGTGTGATTTTTGGAGAAGTTTATGTGAAGTCGTTGCAAGGAAGAAGATGAACGGATGCCGTTCATCTCGCCTTAAGATGCGTGCAGAAATCTGATTTCTGCACGCGGCGACCTTCGTGGCCAATTTCAGAGGTGTTCTGGCCAGATCTGGGTGATCGACTTAACACGAAAGTCGTACCCCTTGAAATTACCTTTCCAACGAGTGGTTGCACGTTTCCATGCGATACATGTAGCCACGGGAAAGCTCGTTCGAGTCCGCTGCGTTCGGGAAAATCCTGTACAGGAAACTGTTTCCTGTACGTATTCGAGTTGAATTTCTGGTATGTTGCGACCAGATCTGGGCGATTGACTCAACATGAAAGTCGTAGCCCTCGCGAATACCTTTCCATCGAGCGGTTGAGCATTGTGATCGGATTCCTGTAGCTCCGGGAATCCCAATTTTAGTATCGGGCCATCCTATGATAATGCACTTGTTAATTTATAATGCTAGCACTCTTGCAATGGTTGTGATTTGCTCATTTGTTATCTTGCTCCCATATATTTATAATGCTGTAGTTACTGTAATTTAGCATGGTTACTCATTTGGTTGTGTAATAAGGAATAACCATGTATTGGTAGAGAAATGGATTGGATGAGAAGGCTAGAAATTAACGGTTGAGATTGGTGTAGAATATATTTATATAGTTTGGTGTTGAACATATCTTTATGCGAAGTGTTGAGGTGAATTCATTGAATAGATGAGCGTGAATATGATGAACACTATGTGAAGAGGATTTTGTAACCGTAATCCGAGCCCAAGGGGTTTATTAACAACCGATGCTTAGAGTTGAAGCCTCCCTACGGGTAGCATCGAGTGAGTTGTTTTGGGGCATGTGATGTGCGACGATTCATCGTGTCGCGATATTGAGATAATGACTATGGCAGGTCTACGGGTTCGCTAGTCGTCACACCGATGGGAGCCAATGGGTAGACCTTGGGCGGTAGGGTTAGATACTTGGTGTCCATACCCCGAGATCTCCTCCGCGCCATGAGAAAGGTTAGGCTTGCACCTCGTGCGTTTCCGAGGTTCCATCCGGTTCAAAATCAAAGGCCAGGTTGGGCTGTGTTCTTGGTGCACATCTACCCAAGACCCCTTCTGAGCCGTAGTACGCATGTGAGCTCCGCTGTTGTGTTTTTAGCGTTGAGGCGTACGAGGGCCTAGGATAGGTAGTGTGATACCACCTAGTAGTGGAGACGCCCGCTCCACTGTCGCCGTCTGGCCACGACGGATGACGCCTGAGAGGTTAGCTACCTGCTCGAAAAGTGGGAACTTCAAGTCTGTGTCGATATAGCAACTTGCATGTGCGTGTGCATGATTCGGTCGTAGCATAACATTCATATCATGTCATTCATTGCATACACAAGATCCTCATCGTATAAGTTTGTATGGGCACTCTTATACGATGAGTTACTTTACTGTTAAGCCGATCCTTAACTTATAAGTTTGTATGGGCACCCTTATAAGTTAAGTTACTATTCTGATTACTTATACCTGCTGTCATATATTATAGATATTTGTAGAACTGCTAGTTGTGCGTAGTTTATACTCCACCATATTTACAGTCACCTGCTTGTTTACTTGCTTATATATATACAAATTGTACCTTTGTTCCTTTCTCCGCCCGGTGCCGAGGAGTCGCCGGGGGAGCGGATGTGAAGCCACTTAGTCTTATGACTAACGGTTGCTACGTCTTTCTTTTTAGGAGGAAACCCCGCAGGTAGAGCAGCAACGGACAATGCAGCAGGACAGCCAGGCCTGGACGATAGGACCTGAAGTGGTGGTGCCATCAGCACCGTCAGTGACAGTCGTGAGTGTTTCATGTAGTCATTTGGCAAAACATTTCTAGACTCTTGTTCTTTTGTACAAGCCTGTTGTGCTTGTTATCTTCCGCTCTTTTGGACTTAACTTAGTTGTGAATTGAACTGCTTTACTTTTTTGTTATGGTTGGGTTGGCATAGTTTATGTGATATGGATTGTAGCCGGCGGAATAGGCGTCTTACGGTAAAGGCTAACCCGTGTGTTAGTGCTACCGCAAGGCGGATATTTCGGGCATAAGACTCCCCTCGTGCCGTGTGTTGTGTTCCGGGAGGGGGGTCTTACAAATGGTATCAGACTTAGCCGATCTTCAACTAGAGCAGTCATGTAGCAATGGGCCACTCCCGTTCGATTAGTCGGTTTGAGGACAACCGACTTAGCAGAAGCAGTGGTGTGCCCATATGTAATTCGCACTAAGTTGTCCAACTTTGACATTAGTTTTAGCCAACCTGACCCTAATTTGTACCTTGCGTATAGGTCCCAGCGCAGGTGGAGCCGGTTGGGGGCACTCCTACCCCTTCCGTCCCTTCACAATTCCAGCAGTCGGAACTGGGACAAACGCTGTCAGCCATATTGGATGCATTTAAAGCCCAGCAAGCTCCGGTGCAACAACAAGCGCCAGGCTCCAACTGGTTGAGCACCTTCCGTGCCCTGTCCCCTCCTGCCTATCTTGGGACAGAATCGTCAGTGCGCACCGAAGAATGGCTTGATACCGTGCAGGAATTGATGGCTGGCATAAGATGTCCGAACAGCATGGCGGTGACATTGGTAGTGACGCTGCTAGAGCTGCACGCCAAAAGGTGGTGGAAGTCCCTTATGGGCTCCACCTTCCAAGGGCGGTCGTACACGGACATCAGTTGGAACGAGTTCACCGAGGCTTTTCTGGATCACTTCATCCCTTCTTCTGCTCGGGATGAACTTGAAGAAAGATTTCTGCAGCTGAAGCAGGGATCGAAATCGGTAACGGAGTACCAGAGGGAGTTCCAACACCTCGCTAGGTTTGCCGATTCCTATGATTTGGACGATAGAGGCTACGCGAAGCGCTTCTACAAAGGATTAAGGGACCCCCTGAGGCAGGCCCTTTTGTTTATAGCCGATGCAAGCCTGGCAGAAATCATTGACATGGCAAAGAGACTGGAGGCGGACCACATGGGATGTAGCAAGAGACCTGCGGAAGGAGTAATTGAAGTCGGCCCTAGTAATAGAAGGCAGAATGATCATGGCAGCGGAAGGGGAAACCACAGAGGCGGTCGGTGGGTCAACCGGAACTATCGGGTGGAGTACCCAATTCCGCAACCACCAGCTTTACCTCCACCACCGCAGCAGCAACATTATCAACAACCTGGGGGCCGACGTGAGGTGATATGCTTTGAGTGCAACCAACCGGGACATGTCCGACGAGTTTGCCCGCGACTGATCGGGGATGCTCCTATTGCTCTCCCTCCAGTAGCTCCACGGGGGCGAGGGTACATGCGTGGCCGAGGAAGACGACCACCAGGGAGAAATCAAGGACATGCACGGGAGCATGTATTCGCATTGGATATGACTCAGGAGAGAAATCCGCAGGAAGTCATCACCGGTACGTGCAAAATTTATTAATAATATATGACTTGTTAGATTTACGATACAAATGATACGCGCAATTCTGAATAGTGATTACCCTTTTTGGATCCTAGGCACCGTCATGGTTAGCGGGAGCCCCGCCTATACGTTATTTGACACGGGTGTGTCTCACTCGTTCATTTTGGCGGACTTCGTGAAGGACTTGGAGGGAGTGCAACACTTCACGGGCACTACTCAAAGGGTGCGCCTTCCGGACGGCTCTGAGATGACGTCGTCAGCAAGTTGCGACTTCGACACCCTTATTGGAGGAAAGTTCTTTGAAACTCCGGCTACAGTGTTAAGAATCCCGGAGTTCGATCTCATCCTGGGCATGGAGTGGTTGAACTGGCACCACGCCAGGATCAATTGTGCGGAGAAGCAAGTTACGTTGAGGCATGGAGACTTGGAAGTCATCTTCCAAGGTATTAGATTCGCACCCCGTAAATTATTATCTTCAATCCAAGTTATGAAATCTCATATGGAAGGGGACGAGGTCTATGTAATTTGCTTCGAGTTGAAGAAATTGACATTAGAGTTCAAGGATGTGCGGGTGGTGCGAGAATTTCCCGAGGTATTTCCCGAGAAATTTCCGGGACTACCCCCGCATAGGGAAGTGGACTTCCAAATCAAGCTAATTCCGCGTGCCAAGCCCGTCTCGCGAGCTCCATACCGAATGGCTCCGAAGGAACTTGCAGAGTTTAGAGTCCAGCTTCAGGAATTGGTGGAAGCAGGGTTCGTTCGCCCAAGCTTGTCGCCTTGGGGAGCGCCCGTTTTGTTCGTCAAAAAGAAGGATGGCACCCTGCGGTTATGCATTGATTATCGAGAGTTGAACCGGTTAACGGTGCGGAACACCTATCCCCTACCGCGCATTGATGAATTATTTGATCAATTGGTGGGATCGTATTGGTTCTCCAGTTAGATCTGCGTTCGGGATATTATCAGCTGAGGATACAAGAAGATGACATTAAGAAGACGGCGTTCAGTTCGAGATATGGTTTGTATGAATTCACCGTGATGCCGTTTGGTCTCACAAACGCCCCTTCTGCCTTTATGAGCTTGATGAACAAGGTGTTCAGCCCTTATTTGGACATCTTTGTCATCGTGTTCATCGATGATATCCTAGTCTACTCCAAGACTGAAGCAGAACACGCCGAACATCTAACTTTAGTGCTGAGGAAGCTAAAGGAGCACACTTTGTTTGCCAAGTTCAGCAAATGCGAGTTTTGGCTTCAAGAGGTCGCGTTCTTGGGTCATGTGATTAGTGGGGCGGGGCTAGCAGTAGATCCGGCCAAGGTGTGGGCCGTGAAGGAGTGGTCGCCATTGAAGTCAGCGGCCGACATACGGAGCTTTCTTGGACTTGCTGGGTACTATCGCAAGTTCGTGAAAGGCTTCTCGAAGATCGCCCTTCCCCTTACTACGCTGACCAAGAAGGGTGTGCCGTTTGAATGGACACCCCAGTGCGAAGCTGCATTCCAAGTGTTGAAGGACAGATTGACGACTGCACCCATCCTAGCTCTTCCATCTGGGAAGGAGGGCTTTCAAGTTTACACGGATGCGTCGTATCAAGGGATGGGAGCTGTGTTGATGCAGAATGGGCATGTGATCGCTTATGCTTCAAGACAGTTGAAGAAGCATGAAGCCAGCTACCCGGTGCATGATCTAGAGTTGGGAGCGGTGGTATTCGCCTTGAAGATTTGGAGGCATTATTTATATGGCGTCCACTGCGAGATCTACTCGGATCACAAAAACCTGAAGTACGTTCACACCCAAAAGGAGTTAAACTTGAGACAGCGGCGGTGGTTGGAGTTCTTGTGCGACTATGAATTCACCTTGAACTACCACCCCAGGAAGGTTAATTCCGTAGCTGATGCCTTGAGCCGAAAAGCACCGGGAACGAGCACGGAATCCCGCTTGATGAGGATGGAGTTAATCCGGACACTGCAAGAGATGGAAATCACTTTGGTCTTTAAGAATCAATCGGAAGAGTATACAGAATATTTGGCCGCGATGAGTATAGTTTGCAACATACGAGACCGGATCCGGACGGAACAAAAGAAGGATGCGGCTTTAACCCCGGTTTTCAAGTCAATGGAGGATGGGACTACGGAAGAATACTCCCTAAAAGACGGCCTCGTCCATTTTCGTGGCCGGCTTTACATCCCCGAAGGTGACAACATTCGGGAGGATATTCTAAAGGAGGCTCATTGCTCCAAGTACTCGGTGCACCCGGGGATCGCGAAGATGTACACCGATTTGAGAAAGACAATGTGTTGGCCGGGCATGAAGAGGGATGTCAAGTACTTTGTTACTCATTGTGTGGCCTGCCAAATGGTGAAGGCGGAGCGTAGAAGCCCCGATGGAATGCTACAGTCGTTGCCCATCCCCGAATGGAAATTTGAGGACATCTCCATGGACTTCGTCCACGGGTTACCTCGCTCGCGCTCGGGGAATGATTCTGTGTGGGTGATAGTTGACCGGTTGACCAAGGTAGCCCGATTTATCCCAATGAAGAAAGAGGTGCAGGTAGGCGTCCTAGTGCGTCTCTTTGTAGAGCAATTTGTGCAGTACCATGGTGTGCCGAAGACGATCGTCTCCGACCGGGATGGTCGGTTTACTTCAAGAGAATGGAGGGCTGTACAGGCTTATTTAGGCTCGCGCCTCGCCTTTAGCACAGCCTTTCACCCACAAACGGACGGGCAATCTGAACGAACCATCCGAACATTGGAGGACCTTCTGAGGTTGTGTGTGCTAGATAAAGGAGAACCATGGGAGAGACTCTTACCTCTCGTGGAGTTCTCTTATAATAACAGTCATCAAGCCAGTATTGGAATGGCACCTCATGAAGCTTTGTATGGAAGGAGGTGTAGAACACCCTTGTCCTGGGTGCAAGACGAAGATCCGAAGACATTGGGAAATGAGTATATTGATGACACGGACGCGGTGGTTAGGTTGATCCGGGATCGAATTCTAGAGGCTCAAAGCCGACAGGCGAAATATTACAACACAAGGCACCGTATGGTGGAATTTCAAGTGGGTGATAAGGTCGAACCTGCACGGAGTGTCGCGGGTACGTGGAGTCAAGAAGCTCAGCCCAAGGTATGTCGGGCCCTATATCGTAGTGGAAAGGATTGGCCCTCTGGCCTATCGATTGGAGTTACCACCGGAGCTGGAGAACCTTCACGACGTGTTCCATGTATCGTCGCTTCGGAAGGCTTTGTTGCGGCCTGAACAGTATATCCCCATGACGGATGGTGCCGTGGCGTCTGATAGGTCTGTGCGACTGGAGCCGGTGCGGATCGTTGATAACGAGACAAGAACCTTGCGCCGCAAAAGTGTTCCCATGGTGAAAGTGCTATGGTCTAATCATGGGAAGGAGGAGTTCACATGGGAGCCAAAGGATTTGATGCGAGGGCGCTACCCGGAATTATTAACTCCAGGTAAGAATTTTATTTGAAAGCATAGTTCCCTTTTATGTGTTTCACTCCCATAGCCTTACCCTGATTTCGGGGACGAAATCTTTTATTTTGTTTATAGGATTTGTAACGTCCCAATTCGCGCTAGGCCCCTTGATTGCGTATTTGAGTCAAGGGGGCTGTGGTGAGCCCAATGGGGGTGTGGGTGAACAGGTGCGAACGTATGGGAAATGAGGAAAACAAGGCAAAACGGTAATTTTGGCCGACACGGGTATGGACACGGCCGTGTCCATACCCGTGTGCCTCATACCAATATTAGGCTTATCAGTCAGAGAGGTACACGGGTATTGGGACACGGGCGTGTCCCTACCCGTGTGCTGAGGACACGGGTCGAGACACGGCCGTGTCTCTACCCGTGTTCCGCAACCCCAACACGGCAGAAAAATATTCTGGGATGAACACGGCCCTAAACACGGCAGGCGACACGGCCGTGTCACCTGAACACGGGTAGGAACACGGCCGTGTGTCTACCCGTGTCTGCGGTGTATAAAAACCAAAAAAGATGTGAAACCCTAGCATTTCATCCCCTTTCTTCTGCCCCGAAATTTCTGAGAGAGTTCTCTTGGCTGGAGGAGGAAGAGGCTTGCCGGAGCCATCCTTGGAAGAAGATTGTCGGGCCATCCTTGGCGGAAACGAAATGCCGCTACGAAGGAGTGCGAGGCTCATGGCCGGCCATGGTGGTACCGCTGGACTTGAGGTGAGCTTTCTCCCCTCTCCCTTTGTGCTAGATCTGTAGTTATTTTAGGAGAGACATCGACTCCATAGAGTCTTGATGGTGAGGAGGAGAGTTCTTAGGATAAGCCATGCCTAGGTTTTCTAGGCTTAGTCTCCCTCAACCTTCTCATCGTTCAAAGTGGAGATGAGAGGGGTTTTCGTTGAGGGTTTGGCTTTGAAAGGAGAAATAAGGTTGGGTGTGATTTCTGGAGAAGTTTATGCGAGGTCGTTGCAAGGAAGAAGATGAACGGATGCCGTTCATCTCGCCTTAAGATGCGTGCAGAAATCTGATTTCTGCACGCGGCGACCTTTGTGGCCAATTTCAGAGGTGTTTTGGCCAGATCTGGGTGATTGACTTAACATGAAAGTCGTATCCCTTGAAATTACCTTTCCAACGAGTGGTTGCACGTTTCCATGTGATACCTGTAGCCACGGGAAAGCTGGTTCGAGTCCGCTACGTTCGGGAAAATCCTGTACAGGAAACTGTTTCCTGTACGTATTCGAGTTGAATTTCTGGTATGTTGCGACCAGATCTGGGCGATCGACTCAACACGAAAGTCGTAGCCCTCACAAATACCTTTCCAACGAGGGGTTGAGCATTGTGATCGTATTCCTCTAGCTCCGGGAATCCCAATTTTAGTATCGGGCCATCCTATGATAATGCACTTGTTAATTTATAATGCTAGCACTCTTGCAATGGTTGTGATTTGCTCATTTGTTATCTTGCTCCCATATATTTATAATGCTGTAGTTACTGTAATTTAGCATGGTTACTCATTTGGTTGTGTAATAAGGAATAACCATGTATTGGTAGAGAAATGGATTGGATGAGAAGGCTAGAAATTAAGGGTTGAGATTGGTGTAGAATATATTTATATAGTTTGGTGTTGAACATATCTTTATGCGAAGTGTTGAGGTTAATTCATTGAATAGATGGGCGTGAATATGATGAACACTATGTGAAGAGGATTTCCTAACCGTAATCCGAGCCCAAGGGGTTTATTAACAACCGATGCTTAGAGTTGAAGCCTCCCTACGGGTAGCATCGAGTGAGTTGTTTTGGGGCATGTGATGTGCGACGATTCATCGTGTCGCGATATTGAGATAATGACTGTGGCAGGTCTACGGGTTCGCCAGTCGTCACACCGATGGGAGCCAATGGGTAGACCTTGGGCGGTAGGGTTAGATACTTGGTGTTCATACCCCGAGATCTCCTCCGCGCCATGAGAACGGTTGGGCTTGCACCTCGTGCGTTTCCGAGGTTCCATCCGGTTCGAAATCAAAGGCCAGGTTGGGCTGTGTTCTTGGTGCACATCTACCCAAGACCCCTTCTGAGCCGTAGTACGCATGTGAGCTCCGCTGTTGTGTTTTTAGCATTGAGGCGTACGAGGGCCTAGGATAGGTAGTGTGATACCACCTAGTAGTGGAGACGCCCGCTCCACTGTCGCCGTCTGGCCACGATGGACGACGCCTGAGAGGTTAGCTACCTGCTCGAAAAGTGGGAACTTCAAGTCTGTGTCGACATAGCAACTTGCATGTGCGTGCGCATGATTCGGTCGTAGCATAACATTCATATCATGTCATTCATTGCATACACAAGATCCTCATCGTATAAGTTTGTATGGGCACTCTTATACGATGAGTTACTTTACTGTTAAGCCGATCCTTAACTTATAAGTTTGTATGGGCACCCTTATAAGTTAAGTTACTATTCTGATTACTTATACCTGCTGTCATATATTATAGATATTTGTAGAACTGCTAGTTGTGTAGCGTAGTTTATACTCCACCATATTTACAGTCACCTGCTTGTTTACTTGCTTATATATATACATATTGTACCTTTGTTCCTTTCTCCGCCCGGTGCCGAGGAGTCGCCGGGGGAGCGGATGTGAAGCCACTTAGTCTTATGACTAACGGTTGCTACGTCTTCCTTTTTAGGAGGAAACCCCGCAGGTAGAGCAGCAACGGACTATGCAGCAGGACAGCCAGGCCCGAATGATAGGACCTGAAGTGGTGGTGCCATCAGCACCGTCAGTGACAGTCGTGAGTGTTTTCATGTAGCCGTTTGGCAAAACATTTCTAGACACTTGTTCTTTTGTACAAGCCTGTTGTGCTTGTTATCTTCCGCTCTTTTGGACTTAACTTAGTTGTGAATTGAACTGCTTTACTTTTCTGTTATGGTTGGGTTGGCATAGTTTATGTGATATGGATTGTAGCCGGCGGAATAGGCGTCTTACGGTAAAGGCTAACCTGTGTGTTAGTGCTACCGCAAGGCGGCTATTTCGGGCATAAGACTCCCCTCGTGTCGTGTGTTGTGTTCCGGGAGGGGGGTCTTACATTGTAGGGTGTAGGTCTTCTTTGATGATCTCTAGAAGCTTTTAGACTGATTGTGTTTTGATGTCTCTTAAAAGCTTGGAGAAGAGTTATAGATGATGAAGACTATATGAGAATGCAAACTGAATATCTTTCTTATTTTCCTGTGACCCTTAGTTGATTCTACAACCACTTGTCTTCAATCTTTTTAAAATCACTTTTGTATTTACTGTAGGAATTCCGTCTCTGAATTTTAATTCTACTCCTTGATTGACTGCTGAAATCTTGGAACTCGGACAAACGGCTAGAATGACAATAAATTTATTCCTTAACTGTCCCAATAAATAAGTAAAGTAATTAACTCTATGAAATCCATAATCAATGCTACCTAGCAACGAATATATTCTTGATAATATAAGCATTAATTATCAGAGAATTACTGCCTTAGAATAATACCAATTAGAAACAAAATGAGAGAGAAATCGTCAAACTGAAAGTGAGAGAAATCATCAACCTCAGAACTGATTTTGTCGACCTGAACTCATAATCCATCGAGCTGAGAAATCGTCTTCGTCGACTTTAGCTCAGAGAAAATTGATCTGGAAAGAATCTTACAAAGCTGAGCTCCAAGTTCGTCGAACTGAGGTAGAATATCGTCTACTAGAGAAACTGAGAGAAAAGGGAGTTCGTCGACCTGAGCTCGAATATCGTCGAGCTCAACTCTGAGAAGAAACTCTGAGTTCGTCGATCTGTGATCAACGATCGTCGAACTGAGTTTGAAGAACTTCAAACTGATTTCGGAACTCTCTTAAAAATTGCAATTCTTCTAAGTCTGGATCTCTGAAGTCTTCTCAGGCTAGATCAAGATGTCTAACCTAGTCAGACTGTCCTAACTTTAGAACAAACAAATTGACCCTAGGCTATACATGATGGGTCAAAACCTAATAGTGAACCTTAGCCCAAATCGACACTAGGGATCCAATATATCACACCAAATTTTTCAGTTTCATAAAATTTCATGTTATTATAGGGTTGTTTTGTGATTCTTGGAGAAATTAAAGAATAATTGTGCTAAAAAAAAGTTTAATTTTGTGGCCAATTTCAAAATGAAAAGACAAATTATTTATGGCCGTTGTTTTGAAAAGAAAAAAAAGAAAAAAAATACGTTATTTTTGAAAATTTTGAAACTCTTTATTTTGGTTTAGTGTGATTTTAAGCATTCATATTTATCTTTGAATTCCATTCCTAATTATATGCCTAAGCCAAACATTTCGTTCCTAATAAGTCAGGTTGATTCAGGTTCCTAGGTTTTCTTTTAGCTAAGTAAAGAAGAAAAGTAGATTTGTAAAGTCTTGGATTTGAATTTAGATTTTTGTTCTTTAATTGATTTTGGTATAAAATGCCTCTTAGAATCTAGTAACAACTTAATGCTCTATTTCATTTGTTGCCTTGATTTAACTTATATAACGAATTATGTTAAAATCTTGTATGAATTGTCTTTCTTAGTAAAGTTTATAAAAGTTGAAACATGTTTAAACAAATATTTTAGGTTTACGTTTCACCTTCTCCCTACTTACAATTTATCATAGTACTTGTGTTAGCATAATTAGAATTTTCCTTATTAGTCACTTTTATATTTTGGTTTGAGGACAAGCAAAGCTTAAGCTTAGGAGAGTTTGATAATATGTTTTGTAGTTTAAACTACTAAGGTAATTAAAAGTTATTATTATGAAAAATCTTATCTTTTAAACCATTATTTTGACCTCCTATTGTATATATTAATAACACTAATGATTTTTTCATTCTTTTATAGGCTTGCAGTTTTTCAGCTCAGAATTCGTCGATCAGCCAATTTCATCGAGCTCCGCCTTTATTCTGCGTTCGACGAACTCCTCCAATTTCATCGAGATCCGCATTCATTCTGTGTTCGTCGAACTCCTCCTGCTCCTTTTTTCAGCCTTTTCGTCGAGCTCAACCTTTTCGTCGAACTCATCCTTTTCGTTGACCAAAGCCTTTTCGTCGATCTCCGCCTTTTCGTCGAGATCAGCCAATTTTGTTGAGCTCAACCTTTTCGTCGACCTCCCGTCCACTTTCTGCGATAAAATTTTACTTTGTTCATCGACCTCCCTTCGACTTTCTGCGTTCGAGGTTTGTCGACCTCCCGTCCACTTTCTACATTCAATGTTTTACTTTGTTCTCCGACCTCCCATCCACTTTCTGCGTTCGACGTTCGTCTACCTCCCGTCCACTTTCTGCATTCAACATTTTCCTTTGTTTGTCGACCTCCGGTCCACTTTCTACGTTCAATGTTTGTCGACCTCCCATACACTTTCTACGTTCGACATTCGTTGACCTCCCATCCACCTTCTCTTTTCTTCGTTTGTCGAGCTCTCTCTCCTTCTCCTCTGAATTTGTCGAGACCTCTCTCCTTCTTTTATCAAGCTTACCTGCTGCTAGAGGACAAGTCTCGCTCTTCTACAGAAAGCTTACTGCCGCCATAAATGCACATCACCTGTACCGAGGCAATCATCATTTCCCGCCAGATTTCGTACCAAGATAACCTCCCGTGCTTGGCTGAATGCATGGGCATTTCTTGTTCTTTGAAGAATCTATAAATAGAGCCCCATCCCATGTGTTAAAAAAAGAAGAATTTTTGGAGAGGGGAAGTGCTGCCATTTTCAGTTCTTCCTGAGTGTTCTTCCTTTCTCCTTTTCTCATTTGAGTTTTTCTTTTTTAAGTTTTACTCATCCATAATAGTTCTTGAATTTATTTTGTAGTTTACTTTTAGTGGTAGCTTAGTTTTTCATTTCCTACAAGTGTAATATCTTTTATTTCAAGTTATAATCTCTCAGTTTGATTTAATATAAAGTTTGTTTGCTTTTACTTCTCTCTATTTTATTTCCACACACTCCTACTCATCTCTCTTCCTCCACTTCACCATGAGTAACTAATCCTCCTCATACTCGATCTTGATGATCCGAGGTTCGAGTTGATTAAGTTATGATGCTTTAAATTGCTTTTTCTTTTTAAGGTTTAGACCTTGATTTACTCTTGGTTAATCATGTTTGGAGATATATCATCAATATATATTTGCCATATTTGTTTCAACTCTTAGCTAGCCGAGTGGCTCGTAGTTTGGAGTGAACACTCAAGAGTAAAGAGAGTTGCATGCACCCCTCAAGAGAGGCAGACGTTAAATCTCTCGTATTGGAGTGAAATCAAATAGCAAGGTTCACAACGTAAAACGAGCTTTAGGCCTCCGATTTGGATGAGAGTTCGGTCGGACCTTCCTAAACTCAAGTAGGCACGACTTCAAGAGAAGCGTGTTCATGCTTTAGGAACCTCCACGGTCAAGGTCCTTTGCATTACTAAGTTAGAGTTTATTATCGCATTTTTGATCAACATAGGCCAAGGTGATTCTCGATCGAGTAGTTTTCTTTATCCTTGTTTAACCCCTCATTTTAATCGCTAGTTGTGGTCTCTCTGATTAAGTACAAGTGCTCTTATTTTTTGCAAATAGTCTCTTCGTTTAATTTACTTAACAACCTTAAAATTTCTTCGATAAGATAACAGTCTTAGTGTGAGTAAGATTACTCAATGGTTCCCAGATTTAAATACGACACTTGTGTCCCCAATCTATAGTTCGATAGGTATACTTGCCTTATCTGGATTGGTAGTTCGCCTCTTTTTCTCTTCACGATTAGAAGACACCAAACACATCATGCAAGCCACTCTGTTCTGCTGAAAGATCTAGCCGATAGGAAGCTTATCGTACTCGCTCCACTACCTCGAACAGACCAAGATACCACGGACTAAAATTTTTCAAGCGCCGAATCCTGGACACACCCTTGAATTGTTTGATTTTTAAGTATACCCACACGCCAACCTTAAACTCTACGTTTCGATGCTTGGCACTGTAGTACTTTGCCTTCCTATCTTGGTCTATCAGTAGCCTCTACCGGATAGAGTGTATCGTTGAATTAGCCACTTCAACTTCCATACGCTAAAACAACTTTGAATCGCCGGTTTTCACCCAAGGTAACGGTGTACGACACTTCATACCATACAAAGCCTCAAAAGGTGCCCATTTTTTCTAGCTTGATTGATATTATTGTAGGTGAACTCTACCATATATAGATGGTCTTACCACCTCTTTCTGAAATCCAAGTCACGCATCCATAGTGTAACACCCCGATTTTCAAGAGCTATCTATCAGTTTGAAGTGGTAAAAGAAGGCTGTTTACGACTTTTTGTTGAGCTCAAGACTTTTCATCGGGCTCGGGCCTTTTCGTTGAGCTCACGACTTTTCATCGAGTTCGGGCCTTTTCGTCGAGCTCATGACTTTTTGTTGAGCTCGGGCCTTTTCATCAAGCTCACGACTTTTCGTCAAGCTCGGGCCTTTTCGTCGAGCTTGCGACTTTACATCGAGCTCGGGCATTTTCATCGAGCTCACGACTTTTCGTCGAGCTCGGGCCTTTTCGTTTAGCTTATAAATTTTCGTCGATCTTGGCTGGTTGATGAAATCTAGGCTATTCGTCGAGCTCTTGGCTTTTCTTCGACTGCAGGCCGATTGACAAAACCTGAGCAGTTCGACTAGATTGCTGAAAAGTGGGGTTTCGTAGATCGATTTCTTAGTTGTTTGATTTAACATCAATGTTGATCCTGGACCCCAGGATCGTCTGCCCGACGGGTTTTCGTAGGGCTGAGCGGTTCTCTCCCTTATTTGTGCTCAATTTGGAGTTGACTTATGGTTTGAGAGAGAGAGAGAGAGTTTGGAAGAAGAAGAAGAAAGCTTTCTTCGGCCATTAACGAAGCTTCGGAGCTCCGATAATCGTTCCGAGGCCAGATCTGTGGACAGGACGTGGAGGCGCAAATTTTCATCCGTTAAGATCAGGTTTCCATGGCAAGGAAGACGGTTCATAAGGTAACAATATTTCTCCTCTCGGTTATAGGATGCGTGCATGGCATCTTTTCCTTTTCTTGATTTTATTTCAAGAATATAGGCACAAGATCTCTCAAACGAGAGGGGTTTGGATTGCCATGGTTCAATTGGAACCCTCGGGACGATTGTGTCAATCCCCAGCATGATATTTCATTAGAAATCCACTCCGCTAGGTTATTAGGCATTGTGGGTGAAGCCATTGTCACGACCGTTAGTCCGACTCGGTGATGTTGCATAACGAGCTTTAAGGAATTGGTAGAAATCCGTTGCGGCAAAATGACCTTTGTGATGTATGTCCCCCCCCCTTTCGAGTGAGTACATATAGCCAGAACCGGCCAAGGTTAGCTTCGCATTGGCGGTAGATTCTTTACTTGGTACACGGGGAAGTTACAGTACGAATGATGGATTATGGTGGGAAAGGCTATGGATTGTGATGTGCTAAGGTGTGGTCTTCTCTCCGTGGTTGTCTGGATATCCCGTGATATGTAAGTCATTTGGAAGGGTATCCCGGGGAGACTAGTCCACTCCTTTGAAACTGCCGAGAACTCCAAGCTTAGGAAAATCCCGGGCGATGAAGCCCACGAGTGGGTGGTGTCCAGCAAGGGTTCTTAGAATCGGTTGGTGTGAGAAACGGAATCCTAACATGAGAAGTCAGGGCATGCAGGCAAGCCCGGGTTTTAGACCCACAAGCGGGTGGGGCCATGGCAAGAGTTCTGTGTGGTGGCTTGTATGCCATTAAGGGAAATAATAGTACCCTTTTTGTGTGCATCTTGAACGTTGATGGGTAAATTGGAAGTACCCAGATGCTGTTCTTTGATGATGTGTTAGAATCATATGTTATAGGATGCCTTGGGTGAAACCCAGGTTTGCATACATGCTGCAATTTAGGACCCTTTTACTATATGCTCAACATAGAAACATGTTTGTGGTATGAGACATCCAAACCTATTTTATCTCTTTACATGTTTATGTATATTGTATATGAAGTGCTGACCTGCAGGGTAATGTAGTGCCTCAGGGTCCAATAGAGATGACTGGGAGGAGATGTGTTGGTTACACAATTGAGCTCAGCCTTTGCTGACCAACGTTACAACAAATTTTTATAGGGTAAGGATCGCAAGCAGGAGCAAGCTCGCCGGCAAAAAAGGCCTAAGCCTCATGAAGTGAACTTTATTTGCTTATGTTTTGATGCTATGATATGATCCATGATATTTAATTCGGCTTGCATACCGAGGTAGCCTTGGAGTGCGTTTGCACATTGATAATATTGTTGTTTAGTCTTGGAATTGTATTATGTAAGGCCTTAAGGCCGTTTTTATACTCTTAGTCTGGTGGATAACTTCTAGTTTTTTGTTGAATGTTTCCGCTGTTTTATGTTAATTTTTGAGTTGGGTAGACTTATATCATCTTTTATTGCTTAAGCTATGGCTTCTGTATGTTATGGGGCCCCGACCGGACCCATATTATATGGTCATTACATGTGAGGCGTTATAATTTGGTATCAGAGGCAGGTTCGTGTCCAAGGTCTTGTCGAATGTCAGAATCGGATCACGTTAAGAATTTATCCACATAGGAGTATCACGGAACCATGAGTGTCCTTGCGTCTAAGTCTTGCAAAAAGAGAAGTTTGGGAATGCCTTCTTGAAGAATTATATCCCTTCGTCGACAAGATTAGCCCTTAAGAGACAATTTCTGCACTTAGTGCAGCGAGTCAAGACAGTGGATGAGTACGGCCAGGAGTTCACTCGTTTGGGTCAATATGCTGGAATGACCATGACAGATGATGAGGAGAGGGACAACCTCTTTTTTCATGGAATACGGGAGAATCTTAGAACCCCTCATAGATATGAAGAATACGGGCTTCAACGAGTTGATCGAGGTCGCTAGTGTAACGTCCCAATTCGCGCTAGGCCCCTCGCATGTGTTCTGAGTCAAGAGACTCAACTCGGGCTCGGGGTGCACCGACACGGGGTGTCAGGTGCATAGAATAAGTGTTGGGTTGGGTTCAAGGTTACCCCAACCAGTAGCCGAGATGAGGGAACTCGGCTAAGTAAAAGTCGTCGAGAATGGAGGTTGATGCTCGTCGATCGTCGAGAATGGAGGACTGATTCTCGCCGATTCGACGGGTATCGGTGGTCGATACCCGCCGGACACAGAGCTGCAAGTAGACTAAGGGAAATTCGGTGAGAATGCTCGGCGATTCCCACCGATCGTCGAGTATCGCTGAGAAATACTCAACACAATCAACGCAGGATGTCCAGTAAAAAGGCTAAGGGAAAATCGTCGGGAATCATTGTTGATTCCCGACGAATTCGTCGAGAATGACCTGACGGTTCTCACCGATCGTCGAGAATGACCTGACGATTCTCACCGATCGGCGAGAATGACGACTGATTTCCGCCGAATTTTACTTGGGCATTTTCTTCGCCCAAGCAGATTCGCCGGCTTGTACAGGCGGACTGAACCGGACTTCGGGATTCGTGCTAAATGATCCTTGGACCGGTCACTTCAATTGAAACCTAATTTGGGCGGTCCAATTAGAGAGTGACACGTGGCGGAAGGGATTTAGCCTAATATGTAATATAAAAAAGGGAGTAAACCAAACCCTATTCATCGCACCCGATTGTTCTTGCCGAGCCGTCACCGAGCAAACCGACGGGAGCGGAAGAGGAGATATCGGGGGTCGCCGGAGCCGGATTCTGGAGCAAAAGCTCCGCCGTTTCCGTGGAAGAACACTGCTAACGAAGCCAAGGATGCCGCCACGAAGAATTACGCGATCCATGGCCGGCGACGGAGGAAACGCCGGAAATATCGTGAGTTTCCTCCCCTCTCCCTTGGTGCTAGATCTATAGTTATTCTTAGGCGTGACATCGACTCAAACGAGTCTTGATGTGTGAAATGAAGCTCTCTAGGAAGGCCATGCTAGAGCTTGTGCTCTAAAGCTTAGTCGTCTTCAACCTCCCCTCGCTTCAAAGTGATGATAGGGGTGGTCTCGTGAAGAGGAAATGGCCTCAAGAGGGAGAATAAGGGTGGAGGAACTTCTGGTTGCGATTTGGGGAAAATCGCTTAAGGAGGAAGAAGAACGGATGCTGTTTACTTCGCTTCAAGATGCGTGCAGAATCTGTATTCTGCGCGCAGAGACCTTCTTGGCTATTTTTAGTCAAGAAGGTGGCGGATCTGGGCTTTTGACTAAACACGAAAGTTGTAGCCCTTGAAATTACCTTTCCAACAAGTGGTTGCACGTTTCCATGCGATACCTGTAGCCATGGGAAAGTCCGTTTGAATCTGCTGCGGTTGGAAGTTAATGTCCAGGAATTCGGTATCATGTACGCAGCAGACTTCGAGTTGCATTTCTGGTCTGATGTGACCAGATCTGGGCTTTTGACTAAACACAAACGTTGTAGCCCTTGAAATTACCTTTCCAACGAGTGGTGGTACGTTTTCGGGCGATACCTGTAGCCACGGGAATCCTCAGTCAAAGTTGCTGACCAGATTACATACAATTCTAGGTGATTATAATATGAACTTGGATTCGATGGAATAGACGTTGCAATTCATCTCGAGGTTGGGTGGATTCCTTTGTGTTAATCACCGAGGTAATGTGAAGATTGATGTTTGAGGATTTGAATCCCTATGTCGAGATGTGAATCAAACTTAAGAGAAGGAAAGGCTATGTTATATTTGTTAGATCACCATTATGCACCCTATGCCGAGATGTGAATCAAACCTAAGAGAATGAAAGGCTCTGTTATATTTGTTAGATCACCATTATGCACATTATCTATAATATGTTGAATTCATTTGGAAGGATTTGTAATTGGTTAAAACTATGGCCAAGATGTGTAATGGATTGATGGAAGGGAATGGATAGTCCAATGCTTAGAGGGTCGTTTCCCCACGGGTAACATTGTGAAAGTTAACAAGTGCGGTGTTGACCGTCACTAATGGGAATGAGGTTAAGTTGGATAAAATCGGACGGTTGGGCTTGGTCCTCGGTGTTCACGTCCCGAGGCTCCTTCCGTATTTAATGGATGGTTGGGCTTGGTCCTCATGCTTTCTCCGAGGCTCCTTCCATGCCACGGAATTGTGGAATTGCATGTGGTGTGATTCGACACGCGGTGTCGTAATCCCGGGTTAAGGATAGTCTGGCAGGTCTACGAGCTCGCCAATCGTCACACCGATGGGAGTTGATAGTTAGACCTTGGGCGGTTGGGCTTGGTCCTCGGTGTTCACGTCCCGAGGCTCCTTCCGTGCCAGGTGAACGGTTGGGCTTGCTCCTCGTGCTCATTTCCGAGGCTCCTTCCGTGTCATACCATAGGCCAGACAGGGGCTAGGATCTTGGTGCTTATTTACCCGAGAGAACCCGCTGAGCCGTAGTATGCATGTGAGCTCCGCTATTGTGTCCTAGCGTGGAGGCGTACGGAGGCCTAGGCCAGGTAGTGTGGAGACCAGCTTAGTAGTGGAGATGCCCGCTCCACTGTCACCGTTTGTCCACGATGGTTGATGCCTGAGAGGTTAGCTACCTGCTCGAATAGTGGGAACTATAAGTCTGTGTCGACATAGCTGCATGTGCTTGAGTATGGGTGTGTCATTGCATTGCATACATAGCATCGCACTTCATTATATACACAAGACCCTCATCGTA
This sequence comes from Platanthera zijinensis, assembly GCA_039513925.1. NCBI lineage: Eukaryota > Viridiplantae > Streptophyta > Magnoliopsida > Asparagales > Orchidaceae > Platanthera > Platanthera zijinensis. The sequence goes on from CM077089.1 coordinate 95,274,577, forward strand.
TAAGTTTGTATGGGCACTCCTATACGATGAGTTACTTTCTGCTGAACGACCCTCAACTTATATGCTTGTATGGGCATCCATATAAGTTGAGTTACTTACTGTTCTAGTTATATACTCTCTTGCTGCTGTAGTTCGTAGATTTGAAATAAGAGCTTATTTATTATACACTGCTGATGTTGCTGCTTATAATATGTATACTCACTTCACCTGTTGTACTACTGTTATTTTTATATTGTACTTGTTCCTTTCTCCGCCCGGTGCCGAGGAGTCGCCGGGGGAGCGGATGAGAAACCACTTAGTCTTTGACTAACGGTTGCTACGTCTTCCTTTTTAGGAGGAAACCCCGCAGGTGGAGCAGCAGGCTATGCAGACGGATAGCCAGGCCAGGGTGACAGGGCCAGAAGGGACGGTACCGTCGCTACCATCGGTTAACGATGTGAGTGAGAGAGAGATTTTGTTGTAGCCCTTCGGGGCAATTTTGTTTACGTACTCTGGTATTAGAAGCTTGTTGTAGCTTCTTTATTTATGATATTATGGACCTATGCTTGGTGTGGATTTGACTTTCATATTATTATGGTTGGGTTGGCACTTATCTGTTGATATTGTTGGTAGCCGGCAGAATAGGCATCTTGTGGTACAGGCTAGCCTGAGTGCTAGTGTTACCGCAAGGCGGCTGTTCTGGGCATTAGACCCCTCTCGTGCCGTGTCTTGTGTTCCGAGAGGGGGGTTTTACAAATGGTATCAGCTTGCTATGATCCTCTAAGGCGAAAGTCACTTAACAATGGTACCACCCCCGTTTGATTGGTCAGTTTGGGGACAAGCTGACTTAGCGGAAGCAGTGGTGTGCCCATATGTGATTCACACTAAGTTGTCCATCTTTAACCTTAGATTAGCCAACCTAACCCTAAGTTTGTACCTTATGTGTAGATCCCAGCACTTGTTGAGCAAGTAAGGGGCACCCCCGCCCCGTCCGTACCTACACAATTCCAACAATCAGAGCTGTGGCAGACGCTCACAGCTATTCTGGACGCCTTTAGGTCCCAATCTCAGCAGACACCTGTACAACAACAGGGTCCGGGATCTAGTTGGTTAAGCGTTTTCCGAGCTCTCTCCCCTCCTGCTTACATTGGGACAGAGTCGGCAGTGCGTACGGAAGAGTGGCTCGACACTATAAAAGAGTTGTTGGCAGGAATAAGATGTCCAAACAACATGGCGGTGACCCTTGTGGTGACACTCTTAGAGCTGCACGCTAAAAGGTGGTGGAAGTCCCTCATGGGCTCCACTTTTCGTGGAAGAGTGTACACGGACATTAGTTGGAGCGAATTCTCTGAAGCCTTCTTAGAGCATTTCATCCCCTCGGCCGCTCGGGATGGCCTGGAAGAGAGATTTTTGCAACTTAAGCAACGGTCCGGGATCTAGTTGGTTAAGCGTTTTCCGAGCTCTCTCCCCTCCTTCTTACGTTGGGACAGAGTCGGCAGTGCGTACGGAAGAGTGGCTCGACACTATACAAGAGTTGTTGGCAGGAATAAGATGTCCAAACAACATGGAGGTGACCCTTGTGGTGACACTCTTAGAGCTGCACGCCTAAAGGTGGTGGAAGTCCCTCATGGGCTCCACTTTTCGTGGAAGAGTGTACACGGACATTAGTTGGAGCGAATTCTCCGAAGCCTTCTTAGAGCATTTCATCCCCTCGGCCGCTCGGGATGGCCCTGAAGAGAGATTTTTGCAACTTAAGCAAGGGTCCATGTCGGTGACGGAGTACCAACGGGAGTTTCAGCACCTGGCTAGATTCGCAGACTCCTATCAGCTGGATGATAGAGGGTACGCCAAAAGATTCTACAAAGGCTTGCGAGACCCCCTAAGGCAAGCCCTTTTGTTTATAGTGGACTCTAGTCTGGCGGAGATTATTAATATGGCGAAGAGATTGGAAGCGGACCACTTGGGAAGTGGTAAGAGGCCAGTAGAGGGCGTGATGGAAGCCAGCCCCAGCAACAGAAGGAGGTTTGACAATAAAAGAGGAAGAGGATATCGGAGGGGTGGCGGGCGTTTTCCCCAGAAATTTGAAGAGGAGCGCCCGGTTCCACAACTGCCAGCATTACCTCCACCTCCACGGTTTCAGCAATACGGCGGAAGGCAGGAAAGGGTGTGCTTCGAATGCAACCAACTGGGCCATATTCGACGCTACTGCCCACAACTATTTGGTGATGCGCCTCTTGCCTTCCCTCCAGCAGCCCCTCGGGGGCGGGGATATGTGCGTGGTCGAGGACGAGGACCACGAGGAAGAAACCCCGGACCAGCTCGAGATCAGATGTATGCCCTGGACATGACACAAGAGCGGAACCCTCAAGAGATGATTACAGGTACGATTCGAATTGGTCATTTTTCTTTCATCAATATCCTCTAGTTGCTTGAGATATACTAGACATCTAGCTTGAGTATTATTGATGACACTTAGGCACCGTGATGGTTGGCGGGAAACCGGCTCATACGTTATTTGATACGGGTGCCTCACATTCATTCGTGTCTGAAGACTTCATCAAAGATATACACGGAGTGCAATATTTCACTGGTATTGCTCGAAGAGTACGCCTCCCAGACGGATCTGAGATGACGGCAACCGCAAAGTGTGAGTTAGAGATAGCCATTGGGGGAAAGACCTTTGATACCCCTACCACAATTTTGAGAATACCAGAGTTCGACCTCATCCTGGGTATGGCGTGGCTAGACTGGCACCATACGAGAATCGACTGTGCGGAGAAGCGTATCTATTTGAGACATGGGGATACTGATGTAGTCTTCCAAGGTATAAATTTCGCACCACGAATCTTGTTATCCTCAATACAGACCTTGAAAGCTCATATGAGAGGGGATGAAGTCTACATGATACGATTCGAACTAAAGGAGATGAAGTTAGATGTGAAGGATGTGCGGGTAGCACGAGATTTCCCTGAGGTATTTCCCGAGAAACTGCCAGGGTTACCCCCGCATAGAGAAGTGGATTTTCAAATTAAGCTTGTACCAGGAGCTAAGCCTGTCTCTAGGACCCCTTATCGGATGGCCCCAAAAGAACTTGCAGAGTTTAGAGTGCAATTGCAGGAGTTGGTAGAATCAGGGTTTGTTCTCCCCAGCTCGTCACCTTGGGGAGCCCCTGTTCTATTCGTCAAGAAGAAGGATGGAACCCTGCGTTTATGTATAGACTATCAGGAACTTAACCGACTGACAGTACGGAACACCTACCCGTTACCTCGGATCGATGAGTTGTTCGACCAACTGGTGGGAGCGCATTGGTTCTCCAAGTTAGACTTGCGCTCGGGGTATTACCAATTGAGAATACAGGAGGATGATATACAGAAAACGGCTTTCAGCTCAAGGTACGGCTTACATGAGTTCACAGTGATGCCGTTTGGACTCACAAATGCCCCATCGGTTTTCATGAGCTTGATGAATAAAGTGTTTGAGGCCTATTTAGATGTCTTCGTCATTGTGTTCATTGACGACATCCTAGTCAACTCGAAGACGGAGGAAGAGCATGCCAGACATTTGGCCTTAGTTCTAGAGAAGCTAAAGGAGCACGAGCAGCTCCCTGTGCTCGCTCTTTCAACCTCGGTTGATGTCCTACTTTCTTTCCCTTCTACTAAGTATGAGTTGAGAGTCTCAGAGCCTCTACTCTAGGCACACTCCGCCCCTGTGTTGTCTTATTGAAATGCTTTGAAAGCCAGGGCTTAGAAGGCTTCTCCAAATCCCACGAAGCACCCGGTTTACGAATCAATCAAACGAGCAGCAGACGCCAGGCTGTTGTTTCAAAAGCATCCTAATCAGTATAGACGTATAAAGAGATCCTCTTCCCGTAGCTATTTGTTTGAGGAAGAACTTTGCTATCGCTTGAAACTTCCCGTAGGGAAAGGGTGCCCATCTTTCAAGCAACTTTCTCAACAAGCTCTAGGTATTCATCTTTGGAAAAACTCTCTTCCTTATCATATGAGGCATCTAAATCCGCATTCCCATCCCCGATGAGAAAGAAGTCTCAGTCGAACCAAACTCTCGAACCCGTCCAGAAGTTGAGGATGAAGTTGACGAGAAAATCGGTGTTCAAAAAGAAAGTATAAAGAAGCCGATTAAAGAGAGTTCTAACGTGGAGCAACTTGTTTTTCTAGGGTAAGTAAGGCCCTAACTCAAAACATTCAATAGCTCCTTTCCCGGTAGAGGAACAACGCTGGGGGAGTTCCCCCAAACCCCTTTCACTGAAAAGAAAAGGCGAGCGATAGCAAAAATTGCCTTTTTTAAGGAAAAGAGAGATTCTAAAAGAGGCGCGTAGCGAGCCCTGCAGACGCGTGACTGAGTTCTCGGTTTTGGCAGTTTCACTTTTGGGCATTGGTTCACGACTGCGCTTTCCAAGGTAGTTCTGAAGGGCACCTGTTCATTCTGATTCTATTAAACCTTCTATCTATGTAGGGTCGGACTTCTGGCCTGCTCGTCATAGGGGGAACTTCCGGTCAACTCTAGCTCCTAGGGGGCCGGTCGAACCTTATCTTATGGTGAAGTTGGGGCGGATGTCATCGTACTTCTCACATTCTTCTTGATCTGTCTACTTCTTTATGTAAGGAAGGCTGAATCTACTTCTTTATGTAAGGAAGGCTTCTCCGACAAATGCCTGGGGTGACTCTCGAAAAAAAGTGTTTTGGGAGGGTTTTTACTTTCTATCAAGGCGGATTGAAGAGATCCGTTTTCCAGCATTTCTTTCATGTCTCCGGCTCGGCCCCCTCCTGCATACTATTAGCTCCGCCCTCTTCTTCCAAGCAATGCTTGCTCGTGCTTCCTTGTTCTTATCTCCATAGAAAGCGAACCGTACTTTCCAATCTCCAATCCGGCCTCCCGCATTCATCAACTTCGCTTCGCTCGCCTTTTTTTTTCGTCTATTCTCGAGAGGTCTTGACAATACCCTTCTTCCGAACTGCCTAGGCGCCCAGTTCTATCAGTTCTATAAAGAGGCACAGGATAGTTTTACTAACGTCGTGCAGATCCGTAGGCTGGCTGGTAAAAGAACCGGGAAGTCTAATGCCTCTAGTTACTTCAAGCTCTGCCGTCACTTACCTTTCTTTCTTTTGCCCTGACATAATTCAGGGCTATCGGTTTCGTTCTCTACTCGAAATCTACCTTTTCTTTTTGACCTCACTTCAAAATCTTTTATGGGATGCATAAAAGCATACCAAACCTAGCTTCCCTCCCTTTGAAGTGCATTTATCAGATAAGCTCCCCGAGTCACTAGAAAGAGGGTGAAAGGCCCACACTACTTCTTCATTCATGGCCTTTTTTTGCCTTTCGTATTCATTCGACCTAAAGAGAAGTCATACAAAGAAAAAAGGTTCTTTCATTCAATGCATAACGGGAAGGCCTCCTCCTCCCTCTCGTGTCAGGGAGTAGGTTGACTTCTCGGTATAAGACTAAGAAAATCCCGATGCATGATTGAGTTGCTTCACTCAATCATGAAAGAAGGTGATTAGAACTTCTCTACGAAACTGGCATACCGTCGGATGACTATATCCTACGCTACCCTCTTTCTTCTCTTATGAAATTGCATCTTTTCTTCTATTCGAAGATACTAACGTAATGCCGCATCCACTATTATGTGCTCGTTAGTATCTTCACCATTGATTCAATTGCGCAAACCAAGCTCACTGCCTGAATGGAGGAGTGAAATAAACCGCTGGAACTAAGAGAACCAGTGCTACCTCCCCAAAAAGAGGGCATTCGATGCTTATCTTCTGGTTTCTTTCCTTCTCAATTCCATGTTCACTCTTTCCTTCCTGTCGAAAGAAGTGAATCCCTAGTCAAGGCCTACGTACGGGCGGGCTTTTAAATGCCTAGTTGTTAGCTCTTAGCGAGAAGAGGTTCGTAGCCAAGGTAGCGCCGAATCCACTTCAGTCAAGCTTCCCAGCAGTCAACCCAGCATTGAGTGACTGCGTCACCTAAGCCGTTCGTTTCAATTCTTCTTTCCATGCCATGTCAGGGTGAAAGGCGAGCGTAGCGATGCTTGATTTGATCAGAAAAGAAAGTCGTTAGCTTGATTTGAGAATCAAAGAAAGAGAAAGAAGAAAGTGACTATTTGCATTGCAGGAGGGGGGGCCTACCGGGCCCCCTGGCGAGTCAATTTCTAGTCAACCCGGGAAGCCCTCAGGAGCCATTTTCTCTTCTCTCGTTGATCCCTATTCAGATAAGCAACTTTGATCTACGTCCTTTTATGTCACTTAGTAGCGGGGCGAGAATTGCAAGGTTGTTTAATGACCGGCTGGCGCCCATCCTACCAAGCATTCTATCGCCACACACAGGAGCTTTTGTCCAAGGTAGGAGCATACTTGAGAATGTTGATCTAGCGCAGGAGTGAACAGGCTATGATACCGCTGAACATCAAATGCAGAGGCGCGAAGCGTATCATTCTGAAGTTGGATATGGAGAAAGCAAAGCATATGATAGGCTCGAGTGGGACTTCCGGGGTGCTAATCAATAGACTTTTCTGTTCCTCAGATATGGCAGGGGGCAGCAACTGCAACAAATCCTCATCTATAGAGCTTCCTTCAGGGATTGGTAATCAATTGTGAACATAATAGAGAAAGAAGCAGGACGCTACGCGCCTCTGCCTCCAGCTCCTTCGTACCCTGCTGCTGTGTATGCAGGAGTTTTTCCTTGGCGTGTTTGGGTCTTCGTCGAACGCCCGCTGGGCAACAAGAACAGCATCCTCCGCCACTGCTACTAAATCTCAGTGAAAAACATTGCCAAATGCAGAGATGTTCCAGCGCTTGAGCTTACCCACCTGTTTCAGTTTAGACTGAGGGCTGGCAGATGTCCCAGTTCTTCTCTACCGATCTGAAATCAGCATGTGTGACATTTATGGAAACCTGAGGGGTCTTGGTTCCCTGTCTGTTGAGTCGCGGAAGGATAACAGCAACGGGGCATGATCTTCATTCAAGTGTTCGACTCAGGTGCTGAACAGTAGTGTGGATAAACTGAACTTGCCAGCATGAGCCAGCATGAATTGATTAGGCATCTATCCAACCTGGCTCGGATACAACCGTACGTAGGCCTCTTGGTTATTACACCAAGTGAACTTGCTACCAAGGAAACCTGCATCTATCAGGTTAGCTGCTGAATGGAAATCGTCCATGGAACGTACCGGAGGAGGGTTTCCTCCCAGCTTCTCGTTTGCATAAAGGATTGTGTTGAAAGAACCCCCGATCATCCAGGGTGTTTGCGATAGCACGTGTAGCTGCTGCCATAGTTCTGTTCTCTGCGGTCAACAATCGAACACTTTGCGTACACAAAGGATAACGGATAACACAGCCTCTACCGTGCATTTCTATAAGCTTGAAGGTCACACGATTTGCTTTGCTCATGAGAGTGCTGAAGGGTGAGCTGAGTTGGTGACTTCCACATTACCAAAATATTGACAATGCACCTTGAACAAAGAAATTATCCATTCCCAATCGTCCTCAAACAAATAGCTACCTCTGCTTGCTATCTATCATCGGTTCCAGAATTTCTATGTACTCTATCTCTATGCTCCATGATCAGCGTCTTCAGTCTTCTTTCTAAGGATTGGGATTGGCTTCTTGCCCAACCCCCTCAAGTTCCATAGTTTACCCCTACCCTTCTCAATGACGTAGAGCGGGTGATACTCTATCAATAAGAACTAGACGGATTCCTACTAGGTGAAACTAGGGGATATCGCTGACGTAAAAGAACAGAGCTCCCGCTTGGCCGGGTGAACCAGCACTGTTGATCGTAGGTCCATTCCGTGGCCCTAACCGGATGTGAACGAATCTCCTCCACTAAACAAAAAGTCTCACTGAAGGCGACGAAGAACAATAGGGACAGGAAATGACCGCTCCTCTGGAAGGTTTGACCCGGATTGTGACTTTCTGTTCCAGCAAAGGTGACCCTGCACCAGCACCTTTTTCTTTGAAGTCCAAAACAAAAGAAAAGACAGTAAACAGAAGGGACAACAAGATCTGCCCTAATGCAATTTGAGTAAGATCCCGAGTCGCCGCTTTCTCCGTTATCTTTGATAGATGTTCTTAGCGAGACCTCTTTTTTTTCCTTATGACAATGAACATTCCAATATATAGGGATCTTCTTCTTACTTTACTCCTCCCTGCTCCTCTTTTTCGGACATTTCTGCTTTTGCGGGCGAGAAATTCAACGGCGGGAGTGTTATGTTAATATCTTGTCCTGGTGTACTTGCCCACGGGGCGGTCTTCAAATTGTTGAATCTTACTTCACCTGCTGAGCACGGCGGCATTCGTCAATGGCCTTATGAGAGCTCTGGTTCTTTTTTCTTACAACTCGTGTATTGTATTGATAAAGCGACTTTATCAATGAACATTACACCGATGGTTCCTGTGGTGTTATCATCCGGGTTGGAAGGCCTGTAGATCTGGGTAAGAAAAGAAAAAGAGATCGATCTCTTTTTCTTTTTCCCTAGAGATCATAATCTTGACTCCGGATTCGGCTTCCGGGCTTGGATGGCTCACTGAGTTTAGCTGCTGGTGTATAGTTCCATGTCTGTCTCCTAAAAGAAGCCTGAGCGGAGATGATCGGACAGCACTTCTAGAGGCTCACCTTGAGTGGAAACCCAAGTCGACGGCTTGGAGAGAACAGCGATCGTTCCTTTCATCTAAAAAGATGAAAAAGCGCATATGCAAAAGCGAAGTTTTCTCTTTTCGTCTTTTTCATATAGAAATCGCTCGAGGTCATTCGGCTTTCTTTCTCCTTTGTGGCGTAAGGATACGCCCCTACACATCCTCCTGTAGGTAGAATGAGGATTTTGCTTTTTTCAGAGAGGATAGACCCGGTCACACACACAGCTTCCAAGAGAGATATGAACATGAAACGATCCTTCAAGTTCAAGCATGTCAAAACTGGTGAAAATGCCTCTCATTGTTTGGGGCTGAGAAAGAAGGCGAGCGATAGCGAAGTCTCCTATCAGCATTACCTGACGGAAGAGGCAGGGCGCTTTCTCTCCTTTCCATTATGAATTGGGACGAACCTGATCAAGAAGGCTTTGACAAATCCCCTCTCTTCCAATTATCATGCGGTTAGCTAGGAATTGAGATGATGAATCTAGGTCAGGTTCTTTCTCTCGACATGACTATCCGGGCCGGGCGGGAATCTCGTCTAGAAGAGATCGTGTATATTCCCTACGAGTCTTCAGTCGAAGTGGAGCTTGTCACCAGACCCCGGCCTGAAATGATGACTACATCATTAGCTCAAGCAAGAAGATCTCAGAAGAGAAAACCTCTGAGCTTACTAAGGAGAGTAGAATGATTTTTCAGGCAAGAAAAGCAGTATGTCCCTCATTTATTCAAGATCCCTATGGACCTCGGGTTGCGATAGATGCCTATGTGGTCTTCATCTCTGGTAAAGGAGAAAGAAGGTAGCTCT